>JAGFMF010011386.1:2662809-2694784 GCA_019455555.1 Galemys pyrenaicus
CTTTGGGGACTGCCACCTCGAAGGCACTGTTGAGATGTATGTCTTTCAGTGTTTTACCTATGTTTTCCTCTATGTATTTTATAGTTTCGGGTCTTACACTAAATGAATTATATTAATCCACATTCAAAAGATGTAAGCCTCAGCAAAATTACATGACTTTATAGATGAATTGCTTGCAGTGGGGTGGGGTGGGGTGGGGTGGGGTGGGGTGGGTGGAGGAGGTATGGGAAGTGATGGTGAAAACTGAAACTATTAATATAAACGCTAAACCTATGAAATATATGAATTTCTTGCTGCACTGTCCTGAGTATGTTCCACACATCTCATTAAGTCTTCCTAAAACTCTTCTAAGTGTTCAATATCTTCATGTATGAAGATCAACTCAAGACAAAAAGCATCTTGCCTAACTTCACACCCAGTGAAGAGGCAGGAGTGGAGACTGAATCGGTATCCTCTGTTCTTTCAAGTCATCGTATTACTGTGTTTTCCTCAGTCACTTTTTTTTTTCCAGTAAGAGCCATTAATCTGTCTGCTGTGTCATATATAGCTTGCATGTATTTGATTATTTAAATCTCCACACCAAAATAAGACTTGCTTAGAGTAAGTACTTAGTTTAATCCACAGCTTTTTTAATTACAGACAATACCTGGCACACAGAAAGGTGCTCAGATTTTCCCCATCACTCTGGACTACCTGCCCCATATCCTACTGGAATGTTATGGTTTTTACTTTTTCCTTTAAAAGTTTTTTTTAAATTATGAAATATTTCAAACATAATAATTCAAATGTATAACAATATAAAAATACTGTGTACCATCACCGAGAATTTCAAAATTTCCATCTGCTTTATTCATCTCTATTGTTTCTGTTGTCTCCAAAGTGTTTTACAGCAAATTTCAGATTTCTTACTTCAACCCTATGAATTTCCAAATACATTTCTGAAAAAATATGGTTATCTTACATAACCACAAAACCATATTTGCTTCTAACAAAATTAACAATTCCAATCACTTGGTATCATCTGGCATTGAGTATAATATGTGTATGAAATAATTTGGAATAATCTAGTTTTTGCAAGTTCTTAGATGAATCCTGACTTCATTTAGCTCAGTCTTAAAGATGAATCAAGTATCAAGAAGTCACTCAATAGGACAGTTCATGTTCCTAAACGTGGTGACAGATATGTAAGAGAACTGGGAAGTTTTGTTGTTCATTATCTTCCCCCCCAAGAGGAAATTTGCTTTAGGACACTATTAACATATTGACAGAATCGTTTCACCTACTATTTAGTGTGAAACACAGCTAGAATATAGATTGTTTCACCTACTACATTATAGTCTTTAATCATTCCTGGTAATGTAAGCTCATCAAAAACAAGTCAGTTGTGATGGTTAATGTGTCAGCCTGACTGAGCTAGAGGATGCAGAGAGAACTGTAAAATATCAGTGTGTCTATAAGGATGTTTCCAATCCAGGTTAGCACTAGATTCAGTAAACTGAGTCAAAGATCTATCCTCCAAAATGTACATAGTTTAAATTCTCCCTCCCCTCATTTCTTTCTGTCTCTGAGTTGTGATGTGCATCTTCTCCTGTCCACGGGCACCAGAGTCCTGGTTCTTGGCTTTTCAAACTTTCAAACTGCCATCAGTGGCCCCTGGTTGTCAGATACTTGAATCTGACCAAATTATACCACCAGTTTTCCTGATTCTTCAAGTTCATACAGCAGATTCTGGGACTTTTTGGCTTACATAATTGCATGAGTCAATATATATATATATATATAGTAAATGTCATATATTTTAAATGTATACACACACACATACACACAAATCTCCATCCGAATAGTTGTTCTCTAAAGAGTCACAATTAATCATCAATATTTATAAAGAATGGCCTTAGCAGTCTATGGCAATCAAGCAATTGAGAGATGACTATGGGGGTTAGAGTATTTAACGGTAAAGAGAAAACTCATGAGCCATTTGGAGAAGTTCCTACCTCAATCAAGTCCCTCCTTCCCCATAGTCATACAAAAATGAATAAGGTCTCCAAATAAGCAGTGCTGAAGTTTACTATGGAAACAAAGACACGATACAGAAAACATTTCAGCCAAGTCAGAAAGCAGAATCTGTCATGAGCCTTCAAACAAAGTTTCTAGTCAATATTCTCCTGCAAATAATTCTACTGGGGAAGGTCAATGTAGACCTAAGGGAATTGCCCATTTAAAACAATGAATTTCCCTTGAATTCCCTTAATAGATGTATAATACCAAGTAATAACAGCTAACACTATTGACCACTTACTATACTGGTAAACAAGTTACTACTCACAAGGATTATTTTAAGCTCCTGATGAGGAAACTGAGCTGGAGAAGTTAAGAAAGTGATCCAGTTGACACAATTTGTGGGGAGAGCCAGAAGCATCTCCTTGGCATCCTCATAGTCACTGGCTACCCCTAGGGTTTGTTCCTGAACTCAAGTTGCATCCTCCATATCCAGGTGAAGACAAGGACCACAAAAGCCTAGCAGAGCCAATCATGTCAGTGATTTATCAGGGTGAATAGAAACTCACCTCTTTCCTCTAAAATATCTCATCATGCTTGTTCACATCAGCGAGTCTCTGCACATACTATTCCCTCTGCCCAGGAAACCCACTCATATGTTAGAACATAACTCAGATGCACCTTCAAGAAACCCCTTTCCTCTTGCTCCCCTTCCCAAATGAAGTCATCCCATCCTCTTTGTGCCACTGCTGTATCTTGCAAATACATCATTTGCCTAATATGCCTTTCTCCTTCCAAGGCACAGATTTCTTTTTTTAATTATTATTATTAGTTATATTTGACATCATTTGTAGTCCCCAGGGAGTACCCACCACCATTTCACCCGTGCACCATCACCTCAGTCCCTTGTGCACCCTCCGGCATCTTCTCCGTCTTTGCCCTCCCCCCTTCCCCCCCCCACCCATGGTCCCTTTGGTTTATCCGGGCTTTTTGGTCTTATTAAGTTTTTGTTGTTGTTGCTGTTTACTTTTGGTTATAATTGCCCAATTCCTTGAGCTTATTCTTTATTGTTGTTGTTGTTCTTTCATATTCCTCCTAACAGTGAAGCCATCCGATATTTTTCTCTTGCCAAGGCACAGATTTCTTCATGTTGCTCATCTACATACTCTCCATCCCTCACTCAAAATACAGTGTTGCTGATAGAAGTCAATCTACAGAAGAAAATAATGCAGAGCACAAGAGGAAATCACCACTCACTATTGCTTTTCTGGAAATGCATCTTATTTTAACCCATTGACAAAAGACAGCAGTAGAAACTTAACTGAGAAGCAGGAAACAGCCATACTCCTAGAAAAGAATTCCAAAATAGCTTCTATATGTCCAAATTCATATCCACACTCAGTGAAGTCCAAAGAAATAGCAAAGGAATTCTTGTTGCATTGCAGTGTGAGTAGTTCTGCTCTGCAGATGATATTGTTCTCAGGCAAGAAGAACTTTGTGCCTCAGTACCATCTGCTATTTCATGGCAAAGTTCCATGTGCCAAAGCCCCTTTTGTAAGAAATAGTAATTCTGTACTGATCACAAAGAATTTGGACAGACTCTGTGACAGACAGCTCCATGCTGGTCTAAGGGATTAAACATGCTGACCAGCTCCAAGACACAAAATGGTCTTTTCCAGTAATGAGCATGGGGAAAGCTGCTTTTGAAGGAAAATATGATATAGATTTCCTTTCCCCAGAAATGTTTAAAGTTTGTAATTTTTGTTTAAGTTTTTCCATTCTAAGGCAGCTATATCATGGGTAAGCAAAGGCTATCTGCAAGAAAGGGAGGAAGAAAGGAAGGCAGAGGACTTTAAGCTCACTATCTTTGCTGACTCATCCTTTGGATGTAGGCAGTGGCAGCATCTAATGAGACAGGATTAAGAGCTACCTTACACCTTTAATTTACTTAGTGAATTATTAAAAGTAACAGAAGTTCCAATTTAAAATGGCCTGTTATACCAAGAAGGGCTAGCGTGTATCTCAAGAAACCCAAGGGTAAGAGGATGCCACTCAGGTAACTCAGCTGTTCAGTGGTGTCATCATTCTCCATAGCCAGCTTGTCCTACAGCATTTTCACTTCCAGGGCTGGAGAATGAAAGCAAGGAAGCCTGAGACTCAACTACTCATGTACCTTGGGCAAGGCTGAACATAGTGTGGGGGAAATTAAAATCATGTTCTCCTTCATCCCATTTCCAGGAGAATAAGCTCTCACATAAAGCCTAACTCTGTTTGAACCAGAGGTAATGACTTTACAACAAACCTACGAGAAAACTTATTTGTTTAAAAGATCAAAATACTGGCTATAAGAAATTAAAGCAATTCGAGTGAACATGGAAAGGCTCTGATCACAGGAACAGAACAAACAGAACCAAACTAACAAAAGCCACAGGCATGGTGGCTGGTGAATGGTGAATGGTGAGCACAGAGTACCTGTGAACAAATGACCCCTACACTGGTCCAAAGAGAAAACCTACACTAAACTAATCGCATGTAAATATCAGATGCCAAAGAGTGAAATGCTATGTAATGCAGGTCAGAGTATAGGCATTTTGATCCTGAAACTCTACTGCTATAAAAGGAGGTACGTTTCCTTCTAACTCCACTTTGCGCTTACCTGCTGAGACAGAGCCAGGCCCACTTGATGGGCAAGTCCATATTTACTCTTCATTAATAATTAGCTCCAATTTATAGGAGAAAACAAACTTACAAAGCAGATGTCCAAGAAAAGGTAAAAGGGATTATAAATATAAAAACTGAAAGTAGTCTAGGATATGAATATACAGAAGAGAAAACAAGTATCTTGTGCTAAAGCTGAAACTTTTTATATAGTAGGAAGATATTCTAGGGTTAGTTTGCTTAATTTCTCTAAAAAAAATCCATTAATAAATCCCACTTAGCCTATAAAATATATATTTACATTTTTAAACTACAGAACCACCTAAAATTGCTTTTGTATGAAGAAATAACACATTGTCATTTTCTGGAAAAACATTCAAAAGACCTAAGTATTATAAATCCCTGAAATGTACCTGAACATCACTATGAAATTTGGCTACAAGGTAAGGTATAGATAATTATATCAATATAGGTTAAAATAATATATTAATATTTACAATTGTAAATTGGCACACCAATATCATTCATATATTTAAGGACTTACATTATGTAGCTAAGACAAAAGAAAAAAAAAAAACCTTGGGTAAATAGTATAGAATTTTAAGGTTTTCATATGACAGATTTGTGATGTGTCACGTCTACTTAAACATTAGTCTCATATCCTGCTCCTCCGCTAATCAAAACATCTGGCATTCATTCTACAATTACAAACTCTGGGTTGCCCATCAGTTGTTTCAAATGAGTAGCAGCTTACCACTAGTTCACCAAGCTGCCAACTTGCTCCTGAAAGGACAGAGGCACAAGAAGTAATCATTTTGCCTACTGATTGGGACTTCTCAAGGCAGAGAAAAAGACAAAATAGAAAAGGTAGAAGGTCTATTCATTGCTTAAGCCTGAAGCCTCACACATCACTTCTGTGATCACAGTGCCTTACAATTTTCTTGATTATGGAAAAAGGAAACTTTGAATTCTAAAGCATTAAGTGCCTCAACTTGTATCTATCTGTGTCACAGTTAAAGTTTTTCAAATATTCAGTAACTAAACAAATATTTGAGAATCCACTATATACCAAAAGTACTGTGAGGGGGAAAAGAGAGACAAAAAAGAAATGTCTATATTCAAATAAGAGTTTGGTGCTATTTTCAGGAATAAACACATCTTCACATTGCAATACTTTGTAAGATACACTGATATTTTGAGGGTTCAAAGATAGTTATGATTGAAGAAGAAACTTTATTCTTCTATGATTTTCATAAAATAGCACACTTAAGCCAACAGCATGAATGCAAAAATTATTTAACTTAAAAGCACTACACACACACACAAACACACACACACAACTTTGCATGTACCTGTGGACATACACATATTCTTCCTACTGATCCCTATCAGGTAATAATTCACACAGCAAGCTTCCCAACCACAGTATACTGCAGGTCATAAAAATGATTTTTTAAAATCTTTTTTAATCACTATTTAAAAAATCTTAAAATGGTGGACTTATATTTGAACATTATTGCTCCTTCCATAAACTTTATTATTAGGTAGATGTCATTTTGGCAAATAAGACAGGAGTAGACAGATGCACACCAAGTGTGCAAGCTAACACAAAACCTCACCTCTCCCCGACTTCCCTCAATCAGAAGGATTAGTTTTATCACAATTTGTTTGTAATAAAGTTTTGCTTTGCATAAACACGTATAATTTCCATTGCATTTAATCTACTGTCATTTTTTCCATTTTTCCTACTAGTAATATTGAAAGTAGTGCTAGTTATCATTATACTGCCATTGTTTTGTTATTATTAGTGCTCTGTTAGTATTCCTAAATAGAACCTAATGTGAAGTTTTTAACTATTTGTGAATTTATCTACTATTGCTTTTGCTTTATGAGTTAACCAAAGCATGAGTCTAGAAGGAACTGGTAAGCTGGAAAAATGTTTCTGCTTCTAAAATAATTTATGTAACTTAATGAAAAGAACTAGTGGACTCTAGAGTTTTGAAAAGTAGTTTTTGACATTTTTATAAATGCAGTATCTATATTACATGAATTAAATTTTAATTGAATTAGATTCATACCTCAGCATTTCCTAGTGGTATTTTTGTTTTTAAATAGTCTTTTAGCACATTCTTAGAAGGTAAATTTAAATTCATTTTGAGATGAGGTTTCTAAATTGATTACATTTCAGTCTCCTTTAGAACTTTATATCTAAATAGATTTAATTTTTATAGATATTCCCACAGAAACTGAGCAGCATTTTTCTTTTTTTTCAAACCTAAAATGTCTTTTTTAATCTAAATAGTCACAAGCAAAATGGTTCCCACTAATTAAGTAGTACGATGAGAATTAAACCGAATGAGTTTTTGTACTTCAATTACTCTTTCCTGAAGCCTAAATGTCTTGTTTCATTGTAAATATTATCAAGTTAAACAACGTAATAAGCAAACCATGCTGGTAGTTTCCCATAAATACCTTTATTCTAAACATTAAAACAGCTATGAACCTGAAGATCTTTAAGATTTATCTTTAATGAACCTGATAAATCTTTATGATTTTATCAGTTAGGATACAAGATTATCATATTGAACTCAAGGTTATGCAGTTAAAAGTTAAAGCCAAAATATCTCACCTAAACTGCAAGGTCACTTCTTTTATCAAGTATATCATATTATCAACAGTATAGTGTATACGGGACAATGAAGTAAAGGGTATTGAGGAAGTGTCAGTTGTCAAAGTTTTTAGCACAGGCAAAGATACCAAGTGACACAGACAGCTCCAATTCAAGCTGTATAAATCAAAAGGGTTCCATTACATATTAATGATGCCCCATCTGTTAAAAACTATTTCTTTTTAAAAGCCCTGGAAAGTAATGTGTGAAGGAACACCTTTTGTTTTATAGAAAAATCTGCCAACGACTGGGGATGAAATATTTTGAGCGGAAGGCGCAAAGCATGAAATAACATGATACAAATGAGGTCCGTGTTTGTGTTCCACATGACAGGCGTATGTAAAGGCTTTGACATCAAGAGTTTATTCTCAAAATGTTGCAATTCAATTAGCACATCATTTTCTTCCAAAGAAGACTTCCTGTAGAAGTTTGCCTAGATTCCACATGAAATTATGTTAACAAAATAGTGAATATAATATAATCCAAGCTGCTGCTGTCCCATCTGTTTTCAGCTTTTATGTGAAGAAACGGGATCCAAGCATCATTTGTTATTGTCTCCTATCACTGTGTACTGATGGTAGAGAAAAGAATTTAATGAAGAGTTTGAGAGCTAAAAGGTGAGACTTTTTGAGGAAATTGCAAATGCTCTAATCTCACCTTGCAGATCTGTTGCTGAAGAGTCAGTCACTGGTCTTAAAAGATGACTCAGTTAATTGACACTGGAGCACCAGAATGAATAACTGAAAACAACAAGAACTGCATAAATATATATTAACACATACTCACAAGGCTTCTGAATTCAAATTGAAAATTTTTGGAAAAATGGCACTAAAAGAAGTCTCTGATGCTGTTTAGTTGGTGTTATCATGTATATCCTAATATTGCAGAACAACAAAATATGCTTAAAGAATACTCTGTTTCTGTATGGGAAAGTTTGATGTGATGTGAAATCCATTTATATTCCATGAGAAATGTGCCACATTTATTAATAAAAGATGTTAGATTTCAATAATCCTTGTACTCTGATGTCTCTATATGTATTATGATCACATATTAAAGAAAATGTCATGAATCCCATTTAGATACCCTAATTCCCTCCAGTGTCCGCTCCTCCCTTCAAGCCATACAGACAGGACAGCCATGCTGCAGCATGCCAGGGGGCAACTTCCATACTGATGCCTCCTGATCTTTTATACTGAGACGGGAATGGTACTCCTGGGAGCTGTGCTACAGGCAGCCCTCACATAGCACCGTTGTAGTATGTACAACACACAGGTGGGAAAGTTGTGAACATGGTCCACGTTTGAAACATTAATGACCAGCATAGATTTCTGTACAATAAATGTGGCACTCCTGACCCATGTGTGATCAAAAAGCAGATGGTAATAACCCTAGTTGCGGTTTACTCAGTCAAACTCTGGATTCCAGTTCCTGATCCTGATACTTTGGGGTAATTTGTATTAGAGTTCTAGACATTTCTGATATTCGTGTCCTAAAAAATTTGCCCAAATATGAAAAAAAGTGTTGAAAAACCCTCTTATAGTAACGCTTCTGTTTGGGCATTCAATCGCTGCTTAAACATTTTGTATGTTTAAAAAATGAACACTGCATACTTGCAGAGTAGGATAAAAGAAAAATGATGATTTTATTAATTGAAAACAGACCCCCCCAAAATCTGTAGTTATAACCCAAATGATTCTGCTTATACAGAATACAATTCATTTTGAAATAAAATTATGAAAATTTCACTGAGGTCAGACCCCATTAGACTCTCTGTCTCCATGAGTTTATTCATATTGCTCAACAAGAAAACACTAAGATCAACAGAAACATACAAGTATATTCTATACCAACAAGTATATGTACAAGTATAGTCACAATACTACAGTCACAATTTCCTAAATGCAAAATTTTTTCTATCTAAAATGCAAAATTTACGTTTAAAAAAACTAACACATGACAAAATGACATTCACAGCCTACTATTTTCCTAATCTAATACTAGAAGCCAACAGGAATCAAAAAAGTTAACTTTTCTTCTATTTATTTCTTTGTTCATAACTTCCTTCCTAGGTTTTAAGATGTATCTTGAATTATAATTCTTATTTATATACATGGGTTCCATCCCATACCTATAAAATTAGAGGCTCCTTGTAGTTGAAAATTGCCAAGTCTTACTCATTTTTATATTGCCTATAGATTCTCACAAAATGAAAAACTACTTCTAGAGTAATGTATCCAATCTCAGCAGAACAAGGGTCAGGTTGTAAATGAAATAAGGGTTGAAGTACAACTAAGTATTAATATGAATGATCATAAAGACTTGGTTACACAGGAGTTAAGCACTGCACTAGGAAGCATCCATAGCCACCGCAGCAAGAGTTCAATCCCTGGCCAGGGAGGTAACTCATATGGTGCAGCAGACCTCTCCTGCCTTGCCCACTGCTCCCCTCAGCAGTGTACTTCAGTCTATGTGCCTGTTTTGCTCCCCACTCTGTCTCTGGTGAATCCTGTCACTCCACACACTTCTGGCCTGTACCCCAGTTCTTGTATGCATAAATAAACCTTTAAAAAAAGGACTTAAAATATATAAAATCAGACATGCTGACATGCCAGGACATGGGGAAAAGCTTCATAAATTCACAGGAAATGTGATTTACATATATATAGTGACCTTTCCCTAAGCAAGCCTCAGAACTGATGCTAAAGTCATTCAATTATTTTTTTCTACTGAAAGCCTTTGGGATTCAAAAATCAGTGATAGCTGCTAGCCATCAATATCTTTTAAATCTATATTTAGTATTGAATTCAAAGGGAACACAAGCACACAAACACACACCAGATAAAAGTCCTAACAATACCTAATTTAAAGAGGGAATTTTTTTAGAAAAAAATTGTTACTTGGTACAAACTAAAAACAGTATCTGGGACTGTTCTCTTTACAAAGAAAGAAAAAAAAAAGAAATATATAAGTCCTTCAAGATAAATAATAGGCCAAAGAATCTAGATAGTTTCAGACCAGAAAACCACATTTCTACGTAGCTGAAGAAAAAATTTACTAGTTTCACACTAGTGGATTGTCACAGCCTAAAATCCTAGGATGAATTTCCCAAACCAAGATGGAGTTGACTTTGCTAATTGACATGTCTAGGTATCTGCTGGAAAGCAGCATCCAGCAATGTAGTAAAATGATCATGGATCTCAAAAAGAGTTCTCTTGTTGAAAAGGCCTATGGTTTTGAGAGCAATGGAACATAAATCAGTCCACAGAAGACTAAGATTAAAGATACAAAACAGTGAATTGAGATGCAAAGATTAAAGAAATTGGAGTAACTTTTCAATAAAGTTACATTTCTAATATTTCAAAAGTACAAATAGAAATTACTAGCTTAGTATTATTTCATGATGCAAATCACCTTAAGAAATATGGTAGGGGTAGTTTTTCTGAATCCTCAAAATTTGGGGTTTCACTTTCAAAATTTAAAAAATTCTGTGTAAGACCTTAATTGTATTATTCTACGCAGTCATTCAACAGATTATTTATAGAGTGTTTTAATGATTTTAAAGGACTGAATATTACTCAGAAATGAGATTACAGGAATACAGGATTTCTTGTCTAGACTTTGCTATTAATCCAGCAGTCACCATTTCTGTTTATCTCTGTAATTTGGTTTTAATATTACTTTGTCTAATTCTATTCAGATTTTAAAAAATTTTATGTGATAACATTGGTTCACAACACTGTGTGCTTCATAGGTATAGAATCACTCTTCTTCAGATATAAATAATATGGTAAATATTTAAGGCTAGTTATCAATGAATCAAAACATGAGACTAATTCCTTAAGTGAGCTTACAAAGCTGAAAATAACTACAGCACATGAATCTGTATCCAGAATTTCAGCTTCAATTTATATGTGTCTATATGTGTGTATAGTTGTGTGTAAGTAAACATGTATAAGCATAACTTCATAGAAAGAATACAATGTGTATATGTAAGCATACACAGGTATAAATTCATTGCATAATTACTAAGCAAACATATGTAACCATAGAGGTATAATTACCTATAATGAGAAAAAAACTAAAGGAACTATATTACTTGACAATTCTTAGATGCAAATATCTGTATATGCATTAATTATTTTTGACAATATATAGATATATCCAACCAAAAACTACTAGACATAAAGGCTTATAATATAAAAGAAAATCAAAACAAATAGGAAAAGGCAACTTGGAAAAAACAGATTCTACAGGAAGATAACTGCATGTCTGTCCTTAATATTATCTGGAAAATAAAAGATACAACATGAAGAACATGACATCATAAAAGAATTCAGAGGACAAAAATGCTCTTGAAAATTGAAAGTATAATAGTAGGAGTGAAGCTCTTAGTAAAGTGACTGAGAATAAAATTCAAGAAATCTCTCAGAAGAGAGAATAAAAAAAATATGGAAAAGTAAAAAGATAAATTACAAAACTAGCTAGACAGTCCAACATCACATACACTAATTGGAATTCCAGAAAGAAAAGAGAAAACTGAAAAGCAAATCATCAAGTAATTCAAGAAAAATCTCCCAGAAACTAAGCACACACATTTCTAGATTAAGGGTGAATTTCCAGCACAAAGGGTAAAATTAACATGAATCAAAAACAAATGATTATAATAAAAAGATAAGGCTAATGGCTTCAGAGTCTGCACAGGAAACTAAGACAATGAGATAAAAGCTTGAAATATTCAAGGGACACTAACTCCTATTTAAAATTCTTTACCCAATTTATCCATTAGGTGAGTAAGAAGACATTTTTCAAAATTCAAGAATTAAAAATATTCTTTCAACACCATCACTCAGGAAATTATTGAAGGAGGTGTTTCATCAAAATGATAGATGCTCTCTCCCTTGGGTCCTCTAGGGACTTGAGGGAATGGTACCCACTCCCAACTCCTCTGTGACATACAGTATGTCTGCAACAGAAGCAGCACTTAACCTCTTTTCTGGTATTGGTAAGTACTTACTCTTTTGTCAAATGAATGAATCTGGTCTTACCTCATTATTAAATTAAGCTCACGATATACTGGATGTTTAACAAAAAGTTTTTGTGACTTCAAAGTACTCCATAAAAAGCTATACCACTGCCTCCCCTACACAAGTCCTATTCCTTAAACCAAACCCAGCTTCTTGCTGACTGAAAAAAAAAAAAAAAAATTCTCCTCTTAGCTAAAGAATTGTGCTGTGGCTCAGGAGCTGTGCTAGGCTCCACCTCAAGTCTAGGATTCACATCACTCAAATGGGTGATACCATTCAGTAGTGTAGCAGCCCTTCTCTTCTCAAATGGCAGGATCATCTCCATCTGAAGAGTGACACACCCTCCCACCCTCTATTTACCCTACAATTCCCTGAAACTCATCAAGACATCAGCAATCTTCTCCCCAATTCCTTCTTCCTATAATGAACTACTATTGACTAAAAACTATTGAGTTTACTGGTGAAGATGATGGGCTATGACAACAAAGCAGCCTGGGTTCAACCTGAGGGACCTTGACAAATCGCTTAATTTTAAAAAAAGGAAAGACACACAGATATACCATCCAAGAAAAAGTTAGGGGCAAGGTCATAGAAAACAAGCTTCAACCAAGCAGTGTGGGAAAGGGACTCCCCTAGGTGATGATGGTGATCTGAGGATGATGAACATGCCCCACAGGACAAGAACCCAAAATAATAGCAAAGGTGAATCACAGGAAGACCTAGACACAGCCGGCAGAGTAACTTACCAGGTTGGATGGAGGTCGCCGAGATACAGAGCCCCTCTATCCCCAAACTGACAAACAGGAAATGTGTTACTGATCGTGACCAGCTTGTAGAGGACTGTATAGAAAGGCTTTGGGCTAGTATGGAAACTTGCACTTGGTAGAGAGAAACTAAGCAAACCAGTAAATAACCTTTTTAGTGTCAGGAAAAACTAAAGATTTATCACCATACTGCCTAAAAATTTGCAGTTGTAAATACTATTTGCATACACATAATAAATATTCATCTGAGAAAAAAAAGTGTAACACAACTTGATGGAAGAAATGAGGGGAGGAAGGAATGCGAAGGACATACTAGGATAACAGCACCAAGTCTTAACCTATGCTAAGAAAATCAGCAGATAATGGCCAAAATGGATCAATCTGATCACATCAGTATATGAACACTTTAGAAATATGGGCATGTGTTATTGTTAAAGAATGAGCAGAAATGGTTTTCTTAATGTTATGTAAACAGTTACACATGGTGATAACACTGTCACTAACACCACATCCATATGCAAAAAGCACTGCATCACACTCTAAATGGAAACTCCATCCTGGAGAGGGAGGATTTTTGTCCATTTTTATTCACTGTGCCTAGCACTACGGAACTGTTTATGACTCTTAGTACTGAATGACTGACCCCAGCTAAAGAAATCTAAAATAATCTCTGAAACATTGACAGACAACTCCAACCGGGTTCTATTTATAACACTGACATGGGAAATACACATGGAAAGTTTAATGTTTCAAATTTACTAAAACAGAAGCAGCACCACTTTCAATATATTATTTTATGTGATCTGGGATATGGGATTTTACTGTTGGTAAGTACCTATTTGATTATTTCATCAATATAATCTAAAATTTTGTATATCGACTTAGCAAAAAAAACAACTTTAAATGTCCTCATTCAAACACATAACTCGGAAAATGTTCTGAGCTTCCCCTAGGCGCTTCCATTTGGAGTTCCCTCCTGCCTGCTATGCTTCCCTGCTCAACTATCCCACACAGTTGCTTCACTCAAGCTGCTTCTCCTCAGCTTCCTCTACATTTCAGCTTAGTTATCCTCAGGCTGCTTTCTCTGATCCCTAAGGCTGGAGACCCTCATGTTCCCAAGTCCCCCTGTTCTGTGCTTGTCACAAAACACAACACACACTAAAATTTGCTTTATTTGTCTCCCTTCTACTGGGAAAATAAGAGCTTGATTAGAATGACTGTAGCCTATTTATAATTGTATCCTCAGCAACCAGCAATTATGTAATCGTAGGCACATAAGTGTCTGATTAACAAATAAGTTTGTTCATTAATTTACATCGTAATTACTTAGTACCTACTATGTGGAGATATTTTCCTGGTATTGAAAGTAACATCATAAAGAGGACAAATCGTTTTCTGGTGCTTATACTCTAGAGAGACAGAAACACATAGAAACATCTGTATGTACATATGTGTGCACATGAAGAGGGCGCTGAGGGTCTCAAGTACAGTGAAACCAAATGAAGTGCTGGAGGAAGACAAGAGGGAGTGCTATTTTAGATACAATGTTGAGGGAGGGAAGAACCCTTTCAGGCTGTAAAGACTGGAGACCTGAATAAAGAGAGAATAAGTCATGTATGAGAAGAAAGGTCCCAGCAGAGGAAACAAACCACCTTGACCCAGGGAAGAGAATGTACTGGGAACAGTCAAGGCAGGCCACTTGCTAATGGTCAAAGAGCTTGCATGAAACCATTTCACCTCTCTAAGCCTTATTTCCCCCATCTACAAAATCTGAAGTCTAATAAACTAAAACCACACTTGCTGTGCAGGCATCCTACTACCTGAACCTGCTGCTTTTGCACTTCCTACCACAGCTCAGCTGGGTGCAGGTGGCTTGCCAAGTACGCTGGCTCTCTGAGACAGGCGTGGAGCCACTCCAGCTTATTCTCTCATGAATTTAATCCAAACCGAGGGGCTCATCTGACACTGATGGATTATACCGATTGAGCTGTACATGTTCTGGCATGTAACAGATCAGGCGCAGCAAATAATATGGTGGTCAGGTCAGGACTTAGGAGAGGCGCAGCCAGACCTCACTCCAACAAAAGTCAGGGCACAGGCGACAGTCACATCACAGAGGTGGTCACTACCTCCAAGTCAAGGATTTAAAACTCAAGTTCAATAGTATGTTTGATTCTCCTTCCATGCTTGGAGACAGTTGATTAAAAGAGACATATAGAATGTTGGTTACCTACAACTGCTTACTGCTGACCTGTGTGAAAAATTGCTAGAAACTCAGGATGAACAATCAAGCATCCAGAATAGTATCCAGAGCATGGCAGGAACCTAAGGACTAACCAGTCACTGGGAGGTGGCAGAAGCAGGAACTCATAAATAACTCATGCCTACACTCTCTCTGAAGGACCATGTTATCAACTTTTTCAGTTCCAGAACTTCATATAGCTCATACTTCATGAAGAGTTACAATGGCTATTTAAAATAAAGTTACCTGTAACATTTCTAAAACTAAAGTGAATGCTATTAGGTACACAGCATGCTCTATGGAGAGAAATGTACTGAACAATGAAAATGATTATAGGAGAAACAGCAGCTACCCATACTTGAGAGCTGTGATGGTAGAAGAAATGTAAACTCACTTAATCATCACACGAACCTACATGTAATTTTTTATTATCAGTAACTTACAACTGAGAAGACACTTCACTGAGATTATCCCAGTAACATGAGCCAGTTGGCTTATGGAGCAGAGAATATGCAAATCTCAGATGTGTTTGGTTTCTGGGCTCAATTTCTCTATCTCTTGCAAAGTTAAATAAACAATATTGAGGTTTTTAAAAATTATTTATTTCAACCATTATCATATAAATGCAACATAGTGATTGCTGGCCAGCTTTCATTCAGTAGTATTTTATACTGATTTAAGACTATTTTTCTACCTGTGATCACTTTACCACTATGTTACCTATGTCTCCTCAAACACAGCAAATAATTACCATTATATGTACTAAAGACCATATTCATGGGACCATGGGATAGAGAAACAAGAATTGTTCATTCCTTTCCCTTCCAACGTATAGACAGATTGAGCAAAGAAAAGCATGCCCTTTAACACTGAGATGATTCTGAAAAGTCATCTTGCTAACACCTAAGAAAAGGTGTTAGCCTGGGTGCATGCCAGTACATGAGACAATATGTTCCAAACAAGTAAGGGCTATTTCAAAAGCTTTTAAGAAGACTTTGCGAAGCACAGAAATGTAAGAGACTGTGCGTCAGCACACTGTGACATCCTAGCTAACAAGGAGTGACAGGCAACAATTCAAGCCTATTGACAGGACTGAAGTTAAATCCCAGTTCTATCATCTGTCACTTGCTGGGAAAGCAACTCATTCTCATACTCTATGACTGTTTCTTACCTGTAAAGTAGGGGTAATAATAGTACCTATTTCACAGGGCTGACATAAGAATGAAATGCATTAATACATATAAGTTACAAAAGCCAAATATCTAGCACTTATTAACAACTGAAGAAATCATTATTCCCTCGACAATGTAGGATTCAGGAAGAAAGCTGCCTACCAAAGCAGGTTTTCAGTGCTATCAAATCTAGACTATCTTCAGCAGCACTTAGAAAGTTTATTTAATAAATTTTTTTAAAAACACATGTAATGTAATTTCATTTTTTTCCTAGCTAGCTAAGAGATCTTCACTCATCGAGTGCTTCCTAGGTTTTAGATATTAAAATCATTTTGGTCATCAAATTCTCAAAATTCTTTGCTGAAGATGTTACTACTCCCATTTTATGGGCAAGAAAATGTGGACTCAGAAGTTAATAAAACTGCCCATGCAGGTAAATGCTAGAGCTGGGATTCCAAACCCAGGTCTGTTGCTTGCAAATCTATGCTTTTCAGCATAGATTTTCTTCCTACCCTGACCCCTTATTTCTCAGAGTCTATCTATAGCTGTGCTAACCCTGATGCTTTTCAGGAATGGTAAGATTCCCAGTTGGACAGGGATTACTATATGATTGTTTCTAAAAGAGAAAAGTCAATAGTTAAGACAGACTTTCCAAAGTCTGCAGGAGGCCAACTAAGACTTTAATTTTACATAGTCGGCACACCCACTGTGACTTTTTCTTACTCCCTTTGCCATAGCTCCAGTCAGTGTTGTAGATATATAATTTTAGTAACTAAATTAGTCACTAACATTCCAAATAATCTAATTCCAAGTTACTTAGTAAAATATGATAGTGGAAACTATCACTCACTGGAAGGACACCCAGATTTTCAGTCTATTCATAAGTTACAAAGGGAGAGGTAACTTTTACAGGATGTAAGTTAAACAATCTGTTGAAAAATTAAGCTTCTACCCCTACAGTGATTATCTGCTGCTGTTTATGTGTTATTTCACAAGGGAGATACAGTAAGTTTGCAATCTTTTATGCTCCCAATTCTAGACAAATAAGATCAAGTGGCAGTGTTGGCTGAAAGAGTCTGGGGTCTCAGCTATGCTCTTCATTATAATCTGCTGCCAGGTGTCAATCACAAATTAACAAAAGGAAATGTGATAATTAAAACCAAACTTCCCCTTAATAAAGGAAAGCTTAAAGAAGACACCTTTCAAGTGTCTAATCACTGACTTGGCTGAGTGAGACAAGCATCTGACATATTTGTCACAGAAAAACAGCTGATGTTGGCAAGTCCAAGTCCAGGGTAATGACCTTCATTTCCACATTATGGCTCCAGAGAGCTTCATAACAAGGGTGAAGGTACAGGAAAATCTAGTTACCCATATGAGGAATATACAGTCAATTCACAAATCAAAGTAATACCATCCTATTAGGCAAACAGGAACTTTAAAAACATCCCCATTTTGTTCCCCAAATTTAAAGTACTTTTAAACTGAAGAAACATAAAGACTTAATCCTAGGGGCAAGTAAAGAGAATTCTGGAAGGTTTCAGAAATGACATGTCACCCTTCCCAGTTGGCCATCACTAGCCTTCTTTTAAAACAGTATAGAAGATCATGGTTTGCTTTTTGAACACTGAAAATGAAGACTAAAGAAGATGCAGTAATAATGTTTTCAATTTTGCAGAAGGAAATTAAATGTATACTATTTTAAAGTTTCTGCTTAGACATGAAGAAAGTCCTATTGTAGATAATTATGTAAGTAATAACAGTTTCTTTGGAAACCATATGTTTGGACTTCTAAGCAAATATTTTCCTCTTATGTCTTTATGTAAATACTGAATAAACCCAAATTCCAAGCATGTGAAGACTTAAGAGAACACCAAAGACATATCTTACATTTTAAAAAGAAAACCTAAATGAGGAGTGAAAGCCAGGTTGCAGATCACAGAGCTTATGATGGGAAATGGAGATACCCTGATATAGCAGATGCTGCTAAGTGCCACTATCAAAAAACCAGTCACAGCTGCCACAAGCATGTATTTCTAGATCCCAGCAAGGCTGCCATTCAAACCGCACTGTCAAGTTGGATCTATGTTTAATGTGAGATACAAACTGTAGGAGTCTGAGTGACTCCAGCAGGCCAACTGGGTGGGACCAACTAGAACTAATAAGATGTTCTGTTTTGTTTTTTTTATTAGCCCTCAAGACAATGGAGCTTAGTTTTAGGACTATCCAGTAAGACGACACTCAGCTCTTCGTCTGCCAGCACATGGCTTTAAAATCATAGCTAAAAATTATAGTCAAGTTTCATTCTCGCTCCCTTTGGATGGGGTTTTGGCAGCACTTTGCTTTCACTCCAAATTCCTCATCTGGCAGAGTTGTCTATACTGGCGGCAAGTGGCCACGGAGCCACAGTCCACAGGTGCACGATCCCAAGGGTACCATGAGCCCACCATGGAGCTATCTGCTTCCTTGACAGTACCTCTTCCTAGTCCTTCAAGTCCATCATCTCATGCAGTCAACTTTTCTGCTGTTACCTGACAGCACTCCTGCCCTCCCTCAAATCACTCCATATATGGAACAGTATTATGGAAATGCCATTAATCCATTTGCAAAAGAGTTCTCAAAAGCCTCTCAGATAAATTAAAAACTTCCTGAGTACAGACTTCAAAATATTAGTGATTTAATACCTTCACCTCCATTTTCAGGGTTTCTGGTGTAAGACAAAAGGTAGAGTTTTCAGGGTGGGCCATGGATTTAAATCTGTTGGCTGTTAACTGGGTAAACTTGGACAAGTGATTTAATATCTCAGAGGATTGTTTCTGCCTCTAAAACAAGGATTGCAAAAGAAATCTCACATGATTGTTGTGAGGCTTATATTATTATAATTTTCATGATTATAATCACAGCCGACTTACTGAGCACTTCCATTTGTCAGGTACTATTCCAAGTATTGTCCATCATTAACTCACCGAACCCACACAAACACCCACTAGGGAGCACTGTTTCATTTGGGAACACAAAGATGCTTTCTTCAACCCAGCACCTCATACAGCTTGGGCAGACCAAAGGCAGAAATGGGAGCCTGGAGAACTGTAATGAACGCACCCTGTTTCTGCTTGCCAAGGATAGGAAGGTGCCTGCAAGCACCATGGGTGGTGCCCAGGGCAGGGTACTGGGAGCAGCTGCAGCTGAGCTTCCTCCCCCCCCCCCCCCCACACTTGCAGGACACTCCCTAGGGTCTGCAGATTATCCTTACCTCCAGGATAACCCTTGCCTCAGGCACCCAGCCCAGAGAAGCACCGCTGGGGATGGGGTGAAGGGGGAGGGGAGGCAAGAGGAACTCTCACTGCTCCTTCATTCAGCCTTTTCTCAAGCATTTCTAAATAAACTGAGGGATTTGGCTGGAGTTTATTGGAAATTCTGAACTTTAGGGCACAGTAAATTTGATCTTCCTGCACATTAGAATTAAGCAAGTTTCAGAAAATACTGATGCTATAGCACAACATTAGGGGTTAACGTGGTGGCCCTGTGGCTGACCCTGGACATCCCCTGGACTTTTCAAAGCTCCTCCAGAGTCTACTCTGTAGGGGGGGAACCACCGCCCAGGGGTGTTCAAATCTGAAGAAACAGCATTTCAAGTACTTTTCAGTGTGGGTGTAGAGAGTCATTAGGGAACTTACAATGCTATTATAAAGGGATTAGATTGATCTTTCAGAAAAAGTACCTGGGGAGCAAGGAGGAAAAGAAAAAGACCAGCGTCTACTATAATGTAAGCTGCAGGTAGTCTGCTCTCCCATCCATCCACTTACCTGATAAATATTTATTATTATTTACAAGGCACAGTGAGTAAAATGAATAAGATATACCACTTTTGTGCTCAAGAAGTTCTCAGTGGAGAAAAGGGCAAGAAAATTAACACACTGTGCAATACAAACATGAAGAATAGGAAAGAAGCCTAAATTTAGTGGCATAGCCCAGGTATATGAAACACTTCCAAGATGAAGTGGATTGTGGGCTAAGAGGAAGCTGTGGGAGTCAGCAGGCACTAGGCAGTATATCATTCTAGGTTATGAGAACCTCCTATCCATGTTTCTGTAGAATTAAATGATGCTATGAGGCTGGAACAAGGGCAACTGAGAGGACTTAAGGTCGTGAAAGCTAGAAATGACTCAGCTAGAGTTTCAGAGAGAAGGCAATGGGACACCACTAGCTCCTTTACAAACTGAACTAACAGAATCAGATTTGTGTGTTAGGAGAGAAAAAAATCAGTCCAATAGCAGAGAAAGAATGGAAGAGAGGCAGATAAGAAAACTAGTTAAGAGACAACTCCAACCAGGTAAAGAATATGAAGACTAGCAAGACGAATGAGGGTAGGGGGGAGAAGAGCTGGGGAGAATTCACTAATTTACTAGCTAAACTAGTAATATCAAGTGAGTTCATCCATTTGATATGGAGAACTGAAAAAAAAAATTATAAAGATGAGAACAGAGGAATACAGGTAGACTGTGGAGTATGAGCAGTCCATACAACAAAAACATTGATAATAATTATCTGTAAAAATTAACTCAATTTCACTATGCTAAAGTAATAATACATCAAAACTTGCTCTTTTGTCACATCAGGAATGCTTTGATATACAAATTCAATTATATCACTTTAGTAGGTCAAACTCTGGATACCATAACATGTTCTTAATATATGCTAAAAAAAAAGTATGCCAATTTCAATGTGGAGTCCTGATTTTTTTTTTAATTAACCAATAAATTCTGGGACTAACATTACAACTTTCACTTTAAAACAACAAATAGCATTCTTAGTGGGTGAAAAGCTGATGACAATCCTATTAATGTGAGAATAAAACCAGAATGTCAATTTTCTTTTAGCTCTTTCTATCTAGAAAACGTGAATCAGTTGAGTAGTTCAAGATATCCAACATATACAAGCTGAGTTTGACCAAAAAAAAAGTGTCCCTAAAGAGTAAAAATATCTTTAATAGAAAAATGTACTGGCAAAAGTAATCACAAACAAAAATACACCAAGATATTGTACATGTAAGGTTCAGAGAGTTCTCTATAAAGAAAACAAATCTTTACCAAGAGATTTGAAGGGAAGACTTAAATAACTGGAGCAACATACCACATGTTTCTGAATTGGAAACTGGATGTCATAACGAATGCAAATCCAGTAACCACAATGCACTATCTTACACCTAGGTGATATACTTACATAAAGCTCTAAGAACAATGTCAAAATCCAGGCTCTTGAAAGAGGAAGAAATGTTCAGGGAAAGGAAATAACAGAGTCAATGATTTCAAAAACAGAAAACTTCTGATCTGTTAAAACAGATCCCAAGGAACAGGAAAAGCTAACAAACTGGAAGAAAACTACACCATATGAAATGGGCAAAAGTTATTTTTATTTTATTCAATTAGATCTCAATAAAACAAGAGAAGACCTGAACAATTCCTGTAAGTTAACATTTTTAAATGTCCAGTTGCTCTAATAATAAAGGAAAGCAAATGAAACAGTATCTTTTTTAAATTAAACTTAACAAATGTTTTTAAAATCTGTGATGCTAAAAGCTGAGGAGGACAAGGTGATAGAATTTCAAACATGATTGGCATGCACAAAAATTGAGAGAGTATTTCTGAGTCACTAGTTGGCCAGAGACCTGAGGACTGTTTGTTTATTCCACTTAAATATTCTTATGGGATCAATCCCCTTAAGTAATTGATTCAGAAATCAATGCTCATTTATGAGTGCCATTAGTGACAAATTCAATTATCAATACTAAATTGCTGACAATATAAAAAGGAGACATTGTTTAAACTCAATGTTATCTACACTAATAGAAAAGACAAACACAGATAACTTCACTACTATCAAATGCCAGGGAGGATGAGGAGAGTAGGAGGATGAAAAAGGTGCCCTAGATACAAAAGGACAGAACCCAGACAAGAGATTTGGACAAGTTTTCATGAAAGAAAAGTAGGATTCTTAACAGTGTTTATATCTACACACATCCTAAATATTATACAATGAACAAGTTCTTTTCTGGCAATCCTTTAATACCAGAAAAAGGTTGGTGGCACAAAATAGCTTCTTCTAACCTTTTCTACTTGTAGCAAACTACTTTTCCATAACTGCACTTCAAACTCCCAGCCCACTTTTCTTGTGAAGCTTTCCTCAAGTCACCTTTTACATTTTAAAGGAACACAGACAGCTAGAATTCGCAAGTTTTGCTTTCTGATGGTTGGCAGTCACATTTTCCCTCACCTTGTTTGAGCTGCATGCTGTACAGATTATAAACTTATGTCTGCTTTGTTCTCTGTCTTGTGCAAACTTCGTGTGTTATAGGTCAAATTCTTTATTAACAGGCTGTAAAAACTCAGAAGTAGGGAGAAAGATCTGTGTACTTCATAACTGACTTAGTTGGAAGCATTTTAGATTTTTAAAAGACATTAACTTCAATTTTAACACATTATTATTATATGTATTAATCTCTAAATGAAGGTCTAAATTGCTGAGTTGGCTTTGAAAATAAATTTGCTACAATTTATTAAATTCTGCCTATCAAAATAAATAAATATAAATACACACACACACACACACACACACTGTGGAAACATACTAATTGACAAAAAAAGTCATCTCAAGTCAATTTATTTCCTTCAAAGTTAAAAAGCTATATTTCTTCTCTTTTCTAAAAATGGAACAATGTGTTAACACAGGCTTAAATTTAGCAATAAGAACCAGAACCATTTCCAAGAAAAGTTAGTTAACTCTCCCTAGCTGCTATGTCTGCACTCTTCGGTTATTTTCCTATCGCTTTATTTAATAAAAGCATAGGTTAGAATTTTTTTAACGATGGTTTTACCAGCTATCTTAGCTATAGAGTATGTCCTTACCAATCCTACAATGGTTGTTGGAAAAGTCATGACACATTTTTGCTTGAAAAACAAAAAAATACATCATGACTTTTCCGACAACCCAATGATTTTATATCTGGTATCTTAAAAAAAAAAAAAAACAAAGGAGAAGTTTGAAAAAAGAATAAAGATCATCAGATCATCAGATGGTAACTTTGATGAACTTCCACCTTCTAGAATTTTGTCTCTAGGACAGGGTAACATTTCTTAAAGAGTTGTTCTTCCTTTGGTTGAACCATTCAAACAAATTGAATTCATAGGAGTGTGGACTGTTGACTTAACTATTAATCAAAAATATTTGATTAAAATTATATAACCATAGCTGAATGAAAAAAAAAATAAAATTACTTTAGAATGTTTAATTTCTTTTAGAATTTTCAGTTGTTCCAAATTTCTAGTTTAAATGGACTTAGGCAAGCAGAATGAGATGGAATAGTTTCTACTTTTCATTTAATGTTTTAATTGGTTAATGGGCACTTAATTTTATTACTTCTTAAAATATGGTGTATTTATATGTGCACACCTATCAACATATACTCACTCAAGTTTTTAGAAAGTGATGGTCAAACCTCAAATTTATATTTACCTATATGATCTGTTAAATTTTAAAAGAATTGAGTTAAAGTCTCTCAGCTATGACTTTGGGAATATAATCTACCACCAAAGGCTTTAATTTTGGGCACTTGGTCACTGTGTGATTTTGAATTAGAAAAGTTTGATGAACGTTATGATCATTTTCAGTACCTGCACCTTTCATCCAATATTGACAGAAAAAATATTTAACAGTACAGCACAATGCTGGCTGAGAGCGAGACTTTATACTGTTTGCAAGCTAACAAGCTAGGATGCCATTGTTTTATAGATGCTGGCAGAGAACATGAGATAAAGGATGAGATAAAGGATGCTGCTCTTCATGACACAGAAAGCAGTGTTAGTTTCATGTTTGTATAGTTCCTCTTGCCCCCAAGTGCCACAGAACTCATGCAAAGGGGCCCATGCAAAGGGGCCGAAATAGTTACTGCACACATGTTGAGTTTTGTGTCACCACTTGACTCCAGAATTTACAAAATGCCATTATTTTTTAGAAGGGGATAGTAGCACATCTACCCAAATTCTGTCCCCGAAGAAAGCAATATATTACCCTGATTAAAAAACACATCTGTATCTGCGGCAGAGGAACACATTTTTTTCTAATACTGTTTTTCTTACTAGTAGTTATCTGTAATTTAGCAAGAGCATGTGATAAGTGCCTGCATTTGCTTATCACCATCAAAAATTAACACTACTTGATCTTTTCTTTTCCCTTAGTAAAATATGGCTATAGACGAGGTTTACAATTTCCCTTCCCTGCCAACCTCCTAAATGTTCCTGACATTATATTTCTGAGTTTTTCAAAAGTACCGTATTTGACTTTTGAAAATCCGTTCAAAAAACTGCCATTAAGATTTACCACCTCTGATGAGTTTTTAAGACAAAATTGTAAGTTGTAATAGTTTCTGTGTTTACTGCTCATTCTTCCATTCTATTTCTGTGTCCCTAAAAGTGATTCACTTTTCACTTGTGAAGAATACTTCAGGTTCAAGGTTCAAAATATTTTTTCCTTGTAAAGTTACGTAGCCATAGTTTTTAGATTTGTAAAACAACCAGAGAGGTGTACTCTCTCATTCAGCTATTGCTATATAGCAACTAACCACAGAATCTCAGTGCACAGACCTATTCAAGCACTTGTCTCATTCCCTGGTCTTCAGTTGGGACAATTCAGGCATACACATGTCCCCCTATATAGCATGCTGTCACTTACCCCTCATGCTGAAATACCCTGCTGCTCCATGAAATTAAAGACTTAATGCCTTCCTGGTGAATGCCACCCAGTGATTGGTTACCTCCTATCAAGAGTCAGTCAGCGTTAGTGGACTTTTTTACCTTAGCTTATCCTGTTTGACACAGAACCTCTAGAAATTCCCTAGAGTGATGTCCTCTCCTATCCCCTACCACTGTGATCAAGTTCTCTAATTCTTAAGTATTTCTGGTCCTTTCAATATTTTCTGGAGAAAAGGTTGGTATGAAGGATCAATTTGACTTGAAGTCAGATGTCCAAAAGATACATTTTTTCGAGTCTCTCTACATTTACACATAATTTTACATAAACATCACAATCACGATTTTTAAATATTTCCTTTCTGCTTGATGCCCGATTATTCCTCACCATTCTTCTCTTTGTATAGTCTCACAACCAGCGTCAAAGCAACACTTCCCCTCCAGGACATGTGAAAATTTACACAACATTTTCCTCCATACTTAAAATTCTTCATATGTAAATGCCACACCAACTATATTATGAGGCAGTTTTAATCCTGGTTATTATTTTTGTTTTGGAAAAACAAAATAATGGAGTACCCCCCCCATTTCTCACACAACTGTAGTTGCAGAGAGGTCCCCCAAGTACTGTAGCTCAGTTCTGAGCCTCTATTTTCAGGGCTGCATGATAGTGCTTGGGGTGTGGCTGACGCAGTTAATACCGCCAACCCCTTCTGACAATACTTATGTGGTTTCCATTGCTAATA
The DNA here is from genome assembly GCA_019455555.1 of Galemys pyrenaicus. NCBI lineage: Eukaryota > Metazoa > Chordata > Mammalia > Eulipotyphla > Talpidae > Galemys > Galemys pyrenaicus. The sequence goes on from JAGFMF010011386.1 coordinate 2,688,829, forward strand.
CAAACAATGCACCCCAAACCATTCTTACACATCTATCCTTGCAAAAGGGTGCTTTATTCTATGTGGTGGTCCCATATGTAGGAATGTTGAATTAAAAGGGGGTGTAGATAACAGATTGTGACAGATCACTCTACAAAACACTCCATCCTCTTTCCTGTCACATCCTGTCACAAGACAGACAGTCTTATGATCCTTTTTAAATTGTTACTAGTCTGAAATAAAGCAGTATTTTTACTATTTTAAATTGCATCTCTTCATAAATTTGTTAATCATTTCAATTTAACTCTGAATTATCTATTCATTTCTTTATCCATTAATCATCCTCTTGTTGTGTTCTATTAGTAAGAGGCCTCTCCATATTAATTGTTATACTTTGTCATCTGCATCCATTTACTATGACAACTTCCTCCATCTCTTCCTAACCTGAAGCCTCCATTAGGGTTCATTTACCATTTGACTACCATCTATCCTTGGGCGGGATGTGTAGGTAATACTCTCAAGTACTGCATCTCCCCAGACATCTTTCTTTCATGCTGGCAGAAAATTGACTTAAGTTCTTAGCCTGATTCCTAGATTGTTGCCTATTTCTCTCATTAACGTGGACACCACCTTCCTCCTCTCTTCCTGACTTGCAGGTGAAAAAACCAATGTCAGTCTGGTTCCCACCTTACCCCATTTTCTAAAGCAGGTGCTTTCTCTTCCTCCCTCTAACTAGCTATACTCTCAGAGAACAGAGGAATTTTTCCAGAAAATGTCAAGACCATGGGTCTTCCTCATGAGGGAGTCTAGACCTGACTAGCCTTTTCTACTTGCAGGCCCAGCTCTTCAGTGCATGAGAAAGGTTGTCTACTAGTATATAATGAGCAACCTTTTCTTTTTATGTTCCTCTTTTCACCTTACTAAGCTATATTTCATTTCAGTTCTCTCCAAACTACCCCTCAACTCTTATTTTCCCCTGGTGATTATTTCTTTTCACATTTGTACTTACCATCCAAGAAGTTAAGTCAGGTCTCAGGTGATCAAACTTTTTCATTATATTCATGATCTAAACTATTTAACTGAAAATCATGCTTAGGCTTTCTAGGTACTACTGAATCTCCCAGGTGTTCTCATTATTCAAGTGTTTATGTCTCCAACATTTCAGTTCACATCTGTTCCAACTCTCCCTGCTCCGGCTGTAGTTTGTCGTACATAGATTTCTGTCTCTGAAGGTTCAAGTCTGATCTTGGTTCTCAAGTCTGGCTGTACACTAGATTCACCTGGGTGTTGGGGACATTGAAAATCTCTAATAGTCTGAGGCCTACTGAATGAGAACTTCAGTATTTGGGTGCTTTCTCCAGGTAAATCAAGCCTGGGAATCAGAGCCCACACACATAGTCAGCATCACTCCCATGTGTGTCCTGTAAAGAAAGGAGGTGGTCAGTCCTTGCAGAGGAGACTGTGGGAAGCCTCTCTCCCAATGCACATGTCCTCCTCACCCAGCTAAGGAGCAAGAAAGTTCCCACCCAAGCACATTCCAATGCAAGGACCAAATTTCAGAAAACTGGAGACATCCGCTCAAATGGAAGTTGGAAATGGATATTTTGTCATCACCAGCTGTGTCCCCAACACAGTTTCATTGTTTACCTCAACACTCACTAGGAAACATCCTAATAATATGTTTCAACAACCAATGCTCCCAAAACAGAGAGGTTCCTCAAAGATGAGAACCACCTACATGCCCAGTGTATCGCATGGCACACTGTGGCAAGGGCAAAGGGTGTCCAGTCAGACAGAGTAACTGCATTCCAGGCAATCTGCTGGCATCAGCTGGCAGGGTAACCTTCAGTTTATCTTAAATTATTCATAAAAATTCCTGTTACTCAAGCAACAAGGCAAAGCCACACCAAACATCTGGTCTACACAGAACCAACCACCAGCTTAAACTGATGAAGTATTTTCACAGTAGTCATATGGTCCCAGAAAGAGGAACGTCCATGACAGACAGCACAAAGACCAGATGACACAAATGTTCCCCTGTGAGACTGAGCATTCTGTGAGGAACTGAGAAAGTCAAAATGAACGTTAAGTAAACATCTGTTCAGTCCTTCATCAGGCTGGAATAACAAACAGGAGCCAGTGTCAAAGTTAACAGGCAGCAGTGTGTTTCCCTGCTACTGTGAAGTGCCATAATAACCCTCTTCTTTTAGTGTTTTCTTATTCATGGCAAAACTTTGTTTTCGACTATCACATTATCAGAAACCGTGTATTGGAGATTATAATAGTTGGAATGAAGCATTTCACTCTTGCCTGGAAGACCCACGCCACTTTGACAAAGAGAAGTAGCCTTGATTTACAACCCAAGTGCAGAGCTTCAGAAAGGTTTCTGGAGAGAACATTGCACATCACTCTGTTGTTTCCAAGGAAACAGGACCATGGTCTACTTTGCGGTGATGTTGACCCACTCGCACGCAGCCCTGCATCCATCAGAAATGTTGCTTTGTTTAAATTTCACCTGAACTCCATAACCCCTCTCAAAAATCCAGTATTAGCTGTATTTTCCTTGGTGAGAAGGCCATGAGTGGTTCCTGTGGTGTGTGGTCTCCCTCATTGGAGTCTATCAACACGACTGATGGACTACAGCTTTGTCCTTGATGGTCTCAGGCAGACTGGGCTATGGCAAGACCCTCAAGAAATCTTTCGGTAACAACCCTTTCCATGACTCAGTTTAGAGTCAAGAAAAGCCATCTACAATAAATGTGCTCTCCTCAAGGTCACAGGATTCCAAATTGTCACTTGTATTCACTGAAACTTACATGAACTCAGACTCCCCAGGAGGTGAGTCACTATGACTGAGATGACTGTTCATGTTATTGAAGAAGCATTTCCCGTCAATACCAGGGACACCTCGGCTCTTGTCAGATGATGACCACAAAGGCAGCAGCAATACTTGCTCTTTATCTCAACTCTTGATCATAGGGTTTAAGTCAGTCCCAGTTCACAACCTCCAAAGCGGAAAGTGACAAGTGGAAGAGGCAATGGTTGGCTGTGCTGGAGAGGAGGATGATGGGATATGGGAATGTCCTCAGTATCAGGGCACTGTTCAGACTGGTAAGCTGTAGAGCACTAACTATAGCAGCCTGAATATATTCAGGCTGTTTCTATAATGCCTTTCCTACCTGTCAGAAAGAAAGGGTTACTGCTGTACTAGCACATCTCCCCCAAGGCCCATGCATTTCAAGGAAGGATTAGCCTCTAATTGGTTCATTTACTCCAAAGGTCCAGTAATCAGCAATGAGAGCTCCTACTTAATTTCCTCTACCCCTTTTATCTTGCTTTAAAAGCACTCCAAAGAAAAGGGTCTTGCAGGGGCTATCTGTTAAGGAATACCACAGCTCAGCTATTTACTAGAAGTATTTACATCCTAACCCCAAGATATCTTTAGTCCCCAAGCCCAGAGGGAACACTGTGACAAATTCTTCTACCTCCCACAGCAACATCATTATGGCAATATGTCTTAAAAAGTTTACTTACAACTAAATGGATAAATATGTACATTCAATTAATACTTTTGTATATAAAACCTAGCGTCTAAAAGGAAAGCATAGATAAGTGAACTACATAAAACTTTAAAACGTGTATAAAAAAGTTCCCAACATAAAATACTGCTTAGAAGGCAAAAATACGTAGGAAATTATCTTCAATGTTAAGAGACAGTTTCCCTAACACAGAACAGACTCGAGTAAGCAGTTCATACAAAAGGAAATCAAAGTGGCACTTATTTTCTTAAAAAAAATATAGTTAAAGGTAGAGAGCAGATAAGACACTGAATTCTCAATGTTCACACAATAAGGAATCACATGTTGATTCCTAAGGAGTATAGGAACCTGCAGCAGAGTTTGCAATGATACTGTTGCAGGGAAAAAAAGGCAGAAGCAAAAAAAGTCAGACCAAATGAATTTTTCTTCAAATGGGACTTTACTGAGGTTCTTATAATCCAAGAAAATGCTCCTAGTCCTCCCTCTTCAATTATCTTTTTAAATAAAAGACTGTATAGAAATGAATTCAAAACATGAGAACTACAGGCTCTAAAATATCAAGGCATATAAAGATCAAACCAGCTCTTCTTATGAATAAAACATCCAACTTAATCCATATGAAATTGTGAGGTTTTTTTTTTTTTAGTTTCTAAATCGAGTACTCATATCCCTTAGTCTTTTCATCAAATTACAGCTCATGAACACCATCCAGGTCTGAAATTTGTTTCAAGATAGCTCTAAAAAATACTCCAATGCATGACTAGTCCTGCCTAATTGACCCACTACTTGAAAATTCACAGGCATAAAAGTCCAGGCTTTCTGTAGAGAATCAAGCACTCCCAAGAGCTCATTGTATAAATTTTTCTGGTCACCAAGTCTTAACACTAAAGGATTTAGGAATACTAACTATGAGCTAGGACAAAGAGAAGTGGTAGTATCTATGGGGTAAAAAGCAAAGGGAAAAGGTACAAATCCCTCTTAATCCAGAGACCAACATGCATGTGCCCACAGTGTATACAGAGGTGAGGCGTTCTACAGCTCTCTCATTTACTTTTCCTAAGGACTCTTAACCATGTTGAGCAGAAAAAAATAAGGTAAACTGTATGAGACTGTGCAGAATGGCATGAGAAAATACACACAACCAATTTGTAATGCATGAGACTGAGCTTCTGGAATTCCTACTACAATTGTAATATATGAGAAGATACTGGAATTCATACTATAACATCAGTCTTCTTTAAGAAATTATTTTTCCCCTCAAGTAATATTTTTTCATAAATACACCTCATACTACAGAAAGAAACACTGGAGAATCCAGGAAAGGGATGAGCTGGGTTCCTTTCAGTGACACAAACACAAAAATAAATACTTAAACCTTGCGGTTCTTTATTCAAAAATTCTAGTCTTTCTTGGGCTACTTTCTTTCACATTCAACGGTAACTAAATCCTGAGCTTGTCTTGAACTGGGTAAAGGGTAGGAAAGTATAGATACAGAGTCTCTAGCAGAGTAACTGACAGCAGTTGCTAGATTAACAGCTTTTCATATACAATCTGGGGCAAGACTACATAGAATGCCATTAAGAAGTACATGTGATTTACCAACTTGATCACCATATTCATTTCATTGCTCCTTAATTATTCTAGACATAACAAAAGGGTAAAATATTTTCTTAACAATAACAAAACAGCCTATCTTGGAAGTTTTTCAACTGCATATTAAAAAAAATGAGCTCAATCTAATTATAAAATGCAATCTAAAATGTTTGCTTAGAATTGAAGGCACTGAGTATTAGAAATTACCAAATGGGTTGACTGAATCACAACTATATCTTTATCTCAGTGTTACTATTAAGTTGAATGACTTATATGCATATCTAGCTATTTCTCAAAATCATCACTGCCAAAGGAAATACATTTTATATTAATGTTTGATGCCTTAAGGGAACTAAATCAAATGGTTAAGTCAGTCTGTAAACAACAGACCAATTCCCATGTATCACACTTGCTTTGTTTGTGTTGCATACTAAAAATGAACTTAAAAACAAAAGGCAGACCCAGTGTCTGCCAATCAAACTGTAACAGGGTCGTCCCAGGAAAAGGGGAAGTTCCAAAATCCTGGTTCCGCCCTAAGTGGGTGAAGCTGAGGAGGAAAAGATTTTCTGCAGAGAAGAGAGAAGGAAGAAAGGAAGATGGAGAGCAGCAAGGAGACCTGGAGGAGGCACGTGGAACAGAGGGGACATGTGAAGAAACTGCTTGCTTTTTGGTCTTGGACTGGTTGGGACAGATGTGGGTGAGAGACCCGTGGGGAGGTTAACCATGGCAGCTTTCATCTTGATTTTGATTTGTCTGACTCTTTCTGACCCTTTTCTATGGGTCTCTACTGAAAGGTCCTTTAGATGTGTGCCAGGTTTTTGGGCCTTGCTTTGGGCCAATCCTAT
>JAGFMF010011386.1:2694834-2757476 GCA_019455555.1 Galemys pyrenaicus
TGTACCCTAGTTGTATTAAAGTTCCTTTCCATTAAAGGTTTTATGTGTTTGTCTTAATGCGGCAGATGGCAGAACCCATTCAAAGAGGGCAGGCTTGGGGGTTCTGGGTACTCCTCTCCCTGCCCTGTAACAAAACCACAATCTTATAACAAAGGAGAGTATATTTCCAAGTACACCCTTGGGTGAACAGTGATCACCATTATTCTGGTAATAATCGGATGACTGTGGAAAATAGTCCAGACAATATACCGTTTTAAATTACCTTTAACTATGAAAAATGGAACAGTCTTTAAAGCAGCACTTCTAAGATCCTCAAAGGTACTTAGTAGAATGGAATATGGATTTCAAGCAAATTAGCTCTGATGTCTTTTAAACAGTGTATTTTATATATATATATATATATATATATACACATACACACACAAAGGAAGGCAATTGTGAGATGTTCTGTTTTAAACACAGAGAACAAATAAAGGTAAATTGTTCTCACCCCAGGCCATGAACTAACATCAAAGCATGTGGTCTCTCAAGATAAACTGCTCCCCTATTGCCATGTTTATGTCCATTTCTAGTTCAATACACCAAGGGCAGGATTTATGCAATTCTACCATGATTCAAAATAGACTGCATGTCTGTACAAACTAAAGTATTCACCTTGGATTGTTGTTGCAAGTAATGTGTACAAATGAAGAAATAGAGAAGTTACACTCTTTCAGTCATAACTTTACATATATTAAATGCTTTCCTAAAAGAAATACTGATTTGTGTTGTAAAGCAGGAAAAAAAAAAGATCACTCAGGCCCTTCTTAATAATTTCATCAGTGTTTGTCTTTTCCTTCCAATTTCCATAGTTTAAAACTCCTTGATCCAGTCCTCTAACCCCATGCACATCTTAAGCATTATTCTTTCACTGAAAATCAGACACAATTCTCATCTTTATAATACCTTCAAGAATGTGTCTGAAAGCACTAATACCATTTTAAAAAGCTCCTTAGAGAGCTTTAAATATTAATAAAAAGCTCCTAAATTCTTATTTTAATCACCAAGAGTAAAAAACAAGAGAAAAGAGCACTATGAATCTCTCCTGAACGCACAATCCTCCTCCTCAACCTCTTCAACCCAACCATCATTGTTTGACCAAAGATATGGCTTCCCGCATAACTGCAACTGCCTCCCCACCTCCTGCCCCGACCCTCTTATTCACCTGTCCTTATAAAACTTCAGGGAAAAACATTAAAAATTATACCCATGAAACTCTGGATCACATCATTGATATTCAGGTCTCCAGCTCATGAAGTCTCAGTTAACACACCACAAGACTTCCCAGTCTCTACAATGCTGTGAGCCACTTCCTAAAAATAAATCTCTTCATACATATAAAAGAATTATACCAGTAAACTCAAGAAGTCAAAGCCCAGTGCTCTTTGTAGAAATCCACTTAATCCCTTACCTTCTGCTTGAAAAAAAATTCACATCTTAAATGAAATAAAGTAAATAGTGCAAGCATTCATTCTGTAAAGGGCAATCATAATTCGGGAAGGCTCGTTTCTTCTCTTTCAAGGTAGGATCAAGAACAAAACCTCCTAAATACTTGCCCATAATGTAAGAGAAGCATCAGGGAAATACATGTTTGTTGTGATAGAATGGCATTTCAGGATCTGAAAGGATGAGAGTGCTCATCACTTCCCATGCAGTTTCCTATCACCATCAAGAATGACAAAGAGACACTCACCCGAAGCACAAGTGACCATGAACCACTAGATCTTGTGGCTTGGCCGCTCAGGCTTCTCACACCATTGGTCCCTTCCCTGGGAAAGGTCTAATGAGATACTCAATCCATCTCAAAAAGTTAATGTTCAAATTAAGAAAACAAGTACTCACGACTGAGCATTATGAAGTTGAACTAAGAGCTACCAATCATTTTTTTTTTTTCAGTAAGTAAAATGATGTGCTTTAAAGAGGACAGACAAAAGCCAAACCTAGAACTGTGACTGCAGAACTGAGGTTGTTAGACAGGGAAAGTGTGGGAGTGGTAAGAAAAATGGGTAGGAGGCCAATGAGCTAGGGTAGAGTTTGGTGGAGGGTGCTTGGTGGTAGGCATGATGGGGTGAAATATATTTCACTCCTCAAACATATGCAGTGTTGTAAACCAGCATTACTGCAATCAAATAATTTAAATTTAAAATAAATGGCATGCTTAAGTCCTGCTTTCCTAGTATACATTTATACTCTAACTGAACTAGGTAGGACAGGCATTACTTAAAACATGAACTTGTATGTAGGCTTTCTAGTTTTGAAGCCCCACCTGCACTGCCTGTGTGGTCGAAATCAATCTTGAATGGGAAACAGCACTATCAGACCTGGGCTGACTTTTGAGCCAAGTAACTGCCAGCTACTGTTTGGCCAAATGCTGGGAAAAGCCAATCCATCATCATTCCCAGCCAATGCATAGCTTTTGCCTCTGTGGGCCTGATAGAGCATGGGGCTGGACCTCAACTCTAGATTGTCTGGCGAAATCTAAGAGGAGCTTTAACTTCACCTCTGAAAGATTCCTTTTCCCACATGGGCATGAAAGCATTGGTTTTCTCAGTATTTCTCTAGAAAATAAGTGGAGTTGCTTTCAAATGACTTCTTTAAACTAAAAAAGGCATATCTATAAATCATGATTTAGGATATAAATATTCACAACCAGTGAAGATTATCATGTTGCATTTTTACAGCTATAAACATAAATCATCAGTTACTCTTTGTTCGGGAAAATACTTTGTAAAATACCTGCCTTTGAAATCCTGTGCAAATGAATGAATGACGATTTTAGAATCATTGGTAGTTTGTTTAAGGATCATTTAATTTACCAGTATCACAGCATCTTTCTTCAATAGCATTTTAAGGAAATGTCAGAGACTTTGATGTAACTAGAGTATGTACAATTAAAGCAATGAAGCTGAAAATACTTCAAAGCCTTTCTCAAGTCTCTGAATTATCATTGTAAATGGCAATTATTACTCTATAATACAGTAATGTTCTCAGGACACATTATACCTAAGGAGTCAGTTTCACCATATTTAATGATTCTGGATCGACACTTCAAATTGATACAGTCTTTAGAGGATTTTCTAAGGTCCTGCCTTGGAGTCAATTATTTTTTACACTAGTCACTAAACTGCCTATAAAAGCTCTTATCCTCACCTTTGTAATTTCTAATACCATATATTTAAGTTAGGTTAAGTCTCTTAGAACCCTATGTGTATAGGGTTCCTGGACTGATAAGAATCATTCTTATCAATCACAAACTTATGCACTCTATTCCATGAAAGGATTTTGTTATCTACTTAGTATCACTTGTATATGTGTCTTCTTTTTCAACTAAAACTTCTTGAGAACAAAAGCCACAAGATTCCTCCTTGTAAACCCATGGCCACTACCCAGCAGAACACCTTAACACTGAATTTTATTCTCACTCATTCATTGGTATTTCCTTTATATTTTAGATAGTCCAGATAGCTTAAACATTTTACTCATTTTAACAGTGGAATCAGAGCTCAAAACCCTCCATATTTATTAACATACAAGCTACTAGTTATAGTCCTTGCAAATCTTCTACCACACACCTATCACCTAGCCAGCTTTCCCAGTTACAACTTAAGCTATTAGACTGATGACCAGGACAGGTATCCAGAGAAGTCACAACTGAGGGTCTCAGAACTGTGATGGGCCGGTGAAAGGTCCGCACTGTGTAATGCAGTATGTGTCCCAGAGCTCATAAAAGAAAACCCTCTCCCCAAAAGAGGGAATGAAAAATATATGCCTGGTTACTATTCCATTTGTTCCAACCCTTTCCACACTTAAACTTGAACAGGGAGATGAAATGAGGCACTCAACCTGTACCACCAGCTCTTTAATCCATTCTTTCTATGTTTTTTCACCAAGAGCCCTAACAAAATCCTTTCTCATTTAAATAGATGTTTCCACTTTTTATCTGGATTAACATATACATCAGAGCATCTCTAACCTTTGAATATAAGCAAACCTTTGTTGTGTGATCATTTCTGAAAGAGAAGACCTAATAACGCCAGCTGCTTCGGGCTTTGGGATATTCCTCCTGCGGCAGAGCCATCAGGCATAAGTAGACTTGTGCTGTCAGGAGCTATTCATAATGTGGGCAATTTACAAAATGATAAATTAAAACTGCTAACATTGATTCTACATAAGTGTTTCATTTATGAAGATGAAGACTAGTGCTAGCTCTTGAATGAATCAATCTGTTTTTTGATGGCCCCAGTTCTGCATTGAAATAAAGTTCAGTGCAGAAGTGGTGATAAAAACTAATTTGACCAGTGTCATTTTGGTGCATCCACCAGATTATGAAAAAACATCCAACAAAAATATTCTGACTGACGAAGGACAGAATCTAGAATTTACTGTCCAATTATTTCCTCTCTGGTTAAGTCACTGTATTAGCAAGAACAGTTAACACATTTACAACGTAAATGCCACTTTAACATAACTTAAATACCTTAATGATCTTCCTGAGTTCTGTCACCTATTGATAGCACCCTAATGATTTTCTCTCTCACAGCTTTCCAGTCTGTGGAGTATCCTAATAAAGAGAACTCAGTGAACACCACAGATTAAGACATGAATTACTTAAATTAGCGTTAAGACTTTCTGTCAGAATCACCATCTATGTCATCTTCTGTATGGTTTCAGGACTACTTTCATGTTTAGAAAAGGGGAGTTAAGTCTATTACCTAATGATTGGTAATGTTAAAATCCAAGTCAGTCAGTTGGAAGTTTTTTAATGACTCCCTCAGAATCGTAATCATATATATATACAAACTATTCGTTTGTGAGCAAGAGGGAAGCTATAATATGATATGACAGTAATCAAATTTGCCTGTGGGCTCCAAAACCACCTTCTTTGCTGGCTCTAAGAAAGGAGGTTGCATAACAGGAAGCATTTCTCCTCTTCAGGCAAGATGTTTTGTCAGGGTACAGTGCTGGAGAGACTGCAGGAGGAAGAGGCTTTCTGTCCTGGGTCCAGGGGACCTGCATATGCTTCTTGGTCTGTCACCCAGCTTGAAGCAGAGCAAGTAGGGCGCATTAGTGCTTACACCCCAGCCACGGGTCCAGCCCGCACCATCTCCTTCTGAAGAGGACACTGCACTCCATGGGCCTTGCCATCATCATGTTCCTATTACTCGAATCGTCTGTGCATCCAGCCACACCCATCTGAAGCCTTGAGAGGTGTTCTCTGCCTGCCAGAGGTGTTCTCAAGCTATCTATAATTTGAAAACATCTCCTGCTTGCCTAGTGGCTGTAAACCAGCACTGGCCTGGACAACTCAGCAATTGTGGACCATCCAACAGGCTGACATTCCGTCTAGAATGAGGGCGTAAGTCCCAATCTTGAAGAGGAGGCTCCCTGCCCAAGTCTGTTCCTTCCTTGGTTTATCACTTTGCCAGGACTGCTATAGCAAACCAAAGGCTAAGTGGCTTAAACAATAGCAATTCAGGGGCCTGTTCTGCTTCCTACTCTGTCTCTGGTGAATCATCTCACCCCCCCCCTCCTCGTGCCTCTGGCCTGTACCCCAGCTCCTGTATGCATAATATTTTTAAGAAAAAAAAATAGCAATTCATTTTCTCATAGTTCTAGAGGCTGAAAGTCCAAGTCAAGGTGTCAGCAGGTTTAGTTTCTTTTGAAGCCTGTCTCCTTGCCACCCTCTTGCTGTGCCTTCACATGGTCCTTGTGCCCTTCTTGTCACATCTCTACACGGTCCTTCCTCCACGTGCATGCCTCCCTGGCTTGTGTGTCCGTGTGTCCTCATCTCCTTTTATAAGAACACCAGTTAGAATGGATTAGTGAGCATCTTAACAGACTCATTTTAACTTAATCACCTCTTCAGAGACCTCATCAAATACTGTCACATTCTGAGTTACTAGGGTGGGGGGAGTGGTGGTTAGGATTTCAACCTTGAGTTGAGAGAGGAGAGAATTCAGTCCAAAATGCTGGGTAACGCTCACTCAATCCATTAAGATTTTTTTTAAAGTTCTTTTTACCCCTTTGTGGTTAATACCACTTACATACAGCTTATTTTTAAATATTTTCTAATTCAGATTGCCCCCCAATGGAACCCTTTCTCACAGTCATGGCACAGCCATGCTGTCTGAACCAGGGACTCCCACATTCTAGGTCCTTTTTTTCTAACTTCTTCATTCCTATAGTTTTAACTACCTTTCTAATTTAGAATTAAGTAAAAAAATAGTTCTGCAGAATTATAGTACAGTTCTCTTGAGTTCTCTGCCACGTATTACTCTCAACCACCAGAACAACTTCACTGATAGAGCATGAGGTGCTCTGGTAGACATGACATTTAGAAGCTGGGTCGGCAGATTTGTCTATGGCTAAACTGACAAGACATATATCACTGTCTCTTTGATAGGAGAAAAAGCCCAGGCAAATACTTAAAAGTCTTGCCTTGGGGCATATGAGTGAGATGTCAAAATGTCTACTTCTGAGATCTACTAGTAAATTTAATGCAAACCAAAGTCACACAGCTCTGAACATAGGATTGCTATCCACCTGATGCTCTCTAAAGTCCAGGCACTTACCACGATGATGCTCTGCTTCAATAAAAGATATGACTATCTTGGAAAGTAGTATTTCCAGATATTAGTCTTGGTACAGAAATGCTCACTATTACTTGTTGGTTGTTTCTATGTACTTTTTGTAGGGTTTACTTTTAATTTTATATATGTGTGATACATAAATATGGGTATATATGAAAGTTTATACTGATAATTCCAATTTAAATTAAGAAGTACAAGCTGCTTACCTAAGTAGGACAGGACCCTGGAAGGCTTAACAAGCCTTGCCTTATTATGAAAATAAGCTTGTCATCAAAACAAGGCCATTTGTCTTTGATAACTCATTCTATCTGTGTATTTGTTTCTGCAGGTTTCTGACTGGATATGATACATATTGTTTCGTATTATAGAAGTGCTTAAGGAACTAAGCTTGCCAAGTTAGAAATATAGTATGGGTCCAAGATAAAAATATGTTCTCTCACACCCTAGTATGATGCAGCTTTGTAATACAGTTTAAAGTATCCAAATACTGAACCATCTAGTCATAAAAAGACAGAGGAACCTTTAATGCATACTACTAAGTGGCTTTTTATAGAGAGAAATAAATCAATTTTTTTCAAGAACATCTTATTACATTACACTGTGCTAAGTAGGACTTCTGATTAGGAAGATAATGTGCTAAACTGAAGAAACTCAACTTTTATTTAATTATCTACTCAATCACTTAACTCATTTGCTGTTGCTTTTTCCTGTCTTAAAATTCCAGTATCCGTGGCTCTCAGTTAATCAGTATGGTCCCTTTATGGAACTTAGTAGACTAAAGTCCCAAAGGACTAAATTACTCTACTTTAACCAACTTCTTCTTTACTGATTTCTGAAGCAAATCAACCCCCTCTGTAACAGGAAAATTATATATCCAGGAAGGTCATATAAGTTGCTGTAAAATGTTGTTAGGACATAGTGATAGGAAGTAGAACTCAAAAGTAGAACTTCCAATTAGTTACTGGTGCTGGAAAACTTTGAACCAACACAAATTCTTAAGGCTAAAAAAATGTCTGTTAGATGACACACACACATCTTTATATATATATATATATTTATATATATATATATATTTATATATATATATATACACACACAAAAAAAAAGAAATAAATAGAAAGATACTTTTGAAAGTGGGAATTACAAGTATTAAAAACCCTGGGTATTAGGTGGTGAGGGGGAAGTTGTCTTTTTTTTTTTAATTAGATTTATTTAATTTGTATATATACATCATTTGTATTCCCCAGGAGTTCCCACCACCATTTCGCCCATGCACCATCACTTCAGTCCCTTGTGCTCCTTCTGCCCTCATCCCCGTCTTTGCCCTCCCTTCCCTACCCCCCCCCACCACCACAGTCCCTTTGGTTTATCTTTGACCTTTTGGTCTTGCTGAATTTTGTTTGTTTTTGGTTTAATTGCCCATTTCCTTGAGCTTTCTCTTGTTTTTTTGTAGTTGTTGCTCTTTCCTCCCAAAAGTGAAGTTGTTGCTCATTCCTCCCAAAAGTGAAGCCATCCAATATTTTTCTCTTGCCTTCTGACTTGTTTCACTGAATATAATCCCTTCTAGCTCCATCCATGTTTCTATAAATGGCCCTAGTTTATCATTTATGATTGCTTAATAGTATTCCGTTGTGTATATGTACCACATCTTCTTGATCCAGTCATCTACTTTTGGGCATTTGGGTCATTTCCAGGTCTTACCAATTATAAATAGTGCTACAATAAACATGGGGGTACACATGCTCTTTCGGATCAGTGTTTTTGTGTCCTTTGGGTAGATCTCTAGGAGTGGGATTATCGGATCATATGGTAGTTCCATTCCTAGTGGACTGAGGAATCGCCATATGGCCTTCCATACTGGTTGGATTAACTTGCATTCCCACCAGCAGTGTAGTAGAGTTCCTTTTTCTCCACATCCTTGCCAGCATTTGTTGTTGTTGGATTTTTTTATATGTGCCATTCGTACCGGTGTGAACCACCTTATTGTGGTTTTAATTTGCATTTCCCTAATTATGAGGGATGCTGAACATTTTCTCATGTGCCTGTTGGCCATGTGTATGTTCTCTTTGGAGAAGTTTCTTTTAAGTTTTTCTGCCCATTTTTTTAAAAGATTTATTTATTTATGCATACAAGAGCAGGGTACAGGCCACAGTCGCAGGAGGTGAGAGGATTCACCAGAGACAGAGAAGGGAACAGAATAGGCAGACTGACTGAAACACAGGGCCAAGGGCGGCAGCAGGCAAGGCAGGAGAGGTCTGCTACGCCATGTGGGTCCCCTCCCTGGCTGGAGGCAGGAATCGAACTCATGCTGCAGTGGCTGCAGTTTGCTTCACAGTGTGTTGCTTAACCCACTGCGCCACCAGGGAGGCCCTTTCTACCCATTTTTTTATTGGGTTTTTTACTTTGTTTTTCTTGAGTCTTATGAGTTCTTTATAAATCTTTATGATCAGACCCTTGTCCGTTGTGTGGAGCACAAAGATTTTTTCCCAGTCAGTGGGGTGTCTCTTTGTTTTATTTAATGTTTCCTTTGCTGTACAGAAGCTTTTTATCTTGATGTAGTCCCATCTGTTTATCTTCTCTCTCATTTTTATTGCTTTGGGGGATGCATCTTCAAAGGTGTCATTGAGATGTATGTCTTGTAGCATTTTACCTATGTTTTCTTCTATATATTTTATAGTTTCGTGTCTTACATTTAGGTCTTTTATCCATTTTGAGCTGATTTTTGTATATGGTGTGAGATAGTGGTCCAGTTTCATTTTTTTTCATATGGTGAACCAGTTTTGTCAGCATCATTTATTGAATAAGCTGTCTTTGTTTCATTGCATGCTCTTTATTCCTTTGTCAAAGATCAGTTGTCCATAGTTGTGTGGTTTTATTTCTGTGCTTTCTATATGGTTCCATTGGTCTGTGTGTCTGTCCTTATTCCAGTACCATGCTGTTTTAATTACTGTTGCTTTGCAGTAGAGTTTGAAGTCTGGGCATGTGATACCTCCATTCTCCTTTTTTGTCAATAGAGCTTTGGCTAATCAGGGTTTTTTTGTGTCTCCATATGAATTTCATCAATATATGGTCTATTTCCTTAAAGAATTTCATTGAGATTTTTATTGGTATTGCGTTGAATCTGTAAGTTGCTTTTGGTAGGATGACCATTTTGATAATGTTGACTCTTCCTATCCATGAACAGGGGATATTTTTCCATTTATTTGTGTCCTCTTCTATTTCTTTTAACAGTGTTTTATAATTTTCTCTATATAGGTCTTTTGTTTCTTTTGTTAGGTTGATTCCCAAGTATTTGATTTTCTTGGTTTCAATTGTAAAGGGTATATTTTTCTTGATTTCTTCTTCTTCAGATTGGTTGTTTGTGTATAGGGAAGCTACTGACTTTTGTGCATTGGTTTTGTATCCTGCTACTTTACTAAACTGGTTGATTCTTTTATTTAGATTTTCTGTAGAGCCTTTAGGGTTTTCCAAGTATATTATCATATCATCTGCAAATATGATAGTTTTACTTCCTCTTTCCTTATTTGTATTCCCTGTATGTCCTTTTCCTGTCTTATTGCTCTGGCTAAGACTTCCAGTACTATATTGAATAGCAGTGGGGAAAGTGGGTATCCTTGTCTTGTTCCTGAACTTAAGGGGAATGCTCTCAGTTTCACCATTGAGGATTATATTAGCAGTGGATTTGTCATATATAGCTTTTACCATGTTGAGGTATGGTCCTTCTATTCCAAGGATTTCAAGAGCCTTCATCATGAATGGATGTTGGACTTTGTCAAATGCCTTTTCTGCATCAATTGATATGACCATATGGTTTTTGTTGATATGTTGGATTACGTTGATTGAATTTCAGATACCGAACCATCCTTGAGCTTCTGGGATAAATCCCACTTGATCGGGGTGAATTATCCTTTTTATGCATTGTTGTATTCTGTTGGCTAGAATTTTATTGAGGATTTTTGCATCTATGTTCATTAGGGAGATTGGTCTGCAGTTCTCTTTGTGTTATCTTTGTTTGGTTTTGGTATTAGTGTAATATTGGCTTCATAGAACGTATTAGGTAGTATTCCTTCTTTCTCAATTTTTTTAAAGAGTTTGTATAAGATATGTACTAGTTCATTTCTGAATGTTTGGTAGAATTCATTTGTGAATCCATCTGGTCCTGGGCTTTTGTTTTAGGGGAGTGCTTTGATTACTTCAATTTCAATACTTGATATTGGTCTGTTTAAGTGTTCTAGTTCTTCTTTGTTTATTTTTGGATGGTTATATCTTTCTAAAAACTGGTCCATCTCTTCTAGATTGTTAAGCTTGTTAGCATATAGCTGCTCATAATATTGTCTATTCTTTTAATCTCTTTTGAGTCTGTTGTTATTTCTCCTCTTTTGTTTGTGATCCTGTTTGTGTTTTCTCCTGTTTTTTTCTTTGTTAGCCTGGCTAGAGGTTTATCTATTTTGTTTACTTTTTCAAAGAACCAGCTCTTGGTTTCATTAATCTTTTGGATTGTTTTCTTGATTTCTAATTCATTTATTTCTGCTTTAATTTTTATGATTTCTTATCTTCAGCTAGCTTTTGGATCCTTTGTTGCTCTTTATGTAGATCGTTAAGGTGTGAGGTTAGATTGTTTGAGTTTTTTCTTGTTTGTTGATGTGGGCGTGGGTTGCTATAAACTTCCCTCTTATACTGCTTTTGCTGCATCCCATACATTTTGGAATGATGTGTCTTCATTGTCATTCAGTTCAAAGTATTTTTTAATTTCCTCTATAATCCATTGTTCTTCCAGTAGTGTTGGTTTCAATCTCCATGATGCAGGTGGGTTTCTTGTTTTCTTTTCATGATTTATTTCTAATTTGATACCTTTGTGATGGGTGAATATAGTTGGAATAATTTTGACCTTACTGAATCTGTTGATGTTGGTCTTGTGGCCCAATATATGATCAATTCTGGAGTATGGAAGTTGCCTTACGACAGAATCAAAGTCTTATGTATCTTCAGAATCTCCTTATAATAACCAGCATATAATTGGTCATTCAACACAAATTTCAGTCCCCATTATCTCTCAGGTAATTCAGATAAGATGATAAAATTCAGATAAGATGAAAAACCATGGAGACTACAAAGGGGTATTCTGACAAAAGGATGGCATCAGCACTTATAATGTCCTGGTGGAGGGAACAATCTTAGATACATAATAGTAACACCATCCTTTAGTATTGTACCAAAAAAGGCAGCAGGTAATAGGAAATGCTTCTAAATGAATGGATGGTGTCTTTTAAAATTCTATTACTAAAACCTTAGCCTTTTAAAAGTATCCTATGAACTTACTCTACAGAATCAGCACTATTATTTATCAAATGCACACTAAAAACCTATGGACATTTTCAGTTAACTCTCAATGTACTGGTTTGTCAACTGTTCCTTACACCTCAAAGCTACAAATCAAATTATTTAGAAAATGTATTTAATATAGAGCACCACAGGGAAAGCTACAAGATGAGGATCAGGGCCCTACCCTTACTCCCCATTCTGTGATATTTTAAAGAATCATAGGCAGGAAAAAAAGTGCTTTAAAGTCAACATTTATCTTTGAGACATGTGCAGGGTGACAGTATCTTATCTTTAAGTTCCTTTTGACCCCCTGTGAAAGGTGTAAGGCCATACTTGCATTTATATATTGTTCTTTTCTTCCTACACCCAACACATTTTTAAAAAATCATAAAAAAGAGCAATTTTCTAAACCAAGTTAAATTTTTAGATTGAATTACACAAACCACCATCAGTAATTATACTGCTTAATTATACTAATTTTGAATAAATTACATTATATCCCTTCACTAACATATTATTGTGCATTATATAACTCACCATTTCAAACTGTTTATTATCATAGTGTGTATGTTTCCCTAGTCAAAAGCCACTCAAAACCACCTCTAGTTGTAAATGACCGTCCTTATTTATGTTAAGAGCCTTTCAGGTACTGAAGCTTCCTTCAAAATTGAACTTTATAATAAAGATGGACTTAAGTGAATGTATGAAAAACCATGGAGACTACAAAGGGTATTCTGACAAAAGGATGGCATCAGCACTTATAATGTCCTGGTGGAGGGAACAATCTTGTCTTGACAAACTCTTAGATACATAATAGTAATGCCATCCTTTAGTATAGTATAAAAAAAAGGCAGCAGGTAATAGGAAATGCTTCTGAATGGATGGTGTCTTTTAAAGTCATAGAGGTATTCATTTCCCATTTTTTCAAAGACCTTCATTTAAATTAATGCTTGAAAGTAAATGTCCCATCAAAATGTTAACCAAGGAGAAGTGAGACATGACAAAGTTTTAAATATTTACGACCCATGATAGTTTTTAAGTTCTTCCCAGACTTTTTTATAGTGAAGTTTTAGGTGTATGGCAAAATTGAAGGGAAGGAACAGTGATAGTCCTTATTCCCACACATGCCAGCCACCAGCATTATCAACCTCTACCCACTGACTGGCACGTTTGTTAAAACTGCTGAACTGACACATAATCACCCAAAGTGCAGTTTACCTGAAGGTTCACTCTTGGTCTTGATCCCTCTATGGGTTTGAAGACATGGATAATGATAAATCCACCCCTATGGTATAATGGAAAGTATTTTCACTATCTTTAAAATACTGTTGCTCTGCCTATTCTTTCCCCTGCCAGTTGTAACCACTGACCTCCACTTTCTCTTTTGCTTTTTCCAAAATGTCAGTCAGAATTATTCAGAAGCCTTTCTCAGACTGGCTTCTTTCACTTCATAACATGTGTTTCAAGATTCTGCCATGTCTTTCCAGGGCTGAAAAACAGCCCATTATCTAGATGCACCATAGTTTATGTAAACATTTACCTACTGTAGGATATCTTGGCTGCCTCCAACTTTCAGAAATAAAGGAACTAAACACAATCATGTGCAGGTTTCTGTGCAAAGTTTTCAACTCCTTTGGGTAATTATCAAATAACACAAATTGAAAACATATAGTACGTTTAATTGTGTAAGAATCCAAACCATCTTCAAAGTGGCTGTGCCATTTTATAGTTCCACTAGCAATGAATAAAAGTTTTCATTTCTCTGTATCTTCATTAGCATTTCATATTGTCAGTATTCCCATCCTTGGCCATTCTAATAGTGTTCAGTAGTAGCTTATTGTTCTAATTTGATTCAACCACTCCTTAACCCCACTGCAGCTTTTTAGACAGTTTTAAAATTATTTCACTAATGTGTAGGCCAGGACATGGGTACAGACTAGTCATGTCATTTCCATTGTAAAGTCAAGGAAATATTAAACAAATTGACCCAAATCACACAGCTAGCTTATGGAATTTAATTGCACCAAGCTAGTCTGTCTCCCAACTGATTTCTTGCTAAGTATTTGAAAATAAGGGATAAACAAATCAAGCGGACAGTATTTTTGGTGGTAACAACAGGATTAGCAAAATCCTAAAGAGAAATAAGGAGACTTATACTGAGCAGGTCTCCTAAAAGAAATTACACATCTTTTCAACTTAATAGAGCCTAAAATAAATGTAGACTTTTGAAATATCTAGTGAAATACTCCAATAAGCATCTTAACTGCACCACTATAAACACAGCAATGTCAGCAAAAACCAGAGATTCTGTAACATGTGAGTTTTAGCAATGGTTTGATATGTCCTACAATAACAGTATTATCATGTTTACACTCTTTAAAGTATGTTATTTATAACATATCAAAACTAATATTAACTTTTTTATTTTCATGTCCTAAAAGTTTTACTGTAACACAGTCATATTCATTTGCATACCATGACTGTTTTTGTACTGAACAGGAACTCCCTTGTTTATAGTAACATTACAGTCTAAAGCCTCAAATATCATGTGTATATATGTACTAATACACACATCAAATTGAATCTATTCTGACTCAGTGTATTTGAAAGTGACCAGCATTTCAATATTTTTATTTTAAAAGAAATTACTATGTGATCAAGAAAGTATAATGTCAGCCATCAAAAATGTTGCTATTTTATTATATTCATTGTGTTTTGGTTAAAAGGAAACCTCTTCAGACACTTTTGATTCAGCATCTGCATAATATAACAGGCAAGGTGGGAATTATGTCTAGGTTGGTTTCACAGAGCTTTTTCATGAAGCTGAAAACTCAATTTAAAAAGCATCAGAGAAAAAAAATTAAACAGGTAATTTTATAGGCAAAAATCAAGATGCAGCTGAGATGTAAAGAAGGCTAAATAAAGACAGCTGTGCATTTACTTTGCAACACAGCGACAACAGAGAAAGTGGTTTGATAGTACATTATTCCTGCAACTCATTAAATTATTCTACACATAATGCATGACTAGCTTTCTTTAGTCAAGATTGTTAGGGGTCCACAAAAATTCACCTAGTCAAGATGCAACCCTAAGGTATCCCAAAATGCTAATAGAGTCTAACAAGAAATGTGCTCTATATCCCAAGTAACGTTCAAGAATAAAGTTGTTCAAATATTATACAACTTTGACCTCACAGCTGAAAGTAACTGTTAATAGCTAATTTCACAAAGCTGTAACCCCAGGAAAATTTCACCCAAAATTTATAACAAAAAATCAAAAGATTAACCCTCATTTAGAAGTTAATGAAAACACATAAGTTTCAAAAGTTATTCCCTGACTTTGACAAGCAAGAAGTGCTCTAAGAGGGCAGAAACATGAAGAAACACAGCAGAAATAGAAAAAGTAAAACAGCAGCCATGGTTAATAATTAAAATACCCCCAAATATGTAGCACATTCAAAGAGTCATTAGAACTTGACAAGGCTAACACAGAATGAGCCAGTATGAGTTCTTGCAAGTTATAAAATCCAAATTATTACCTCTCTTTAGAAAAATAAGTCACTTCCTTTTAACTCTCAGAAAGCAGTTCCAATCGAAATCATTTTCCTTAGGAATTAACCCACTGAGTAAATTAGAGAAGATGAAATCCTTCTCAAAGTTTAAATTTTATTTAAATATTAAATTTTATGTCAACTACGCTCCAAAATTTGAAATCTTCTGTAGTAGAGAAACTGCTGATGCACCTCTTACAATTTCATTGCACAATGTCATTCTACTTTAGGAAAAAGCAGATAACCTTGACTCAGTTTCCCTCTCTCTAGACTAGATCTTTAGACAGGTAGACTAGATCTAAGTTTGAGGTATTCAAAGACACAATGTGAACATGAGCAGACCTTGAAGGGATTATGCTAAATGGAGTTATCTCAGAGAAAGAAATACCATATGACTTAACTTTTATATGAAATATAAACAAAGAAAAAACAAACTCTTAGAATCTTTTAATAGACTGGTGGCCACCAGAGCAGAAGTTAGTAGATGGAAAGGGTAGGAGAGGTCACATTCAGAAAGTGGCAGAGGGAAACCAGACCCTTGGTTTTGGGTATGGTGTGGCTTAAACATTAGTTGAAGTATGAATCTCTCCTCCTGAAAATTAATGTTATAAACCAATGTACCTCAACTACAAAAAGAAATGACTACATCTGCATTAACATAATCTCACTATATATATATACACATATGCATCACTTTTATGATACATTCATAAAGTCTTGATACTAAGCATTAAAAAATAGCCAAGAAAGGTAATAAAAATTTGTTGAGTCCATCATCTCATTCTCTCTCTCCTAGATAACTCTACTGTAACAGCATCCATTAGAGACTGTTTCTGATGCTGATGTATCTATACATCTCCTAGAGATCTTGCTCAAATGCAGATTCTAACTCAATAGGTTTAGAGAGGGGCTAGAAATTCTGAATATACATACCAAGAGTGAACCCTAAGGTAAACTATGGAGCTTAGGCAATTAGGATGTGTCAATGTAGTTTCATCAGTTGCAACAAATACACCACTTTGGTGGGGATGTTCATAATGGGATGCTTTAACACAAATATGAGCAGGTAAGTGGGAAATCCCCGTACCCCATCCTCCTCAGTTTTGTTGTTAACCTAACAGTGCTCTAAAAAAGTGGTCATTTTTACATAGACCAATGGAATAGAACAGAAAACCCAGAAACAAACCCACAAGCTTATGAACAACTAATATTTGACAAAGGAGCAAAGAGCATACAATGAAATAAAGATAGCCTGTTCAATAAGTGGTGCTGGGCAAACTGGACTGCTACATGCAAAAGAAGGAAACTAGAATACTGCCTTTCACCATGCACAAAAAGCAACTCAAATTGGATTAAGGACTTAGACATAAGACCTGGAACCATAAAATATCTAGAAGAAAAAGTAGGCAAAACCCTACATGACATACACATCAATGACATCTTTGGAGATACAACACCTAAAGCAAAGATAATGAAGGAGAGGATAAACAGGGGGGACTACATCAAACTTAAAAGCTTCTGTACAGCAAAGGATACGCTAACCAAAACAAAGCAACAACCCACTGACTGGGAGAAAATCTTTACACACAACATTACTGACAAGGGACTTATCACACAGATCCATAAAGAACTAACCAGACTAAACAAAAACAAAGAGAACAACCCAGTCAAAAAATGGGCAGAAAAGCTAAAAAGGCAAATCTCCAAAGAGGACATGCAAATGGCCAACAGGCATAGGAAAAAATGCTCAACTTCTCTTGTCATCAGAGAAATGCACATCAAAACCACTATGAGATACCACCTCACCCCAGTGAGAATGGCACATATCAAAAAAAGTAGCAACAACAAATGTTAGCGAGGATGCAGAGAAAAAGGAACTCTCTTACACTGCTGGTGGGAATGCAAGCTGGTACAACCATCATGGAAAGCAGTATGGCGGTTCCTCAATCTACTAAGAATTGGACTTCCATATGATCCAGCAATCCTACTCCTAGGAATATACCCAAGAGACACAAAAACTCTGATTCAAAAGAATACCTGCACCCCTATGTTTATAGCAGCACTCTTTACAATAGGGAAGACCTGGAAACAACCTAAATGCCCAAAAACAGATGAGTGGATCGGGAAGCTGCGGTACATATACACGGTAGAATACTACTCAGCAATCAAAAATGAAAAACTAGACGCATTCATAGGAATATGGATGGAACTGGAGGGATTATGCTCAGCAAAAGGCAAAAGAAAAATACCAGATGGTTCCTCCCCTAGGAGGAATATAAGGGAACCAAATAAGGATCAAGGAAAGGAATAAGAACAATAATAATAATAATAACAACAAGAAAAAAACAAAAACCAAAAATGAAAAGACAAACACAAACTGGGGACACTTGGTGGGGAGGGAAGAGGGGAAGGGTAGAGGACAGACGGGAGCATGGGGGACTGAGGTGGTGGTGCACTGGTGATATGGTGATGGGGAATACAAGGGGATTACAATTGATGTCAAATATATGTAAATTTAAAAAGTTTATATTAAAAAAGTGGTCATTTTAAAAAGAGTTTAATGATAATGAAATATGTATTTCTTTTTATTTTGTCTCCATTTGCACATTATATATACATACCTATTCTAACTACAGAATAGTTCCATCTGTGTGGATGCTATTCAGAAAAGCCTATCAAAAGACCATGAGAACAATTTAGAGAGGGAAAGAGAGCCTCACTACCCATGCACAACCACTGTCCACGCACAACTACTAACAACTTCTTTCCATTTCGTTCCAGTCTTTATTGCCTGACATTTTTATTCTCATGTGACCTAATTTGATCGATGACACAATTTTAATAGCAATATGGCAGTTCATTAGGAATATTTGCTATTTTAATAGATGAAAATAGTACCTAGTTGTTTGCATTAATTCCTACTCGAAGTAACCATTTTGTCACCATATTAAAATTAAAATGTCATTGTAACATGTTAAATGACATGAAATTTCTTAAGATTATTGCTATGCATCCTGCTTTATGTTTAATTACTAAAGTTGAAAAGAGAAACAGTTTAAACAACATATTCTTAAAAGATTAAAGCTTATTTCTATCTCTTATTATTTAACTTGTACCCAAAGAAACTTTCTTTCTAGAATTTTTACTTCTACGCAAAGGGGATTTTTCAAAAGAAAAGTTCAAGTTAATAAAAATCCTTGGTTAATTTATAAACTTATAAAATTTACATGACTTAAAAAATATGCTTTCAAAATTCAAAAAACGTATCAGATTGAAATGCTGAGAATGTTTCAGATAGGAAACAGACGTCAGCTGCTTCTTAAAGAACAAGTAAAGTTTGAATTGGTATGAAATTTAAAAAAAATTTTTAAAAGGCATCCAGGAACCAGAAAATAACTTATCAAGTGTTGGTTAAAATAAACCTTCAATAAATGTCCTCAAAATTAATGACCATGTTGAGCCTAGAGAGATGACATGTAACATGATGGGATGATGAGAAGAGGTGATAGTTAAGGTGCAGAGGCTGAACAGGTAATTTAGTCCACCCCTTGGGAAAATATCCTAATAGCTGAAGAATACAAGGTACAAAAAAAAAAGGTAAGAAGAGGAATCAAAGCATTAAGAATTTAATGTAGGGTGGTGGAAGGGTGTTGCCACCAAATTTTATGCTTCTCTAGCTCCATTCTTTTCTGTACTACCCAAAAAATGCACAAGTCACAGCAAAATCTCTAAGGGGAGAAACTTGTGAATAGAAGAGACGTACAACCCAGCCATTTGAGAGCTGGATACTTAGCACAACTAGTTAGTCCAAATAGTCACATACCAAGAATTTAGAAAGCCAGATAGCGACACAGCTACTATTCCAATAATGAAAATACTACTGTAAGAATACTGGCAAGTGACTATACTACTACTACTACTACTACTAGCAGGTCTAATTAATATCAATAGGAATGAATGGTAAAATCTATTAACAATATCCAGCAAAGAAACCACATACATAAAAAAACTGCTTTTTCATACCAGCAACTGGGTAAAAATTAGCATAAGAATAAAGCCACAAAACCAAAAAATCAAAATTAAATCCAAACAGGAGTTCATATAACTAATAAAAACAAAAAATTGTAGCTTTACAATAATGTAACCAGTAACTCAAAATAAATGGAGGTCTCATGTTCCCTTGCAAAAAGAGCTAAACAACGCAAAAATGTCAATTCTATTTTAGTTAATTCTTATATGTTCTGAAATATTAGCCAAACTAGCAATAGAAATTCATTGATGAATAAAACTTAATTTGAAAGAATAAAATTGTCAAGTACTCTAGAAGAGAAACATGTGAGGAACAAGACAGTTTAGCACATTTGATATATGGATTACAATGTAAAAATCATTAAAACCCTAGTGTACTACCATAAAATTAGAAAAGCAGGTTGTCATACAAAATTAGAAGTCCCAGGAAAAAAAAATCTAATTGTATGGAATCTAATATATGATAAATGATATATCAAACTGAAGAACTGGGAACAATTACTTGATGAATAATTAGATAATATTTGATCGCAGAGAACTTTCCAATTAAGTTTACACCTTATAGCATAAATATGCCACAGACACAACAAATTTTAAACCAATTTAATCAAAGTAGAGGTAGAAATGAATGAAAATTGCGAATTAGGTTCCTGTAGAAATTCATTTCCCTCATATTTACAAAAAAATAGGAAAGAACACTAGAAAATGAAGATGCAAAGATCTTGATTATGAAAAACAAAACACTCTGCACATTATAATAGTCAAAGGGGGGGGGGGAAGGCAATGGATTCTCAGCTATTCCTGCTCAAAACATTCAAAGAAGGAAGAACTGAAGGCCTTCAGTCTGGGTCAATATGATTCCAGGGACCTCCCTGGTAGCGCAGTGGGTTAAACAACGCACTATGAAGCAAACCGCAGCCACTGCAGCACAAGTTCAATCCCTGCTGCCGCCTAGGGAGGGGACCCACATGGTGCAGCAGACCTCTCCTGCTGTGCCCGCTGCTCCCCTCAGCAGTGTACTTCAGTTGATCTGTCTGTTCTGCTCCCCGCTCTCTGTGGTGAATCCTCTCACCCCCCCACACCTCTGGCCTGTGCCCCAGTGCTTGCATGCATGCATAAATAAATCTTTAAAAAAAGTATATGATTCCAAACTTGAAGAGCTTAATTCATTCCTGCTAACTGTGGTCCCCAGAATGTCCAATCTAAGAAAACTATATAAATTGATTATTGGCCAGGGTCCCAGGAGAAATGAATGGGATAACTGGAGGATAGTTTTACTTATAAGAGGGTGACTGACAAGCCATGAATGTGTGGGAAGCAAGGCATGTACAGTGAGGTTGGCTAGCAGAACTAAGCTATAACCACTTCTAGACTGGGAAAGAAGAGGTGAAAGAGCAGTTACTCAAACCCTAGAAAACATTCATGTAATTGGTTGCAGTATGGAGAGCAGTGAGCTTTGGCTAAGAAGCAGAGCCCTCTCCTCCAGATAGCCTTGCAAGTAAAAGCAGACAGAAAGAACATTCTGCCCCCTCCTTCCAACTTCTGTCAGGTTCCTATGAGCTAAAACCAACCAGCAAGAGGGCAAGAATCCTTACAGGTAACCTTGGGGCCAGAGAATGCAATGAAGGGCGGAGGCAGCCAGCAGGAGCACAGGAAGGATGCCTGGTAGCAGAAGTGCCCTGGATGCCTTCTCCTGACTCCTATGCTTCAGGTTTAAATTACAGCTTTGCTCTTGCCTGGTTCTGTCTTCCAAGACCAAATGAAAGGCTCTGACTATGGGAAGTCTTCCTCTATTCTTTAACTACTCAGAAACTTCCATGCTTCCTATGTTAAGATATTCAAATGTGATTAAAAATGTGACCTCATGAAACTGACCACTAAGCCCATTACGGAGCGGAGAAACCACTTACCATAGAATGTATGAAAAGTAAGCACATGTCCTTCACATTAGTTATAAGCATGTGAACAATATATGTATTAAAATAATGGAACCATTGATAGGTTTAAAGTGGTATATTTTAATATATTTTAGAAATTCAAAAGCCATTATAATGCAAAATATAGCTCTAAAGGAGATATAAAGTACAAGGAAGAAAACCAGAAAGAAAAAGGAACAATTGTCTACATTATCCAACACGGGTCCAAGCAATGAATGCTTAAGATGAGAAAAATCATGATTTTATTCTGAAGACAATTACAGGAAATAAGGCAGGAAGCTGCTAAGTCTTTCAACAGCCATGACAGCAGGTAAGTGTTTTAAAAGGAAAACTTTTCATAATAGGGCCAAAATCAAAA
Source organism: Galemys pyrenaicus (assembly GCA_019455555.1). Classification (NCBI taxonomy): domain Eukaryota; kingdom Metazoa; phylum Chordata; class Mammalia; order Eulipotyphla; family Talpidae; genus Galemys; species Galemys pyrenaicus. Next base: position 2,716,660 of record JAGFMF010011386.1, read on the forward strand.
ACAGGACTGTCATATTCAAATGCGAAAGAAGGCATAAAGGAATGCCTTAAGCTTATCAGATTAAGGTATCTGAGAGATTATGTACATTTTCAGAATTAGCTGAGGATACCTGCCCTTTGAAAACAAAAGGTGTCATTAAAATAGCAATGCTTTCTGTGAAAACCAGGTGACTCCCATGGCTGAATGCATGCCAGGCAAAATGGCTGTACACAGTTACAAGATAGATTTCCCACCAAAAGTACACAGAAGAAACGTCTCAATATATAAAGATGGGCAGACAAAGCTACAGAACTTGAATTGGCATCATAGCAAAAGCTTTCGCAAGCATTTTAGAAGGAACGTGACTCATCTGGTGATTCCACTACTTTGACCTATGAAGTGTCACTGACTATTGTCAAAAAGTCACAACCAAACTTTGGGATGAAGGGATGTACTGATAACAGAGATGACAAATGTATGACATATCAACACTAATGACAGCATCTCATATTACCAGGAGAAAGGCTTCAAACAAATCTGGCTACGCAGAAAGCTGACTCAGACTACTGAATTGTCTCATCTAACTTGAAAGAATCCTATTCTAGAAGAAACAGATTTTATCAGCTCCCCCCACAATCCTTATCAAAACCTCTACTTAAAACACTATCAGTAGCTGATTCTTCCTGGGGCTTAATAGCCCAGCTCTCAAGAGCCAGTGAATCCCCATTAAAGCACCAAAATCACAGGCATGTCAAACTCAAAGCACTGTTACTGCATTCCCAACCTTTAGGAATCCACCACCATCTACTGAGTCCCTGAAATCCCAAAATCAGTATCACCATAAGTCCCTATCTTTTCCTCCTGCTCATCTTATCCATGATCACATCTCACCGATCCCCCCATCACAGCATCTCTTTATTCAGCTACTATCAGCAACTACTGAAATTCAGGTTGTCATGTTTTCACCAGAACCTCCTCTGATGCCTTGCCTTCTTCCATCTACTTCATGTTTATCAAGAATTATTTTTGTAGAAACACTAATCTTGTTACCTCTCTCTCAAACTCTTCACTAGTTCTCACTTTACAGAAAAGTCCAAATCTTGCAAAAGACTCTGCGTACCCAGTTCCCACCTATCTGCCAACTCTCAGGGTGTGCTGTTAACCCTCCCCAAAGTCAGCTTCCAAATCTGCAAGTTCATGGACTGATGACTTTCTTCAATGGTCCAATCTACCATGAATTCACCCCATCACTCACCCCACATGTCCCCATACACTGGTCATCTGCCTAGTCACCTTTAAAGGTGTCACTCCATTTTCCCTTCCTTCCAGCCTAATTGACAATCCTCCCACAAAGAACTCACATCTCCTTTCTTTGTACTGCTCTTCGATGTCATGTGAAACCATCCACCTCTGTGACATCCTAAAGTAATCAGTTTATTCTAGCCTTAGCACTTTGGCTCCTTCAAGACAGTTTATGATTTCAAGCAGTATGAATCTGCAGGTTCTGGGTATATATTATTAACTTAACAAATGAAAAAAACTTCTTTATCCTGAAAACCAGCACATTTTTAGATGCACACATTAACCAAAAATTTTACCAAAATACAAAAGCACTAGCCAATGGGTCAGTATAGTAACTGCAACAAGGAGGGTGAGAGACGTCAAACCCTGTGAGTGGTGCTAAGAGTTATTTGGATAGCTTAAAAAAAATAATAAATCCTAGGCCAAGCACCCTGAGGGCCGCATTCACTTGGTCTGGACTGGGTTTCTTTTTCAAAAGACTTGCAAAGATCCCATGTACATGTGTAAACCAAGTGTACTGTAAACCAAGGAGCTAAAGAAAAAGTCTATCTCCTCTTCTCCATTCCTGCCTTTCAATACAAGCAAGAAATTTACCATCCATTTTTCTGACTGCATTCCAGTGTTGAACCACAATTACTGATTTAAACTAAAAGACTGAGAGCCACTGAAGAGAGAAGGGTATTCTGGGCTTTTTTTTTTTTTTTTTTTTTTTTTTTTTCCAGGAAGACTTCAGANGGGTTTTTTTTTTTTTTTTTTTTTTTTTTTTTGCCAGGAAGACTTCAGATATCACTCTTACTGGTTCAACAGAATAAACACTACTTTCCTGGCACCTAAGTCACAGGTACACTACCAGACCAGTAAGAGTGGTTCAAACAAGGTAGGTATCCAACAAGAGTTCTAGTGTTTACCATGAGATATAATCACAGACAAAACATTTTCTCCTCACTCAAACCCGGTAGATTCCACTGCTAACTTTGTCTTCACATTAAGGGTAAAAGTAGCCTAATAAACCTACTCAGAAAAAATTAAAGCAAAAATAAGTAACTGAGATGACCTTAAATTAAAAAGCTTTACACAGAAAAAGAAAATATAAGTCAGTTAAAAAGATATTCTACTGAATGGGAGAAAATAGTCACATATTACACAACAGCAAGGGGTGAATGCCCAAGATATATATTAAAATAGTAACCAATTTAATAAAAAAGGGGGAACAGGTGTGAACAAACAATTCAGAAAGTTAACAAATGGAAAAATCATAACTTTTCCATAAAAGGTGCAGGTCCAAATCACAATGAGGTCTTGTCTCACACCCATGAGAATGGCACATGTTAAACAGACCCCAACAGCAAGTGGCAGAGAGGACTCAGGTAAAGAGAATCCTATTACCCTACTGGTGAAAATGTAAATTGAGTGCAACCATTTTGAAAAGCAATCTGGCTTTAAAGAATTAAAAATGCATATATAGTACGACCCAGCAATCCACACGCAGGCAACTACCCTCAGAACATGAAACCATCAACTCAAAATATTATGTGCTCTCCATTATTGTGGCCTTATTTACAATAGCTGGGACATGGAAATAACCTTAGTATCTACTAAAAGACAATGTGATCAAGAAGATGTGGTATATCCACACAACAGAACAGAATTCAGCCATAAGCAAAGAAGAAATGTTGTCATTTATGAATGGAGTTTGAGGGAATTAAAGCACTGTAAAACAAAACAGAATGACAAAGACAAATATTAGATGCTTACATAGGGGACAGTTTGACAAAGCAAAATACTAATAAACTAGCAGACACTAATGAAGTGAGACTTCTGAGGTTAATAGGAAAAGTAGAGGATAAAGGGAAAAAATATCAAAGGGGTACGGTGGGGGGGGGGAGTAGAAAATAAAATACCAAGACAAGAGAAAAATCATTGCATATGAGGTGTCTGTCCTATTCACAACATGCCCTTGTGAGATTGTCCTTATCCAGCTAGAGGCAACCCCTGTCTATGCTGGGAACCCAACTGCCACTTCACCCTACACTTAACCTAAAACAGGTCAGAGTTCACTTCTCTCAGTGAATCAGGAGCAACTCATTCTAAGCAGCCTGTTGGGAGTCAAAGTATTATCTCAAGTCCAGGGCTAGATAACAGTCATATTCATGATGAAACGGTGTTACAGGGACTGCAATATCGAGAAGGAGACCAGAGAGAAAAAGAAACAGAGGGGAAGACACTGTGCAATCCCAGGCAGAAGAATCAGCCTAGCTGTCTTTGTCCCTAAGAGTTTCCAGTTCCCAGAAAGAGCACATAAGAGGTCCAGCAACTCTGAGTATGGTGAGCCTGGCTCAGAATAAACCCTTTGTTCCTTAGCTCCCTCGAGATGGTTTTATTTCTCTAGGGTGAAAAAATGGACTAGGACATATCCCACTTTAGCTGTTGTATGAGGTACTGCGCAGAATAGAGATTATAAATGGCCGCCAGTCTCTCATAAGTTAGAAAGGATTCTAAGCTAAGATTTTATCTCTAGGTCTCAGGTAGGAAGTTAAAGGGAAATAGAAGCAAAAAGGCAAGGGTTGTTGCATGCAGTCACATTTTGGAAATAAAGAAAATAAAGTGAAAGATTTTAACAGAAATTAGTTCAAATGTGAAATAGATTTTGATGAGGTTAAAGAAACTTCTTTACAATCACCTGTTAATAATTAGTGGGAGTTTATACTCCAATATTCTGAACATTCACTCTACTATACACCTGTCTCCTAGTAAAATCCCACTGAAGTTACATGTGCAACCTTACAGTGAGCTGCAGCAATCTATGGCATGTTTGTCATGCTTGGCCACAGTCCTAATAAGGTGCTACTGTTTGAGAACCGAAGGGGAAAAAAAAACCACAAAGAAGCCATATATAATGCTTTTTAGTAATAAGAGAAGGAAAACTGTATACATCAGGGGACAGGGATTAGGAAGATGGCCATATTTTTGACAACCAAGGAGAGTGAATATAAAATAGAAGAACTGAACTTACTGCATACAAACATGTATCAATTAGTTTTTACTGTGTATCAAATTTCAAAAACAGTAGCTAAAATCTATCATGTATTAGCTCCCAGTTCTGTGGACTGACAGTTTAGGAAGCTGAAATGGCTCTGCTGGTCTTGCCTGGACTGATTCATGTATTAAGTAACTCTTAGCTTTTTAAACAAGAAAGATTATTTATCATAATTCTATGACTCAACAGGGCAATTTTCTGTGACTATATGTGCTAAGAAAGCTGTGTGGTGACATTCACTGGTCAAAAAGTCACAAGGGTTAAGTCCAGAGCAAGTTGGAAAAGGAACTTCCAAAGTGTAAAGGTACAGGGAATGTGATTAAGGCCATTTATTACAATAATCTAAAATGGATACCTAAAAAAAGTAGATCAACCTTTCTAAGAACTAAGACAGCCCCCTACCTCTCTGTCTCTCACCCAGACACACAGTCCTGGAAACAGTTTTTTCCTCCATTCTAGAAATCTTTGCCTTATCACCTGAAATTTTAGGTCAGATGTGAACTTCTAGGTAGTGAAATAACCTAGCTTATCACTATTTTATTTAAATGTAAAAGAGTGAAGTTTATATTTCTCTAGCAGAACTCTATATTCAAAAGAAAATTTTGTATGACCTCAAAGAACACAATGTTCACTTCAGGTGAGCGTGAGTGACAGGCCCTTGGAGTCATGTGGTTCCAGGGAAGCTCTCACTGGGGAGATCCTGGGCAGCTCATCTTCAAAGTAAATACCACCAGCCCAAGCAGAGGTTCTGAGAAGGCCATCACTGAGGGATATTTTGAAAATCTGTGGTTATTTGTGGTTGTCCCAAAAATTAAGGAGCAAAGTTAGTATCAACTGAGCTGGAAATGCTAGATGATCTATTACTACGTGAAGAGTAGTTGGGAGCTTCAAATACCCACTAGGACAGCCATGGAAAAGGAAATTCTACATTGATTATTTGAGCATAATATTAAGTCCAAGTTTACATAACAAAGTATTTTTGCCTAGTTTTAATATATACAGTTTTTCAGAAATACAATCACTGCAAATGCAGGAAAGATTCCCATGTTTTACTAGAAAATGTCTCAATTATTTTCTAGTTTGGAAAAATATGTTGCTGGCCATGGTACTTGATTTTTTTATTATATTTTTTTGATGAGGTAACATTAGTTTTAAACATTGTATATATACACCTCTTCAGATGTATGTCACCACCAAAGCTCCCATAATCCTCTACCACAGTCCATTTAAGTTACCAATAAAACTCACTTATATCTTTAGTAACTGTATACAAGTATTTATACATTGACAAAGGTTTTACTTTATTAAAGTTATTTTCAACTTTTTGTCATAGATAGGATATTACACTGATTATATAACATCATACACTTACAAATTACATATTTAAAATTAAGATGTTATGAATATATCACCTATGAATTCTATTTCCGAATATAAAAGGTACTTTTATAGTTGTTGTAAGAAAGGGAGTGCTGGTCTAGACAGAATTGATAAAAAGTGACTTACTGTCATCACTACCTGATTTTAAATGCATGTGTTTAAAAGAGATGTGTTAAAAGAGATTTTCATACTAGCTTAACATTAGCTTTTAATTTGTCTTTAAATTTAGATTATAATCATTCACACATTTTAAGTAATAACATGTTGTACTTTCATGACTCAAGAAGAGTTTATTATTTTCCTGTAGTCCAGACCCCTAAGTTTCTAAATAGCAGCTACAAATAAAGTGACTTCTTAGCCTCGGAAAGAAGCTAGCTAGTTAGCCTGAGAATTAAGTAGTTTTTCAGTGACAGCTTCCTGGGAAGTAAAAGCAGAAAACAGGGAATCAGAAATATCAGCTTCTTATGACTGTTATTCCACATTAATAATTTCATCTTAACACCAAATAACCACATATCATTTCTTAAAAGTTTGGCTTATAGCATTCTTCCTTAAGACTACATAAATCAAAGCTCAGCAGAAATGGAAACACAGTCTTGCATTCATCCCTGGCTTTCTAAACAGTTTTAGCCAAACTATGTAATACGTAAGAGCCGTGGACCCTTGAACTGAAATGAGATAAGTTCTACCAGGATAATGCAAAATGGTACCCTTTGGAGAAAGCAGCAGAATGAAGGAAACAAAATTCTGATGCTTGATATAAAGCACCACAAATAACACATATGTGGTTCTCTCTAACAAAGAGTCCAATTCTTGGAAGACTTAAGCTATCCTATCAGATGATGACATCTGACAAAGGAAAAGTAATTTCCCCATAAATTAAGCTGTCTGACATGACATAGTATGGAAAACCTGACTTAAAATTCCACACAGATCAGAATCCAACAGCAAGACAAAAGAACAGTCGGTTAATGAAGAGGTGGTTTAGAGGGCCTGGGTCTAACAGCAGAACTGAAATTAAAAAATGAGTCTACAAATGAAAGAGCAGGTGGGGAAGTCATCACTGGTCAAAAGTAGAAAGTGAATACAAGATCCAGGTGGAGGGCCAAAAGATGGAAGGCATTGCGAGCAGAGGGGTCTGACACAAAGGTGAACAAGGAATTCAAGATGACTGCATTCTATCTGAAAGGAAACAGACACCCAGTAGAGAAGTGATCATAGATGAGTACAGCAGAAATCCAGTTTCCAAGCAACCAGGGTGCTAAGATGAGAGGAGGACTGAACACAAGCCTGACACAAAGTTGAGTATATGGCCTTCTGTGGTCAGCTGCTGACAGAGGCCACACTAGCAACAGAACTATCCCGCCTACGGAGTGAGACGGCACCTCCAGGTTAGGGTCAAATGTCATAAGTGCAAGGGAACCAGAGGAGCAGAGGAAATCCAGATGTCCAGTGGGATTTTGTATCCATAGTAAAACTCATTTTCTAAAACAAGCAGTCAACATTTGCTTTCAGAGTTGAAGCTAAAACACAGTGCTTTGCCTTGACTCTAAATAGGATACTCAATGATGAGTTAATGAGGAATCCTAATTTTCAACCTAACAAATTTCAGTTATGGAAAGATAAATCACCAAAAGGACACATTTTCACTTTATTTCTAAGAGTTCCCATCTCAAAGAGCGTGCCATAATAAGTAATTACAATCAAAGGTATACTCAACACTACAAGAATAAAACTGGAGACTATGTGTATTGTAAAAATTTAGGAATAAAAAATATGGTGGGTTTTAGCTGTTTCTCCACAGGGATTTCACAAGTTTGAAATATTGTAATGCAAGGTACTAAATGGAAAGTATTGCATTCTACATAGTCCATTCAGGCATATTAAAGTGCTGAGGATGTTCAAATATTAAGTGATAAAGGCATTATAAAATCTAGTAAAGTTTATTCATCTCTACTCTAAGGAATAAAGTGATATAAAACTGATTTAACAATGTTCCATAAGAAAAATTGCTTCACATGCTAGAAAGATTGTATGCTAAATTGCAGCCTAAAGCAAAAGGTATATAACTCTCTCAAATACCAAGAACATTATTGTAAATATTTTACAAATATTAAGAATCTTGATGGGAATGCTTTCTAAATTCCAAAGTAAACTTTGAGTTTAGCTAGAAAGAAAAGCAGCCTAACACAATAAATTTAAAGCCAAAAATAAAGGTATTAAAGTGCCATCTCAATTTCTTAAATGTATATTCAGAGACTGAGAATGAGTACCATAGAAATAAAAGAATTGTGATATAAACTATGAAGTAGAAGGCTATGTGATATAAACTATGAAGAAGGCAACTCCCCAAAAACAGAAGTCAATTTTTGAAAAAGTCAAGTTATTTGCATCTTGATAAGGAACAAGCAAGAGCTAACAGAATGAGAATTAAAAATGAGGTTCCAGGAAGCAAAACGAACTAATGCTGAGGTATCCACCTCACTGAGCTAAGTGATGCTGAGCTAGCTAGCAGAACATTATTTCTGGGTGTTTCTGGGAGAGATTACCATTTCTCAGTAGACTAAGTAATGCAGGTGGGCATCCTTTCATCCACTGAAGATAAAAATGAACAAAAAGGTGAAAGGCAAGTTGCCCATTTTGCTTGAGTGAGAACATCCATCTTCACCTGCCTTTAAAGCACTCCTGTTTTTTGGGTCTTTAGACTTGGTCCAAGACTTACACCCTGACCCACTCCTACCTCCCACCCCCACCTAACACACACACAGAGAGGGCCCTTTGGGTGCCAACTGAGTTATATCACCAGCTTTCCTGATTCTTTGGCTTGTGGATGGCAGGTTGTGGGACTCCTCAGCTCCTGTAATTGCGAAAGCCAATTTCTACAATAAATCTCTTCTTTTAGTCCATATAAACACTCACACACCATCCTCCTTAGTCCTATTTTTCTGGAGAACCCTAACACAGGTGATTTTGTGACAATGTCAAGCGAAGCTCTCTTACATCCACAGCCTCCCTCTCTGGGGAGATGCCATGCTACACAGGACTCTCCAGCCACCCTACAAAAAGTTGCTTAGAATGGCCAGTCAGCGACTGGGGTGCAAATTCCTGTATACCCCACTCCTCCATACGTGCTGAACCAGAGTGCTTGGAAGTAAACTCGGAACATGCAATTTAAAGGACCACTCAGGTGACTTTAATGCATGAAAGTGCATGAAGACACTGCCTAAACACCTGGTTTCTTTCTATTCCTTTACTCCTCAAACTAATCTCTAACCTGGTTCCTTTTGTTGGTGCAGACAAGGCTGAATTCTACCCCCTCACCTCTGGGCATGGCACAAGCTTGAGAAGATGATGCCTGAGCAGGGCCATGCCTGAATTCCACCTCTGACATCCTGAGCAAGGTGGCTGCTGGGAAGGACATGGGTCTGAGCAGCCGTATTTCTGAGTCTTGACAAAGGAGAAATGGCCACAGGCTTTTTTTGGCCAGTGGCTGTGGAAGCAGCAGGCCCCCTGTGTGATGGGGCCAGACCTTAGCAGCGACAGGTCCCAGAGCTACCCTGTCAGCTCTGGTAGCTGCAGCTCCACTTTACACTGTGAGCTGGACCTGCTCCTGCTCCCACTAACTACCCTGCTAGTTCTCCCGCTCCCTCTAATCTGTTGTTTAGAATAAACTCTTTTCCTGCACCGAAAGCTTCTTTGTTTGCATTTTGGTGACAGATGGACAGACTCAGAATTGCTCAAAGGTTCTGACCTAGTAACAGTCTAGACCCTTTGCCATAACACATTTACCTTCTACCAGGAATCTGCTGTGATAAAGTACTTCCGACTCTGATGGGTCTTTCACTTCCGTTATGTGTGCAGGACAGCAGCTTTTCCCAATTATTGTACTTAATGTTCCTACATTATGCCACTTGTTTAATAAGAACAGTCTACACATAATAAGCCTCTGCTGTCTCAATGACTAAATGAAGAAAAAAATCTGAGTTAACAGCCCTATTAGATGCTATTCTGATTATGCTTATTTAGCACATAGGAAAACGGATGTTCAAAAACAATTTGTTTCAGTTCAGACTGCTAGAAAATAGTAAAGTTGCTATTCAAACCAAGGCAGCCTTATTGCAGTTATTGCTTTTAACTATTATTTACTTAGTTTTTAATATCCTTGAAGCAAACTTTGCTTCACAGTTTAGAAAGGAAGCCAGAGAGTATTCGTAGCATAGAACAGAATGGGGGCAGTAAAAGTCTTAAAGTACTCATTGGCACTTATGATTGGGAAGTATCTAGTAAAATCAATAAAAGACAAGATCATGCTAGGACAGAAATACTACTGGCAACAGAAAGTATACTGAGCAAATAAATTAGATGGTAATTTGCCACAACAAAAGGTCTCAAGCTTCTAATGAGATGTACTCAATATAATATTTAATATTTGCTTCTAGCTAAACTGTTGAGGTTTTAGAACCATCCCTGTTATGGATGGAGCTAGAAGGAATTAGACTCAGTGAAACAAGTCAGAAGGCAAGAGAAAAATATCAGATGGTTTCACTTTTGGGAGGAATGTGAAAGAACAATTAACTACAAAAAAAAAAAAAAAAAGAGTAAGCTCAAGGAAGTGGGCAATTACAAACAAATAAACAAAAAAGAACTCAACAAGACCAAAAGGTCAAAGATAAACCAAAGAGACTATGGGGGGGGGGGGGAANCAATTACAAACAAATAAACAAAAAAGAACTCAACAAGACCAAAAGGTCAAAGATAAACCAAAGAGACTATGGGGGGGGGGGGGTAAGGAGGGGAGGGCAAAGACAGGGATGAGGGCAGAAGGAGCACAAGGGACTAAGGTGATGGCACACGGGAAAATGGTGGTGGAACTCCCTGAGGAATACAAATGATGTCAAATATAATTAAATAAATCTAATAAAAAAATAGAACCATCCCTGTTAAAAATAATGTCCTTCCTTGGGACATTTTATTATAGCACATCTATTACAAATTATATATAATTATATGTATTATGTTACATATAGTTATTATTAGCACTGTCCTTCCCAGTGCTAGGATGACAAAGAGAGAAGAACCCCACCCTGTCCAACCCCAAGGCAATATTCCAGGAGGACAAGCCATTCCCAGAAGTCTGACTGTAGAACTGAGGTTCCCAGAGGGGCTTAGGGAGGTGGGGAACTGACTGTGCAGGGGACCATGGACTAGGATGGACGGTGGATGTCTTGGTGTTGGGTAGGTGTGGAAACATACATCTGAAGAGGTGTGAAACTCTGAATCAGTGTTTAAACCAATAGTAATTCTATTAAAACTAGTTATAAAAAAAAAACAAATGGTAGAAAAGTGGCAGAGTTGTAATTCAAACAGATCATGGCCTCTGATGCCTGTTTTTCTTCCCTTTTCATTTTCTCTTCCCTTTGAATTTTGTTTCAATCTTATTCAAAGGTCACCCACCGCAAGTTAAAGTATTTCCTAGGTGGTAGAATATATTGACACTTAGCATTTGTGTAAAATGCAATCCTCTGACTTTTCCCTCAAGAGTTTTAGACACCAAAGCAAGCTGCAGCTTCAGGCAACTAATGCCAGATAAACTCAGAAGCAGTGGATGGTGGGAAAATGAAAAGAAACTCATTTAGGCCACCTGGAGATTTATACACAAAAGCTATCTTTCTACAGACTTCACAAGGAAAATGTTTCTGCTGGATCTTGGAACAGCTTCACATTGAATGTTATAATGCAGGAATACGGAACCGGCTTTCCAAAGTCTCCAGCGGGTTAGTGAATAATTACTGAACCTTTCAGCTTCCACTGCAGATTAAGAGAGAAGTTCATTCTCAACTTATTCTCTTTACTAAGCTATCTGAAAACAACTCAGAAAGTCGCATGCTACCAGGAACTAATAAACATAGTAGTTGTTCCCTATTTTCCTTAAACTCAAATCTAATTTATTCATGTTGATCAAGAAACGGGAGCATTGTGAAGTTCTCCTCAGCCTCAATATATCTCCTCTCCTCAATATATCTGGGGAAGTCTTATTTTTCCTACTGTATTTAATGTGCTTAGTCAAATCATCCGAAAAAATTTACATTTTACAAAGCTTCTTTTAAAATACACTTTAAGCACAAAGGAATCCTGACAGCTGATTGTACTCAGGACATCAGTAATGCCATTGCTGTAGGCTTCCAGGGATGCTCTGTGATAAAATCTGAGTTTCTGTGAACTTCAGAGCTCCTCAACAATCTCTGCCCTCCCCAGCTGCCAGCACTGTCTCTACCTCCCACTCACACCTTCCACGAAAAGCTAAGTGTCTGCCAATAAAGGAAAATACTCATTTAGCCAATTTTTATTAAGCATTTATGTTTACTACTGTAGAAGCTGCTGTGACCAATGGGGGAAAAAAAGCCTTCAGTCAGTCTCTGCCTTCAAGCTTTCAGTTCAAAGAGCTAATATACCAGCAGAAGTTCTTTCACTGGCCAATGAAGGCAAGTTTATTAGACGACCTTTCATCTTGATAATATTCTCATTCTGTCAAAGGCACAGAGTAGCTAGTGGGCTCCTCACTAGCTCCCAACTGCTTCTGCTCTCACTGGGACCAATTCGGTTGTATGCCTCAGTGAGACAGTTGTTTTTCTCAACCTCAGTTTAACATTCTGTTGTAATTATTTAAATGCAGATATTAGTTTGGGCCCTCTATGAAGCAGACACTAGAACAAGACTGGACATTCAAAAGATTTATCAGAATAGCATCCCAGGCCTCAGTACCAAAAATATCATAGATTGGGTTAAACAACAAACATGTACTACTCACATTTCTGGAGACTGGGAATTCTAAAAGCAAGTCATGGGCAGATTCGGTGTCTGGTTAGAATCCACTTGGTCTTATCCCCTACTTGGCAGGAAGAGAGTCCTCTTTTATAAGGAATATAAATCCCATGTATGAGGTTCTATCCTTATCACACAATCATCTCCCAAAGGTCTCATACCCCTAGTACCATCACTCGAGGGTGAGGATTTCAATATTAATTTTGGACAGACCACTCATAACAAGTAGGAAGCAGAAGATGGCAAGCAGTGAGCATCTATCAAACAAGATACAAGTCTGATGCTTGTGGATGAAAGAGGTAAGATGATGGCCTGGACCTGCAGTGAAGGCTCAAGTAAGTCTGCAAAAAGAGCAGTCCTCAAGCTGAAGTCACCTGCTAATGCCATCCCAGGCAGAGAGGGCCTGCCTCACCATTCCTTCTGTGCCAGTCCTCAGCCAGGAGAAGCCAGCAGACGGTGTGACCTCCAAGTGATGGTGGAACAAAGGAGCATCAGCTGAGCTAGTGGCCAATTAATGCTCCACCAGGGATCTGAGCAATGCATGTTCCTTGTCACCTCAGCATGTAAAGCAACATTCCTGTTAGCCAAGGTTTATCATGCACTTACTGTAATGACCATTTTCAATTTTGCTCATGCTTCAGATAATACAACCCTGTATTAGCACTAACACCACTAGCACCATTACAAACAAGGAAACTGAGGCACAATCGGCTATGCTCAAACAAGTATGTGGCAGGAGTATAATTTGGACCAGGAGCCCTACCACCTCAAAAAAAATGTAGTGAAAAGGTGTCTCTTTCTAAATGAAGATACACACTTTGGAAAAATTCATTATAAGCAAGCTGGTAAATTATTACTATCAATTGTACTGAACACAACTGGAAAAGATTGAGAGAAAGAAATCTTAAAAGTCTAGGGATATCTTGTAATCAGAGAGGCAGCATGTGTTAGGACAAACATTTTATGAACAAGTCTTAAAACTCCTGCTCTCTCATGGATCTCACCTGGATTCGGGGAGAGATCACAAGAGGAGATAGATGGATAAAGAATACAACATACAGGAGAATATGAGCAGGTGATCAGTCCAACAAGGAAAAATAAAAAGGGAGCTCTTTTTTTGTGAATAAATGGTAGAGGAGGTGACTTTAACAGAGAGGTGAGGGGAAGTCTCACTGAGTTGATGGCTGAGTCAAAGTACAGGAGAGGGAGGAGGAATACCTGGAGGACAAGCATTCGAGGAACTGGGAGCAGTAAGAACAAAGGGACAGAGAGAGGACCATGCCAGGCGTGTTCCAGCAACAGCCAAGGAGGTGATTTAGCTAGAGCAGAAAGCCCAGATGAGGTCAAAGAGATAAAAGGGGGAAGATCATGTAAGGCCTTGTGAGCCTCTATGAGAGTTTTCACCTTCACTGGGAATGAGGTGGAACCCATCCAAGATAGAGGAAAGCAATCTGACTTTTGTTATTAAAGAATCACTGGCTGCTGGCAGAGAACAGGTGGCAAGGATGGAGGCAGGAAATTCAGAAAGCTAACTGCGGATGTGCTGCATGTGGACTGCCTTACCATTCTCCACTCTGAAACTCCCAACAGGAAATTAAATCTCACAAATTAAGTCCCACAAAGAATCTAAAATAGAAATGATGGAAGGTTTGTTAGGGATACGTCATGTGCTGGAAAGATAATGCGTGACTACAGTCATTAGAATCTTATGCAAGGGAAAGACCCGGCCCTCTGTGCCCATCCCTTGCCCTTCTGCTCGCTCATCCACAGGACCCCCTCACTAAGCCAAGAGTAGAGTATTCCTAGTTGGTAGGATTGGGTAGGTTATTTGGGGGGCCATGGGTTTCTGTTTCCATTAAGTGGAGTGATTTTCAGCATTCCCAGACCCCCAAAACAGCCCATCAGAGCCTATGAAATAGGACACTCTACTTTTGGAGAGCAGGTGGAACCTGTAGTCTCCTGCCTCTCCTTCATGTGACAGAAACTTGAGTCCCCAGGCTGCCTTGATAGTTAGCTTCTTAGTCCAAAGAGACTAGCAGCAGAAAGGACATGAGGAGAAAGGTTGGAGCACTTCTCCCCTCACCTCTTCTGCTTCAGGTGGCATCTCCTCCATTGCCTCAGATCCTGAGGGCAGCCCCCTCCTGGGGTCCCAATTACCACTGGTGACCTGGGACTTTAGGTTCTGCTCTCACTAGGTGACACCCCTTCCTGACTGTGGTAACACCAACTCTGAGGGGCTTCGCACGGTTGGTAACTTCCGCACTGCCTCACAGAGCCATGTTCGTTCATTTGGTTTTTCCAGTATCGTGATGAATTCCCTATATTAAATTCAGTCGATCAACCTACTTGTTGATTGGTTTTCTACTTAGAACCTAACATATTCCTACCTCAAAAGATACGCAGTTGAATGTACATTTATATATTGCATTAAAATCAAAATCTTGAAGACATGATTATCTCAAATACTTCATTCTGTATGGTACACACTAATCATACCAAATCCTCTCCAGGCTGGAGGGATGGGAGATTTAAGAGGGGAAACAAAAAAAAGAGGTTGAGGGGTACATACTAAGTACCACTGCTTTAATGCTTTGCAAGCATTCTCTTGCCTGCAGCCCATGGCAAAAGTCCCAGAGGCCACTCATGGCACACCACCTGGGTAGAAAACTGCATCCCCAGTGCATCTGGTGGTTCTGCTCCATCACTCAACAAAAGACTCAAGGCACTCAGCTGCCAGAAATGAGGACCCTGCTTTCATTTACTCTGGCCTCACAGTATGTATATAAAAGTCAGAAGAATTGTATGCACAGAAAAGCGAGTAGAGAGAAACCTGAGACATCGAGACAAAGATACTATCCACGTTGGCTACAGAACATCATCAGACAAGATGAATCACACTGCTCAGCTGCTTAGATGTGCTGGAACAAGACGTGTGCCAATGCAAAGACTGTGAGACTTTCACGAGCAACCTTGGGGCTCACACTTATCACTGCAGATAAACAGCATGCATCAACGATGGGAGAAAATTTAGCTGCAAGTACATGGAGAGAGCAACAGGTTCCTCTGAAAACCACTTAAGGTTATATTGTGTTGCTTAAGTGGTTAGTTTAAAGGGAATGCTGAATTGACCCTGGGGAAGACAGGTACCCATAAACAGAGCTTCAGCACTGCAACTGTTTGTCACCACTTAGTTTAATTCAAAAAGGAAACATGTCCTTGAAAATCATAGTGTAAAGAGACATTACTATATTTACATAAGACTTGAAAAAATTAGATGTCTACTCACTTGTATGAAAATATCACCTCTACACATATAACCTATGAAAGCTTTGATGACTTAAAAGCCTTTCTCTGAGAAGAGGAAGTAGTTAACAGTGGAGACAGAAAGCTTTTTACATGTGACTTTGATCTCTAACTACTATAGTCAGAGTGGAAGAGAACACTGAGGAGAAAACAGGCACCCCCCCAGAGAAAGGGGGGTGCAATTTCCTGGAGGCATCATTTCCTTAGTATCAGAAGTATTCTGCCTAGAGGAAAGGATGGAACAATCACTGGATGTGACAGTTACTATCCACACATTATGTTATTTTGTCCTGATGGCAATCTGCTCCCCCAAACATGAAAGGTTTCTAGAGAGAAGAGACACTGAAGAGGCAGCTATTGCCTTATCTCTGATAAAATGCAAATGGGAATGTATTTTCCAAACAAGGATAAAGGACCCTCCTATTCATACTACATATGCACCCCCAAAATTCTAAAAGCAAATAACGAAATAATGGCAAACTGGGTAAGGATAAGATATCAGAAGCATCTGGCCTTGTGGCCTTGACACCAAGTGTCAGGAGACAAACAAAACTTACAAACAAGAGAAGTCATGGAAATGGGGAAGAAAAACCTAGGAAGAAAAATCTGAAGTGCTCTGGATAGAAGAATGAATATGAAGCAAACACAGACCGCCTGTCGCAGCATCCAGCCTTCAGGCCTTGACAACTTCAGAGATCTTGAACACTGTTTTCATTCCACAAACTTCTCCTCAACAAACATGGCCAGATTAAATTTATGATTTGCCCCCTTTTGGCCCCCTGTCAGTAGCTTCTCCCATTCCAAATCCCTTCTCTTCTGCTTTTCTCTAGTACTGAGACTGGAGTAAAGAGAAGAAAAAAAAAAACACCTAATTATAAATACCCCAGACTTCTCCACAGCTGTGGGTTGCCGGTAAGACAGAAAGAAGCTGAAGTCAGAGAGATGCTTCTTTCAAGATCAAGTCTCTCCAGGGCAGAGCCCATGCTGCTTCCTTGTCCTTCGACTTCCTTGTCCTTTGACCTGGAGACAGCTGCCTCCATGAAGGCAAAATCCTTAGGGATGAAGAGCAGAAACCAGGAGGCAGCAGCCTGAGGATGACATCATGGGCCAGCCCACCATGAGCTACCTTGTTCTCGTAACATGATAAATAAGCCCACTCAGCTAGTTAGACAGGCTGTGTGGCCAGCAACAATATGACCCTTACTGGGATATCCCCAAATCCATTTCTGCTCCCAAGTTTCACATCCTGGTAACAAAATCCCTAACTCACAAATACCACCAGCAATATCTTAAGAATAATCTCAAAATCCTCATTGACATCAGATCCTATTTGTTTCTCATCCTGTTTCTTAAACATCCTCCTAGCCTGTTCTCTGATTTCTCCATCTTACCACCATCACTTGAGCTCTCCTTCCTCCAATGACCAAAATACTACCAGACTCCTCTTGGGCACCAACCTGCCAATCTTAGACACACACACACACATACACACCTCTGTCACAAGTTAGCCAGACACACTAACATGAACCATTGGCTCCCAGCTGGCCTCACAAAACAGGGCCAAACAATGGCTAAAACATGAAAAGGGAGCAGAGCAACCAATGTTTATGAGTAAAACATTTGAGCTAATCAAATACGTAAAAATGTTCAACAAACTGGGGCGTAGTTAAGGACTGTTAAAAAATTAAAAGAAACCCAGTATACAAAGATATCTAACATTCAGAGTTGGCAAGGCTTCAGTGAGCTGGGTAGTCTTACAAACAATTCATAGGAGGAATGCATCAGCATGTATGTTCTAGAGAAGGATGATTCAATGTGTGTCTCAAAACATGCACACTACTAGTCTCACTCTAGAAATGTTGTGAAATGTATTCCTCATTCTGTGTAAGGTATTCTCAGATGGGCACGGTGGCAGAATGTTGAGTAAATCATGTCATATAAAATGAAGAAGAGTGTACAATAGAGTATTCGGAAGAGTTTCTGGAATAGGAAAATATTCTGGATATACTGCGGTGGGGTTGGGGGAGGGAGATGATACAGACCTCTGCTTTTACCTCTGATCAGATTACAAGTGTCTTCTCCTCAATTCATCTATGTTTCTGGGCTTTACTCCAACCACATATGTCTACATTCAAAAGCATATATGCAGGGCCTCCCTGGTGTCGCAAAGGGTTAAGGTTAGGCACCACACTATGAAGCATCCGCAGCCATTGCAGCATGAGTTCTATTCCTGGGCAGGGAGGGAACCGACATGGCACAGCAGACCTCTTCTGCCTTGCCTGCTACTCCCCTCAGCAGGGCATTTCAGTCAATCTGCCTGTTCTGTTCCCCACTCTGTCTCTGGTGAATCCTCTCACCCCTGCCCCATACCTCTGGCCTGTACCCCAGTTCTTGTATGCATACATCTTTTTTAAAAAAAAGTAGATATGCAATGCTGGAGATTTGGGTACGAAAGTAACAAAAGAGTAAAAACTGAAAGTGAAAAAGGAACTCAGATTAGACTATTTATTAAGTGATGACAATTCTCCACAATCTGATTCAATGTTACTTTAGGGAAAGAAATGGGCAGCCCTGAATACAGGAGCTTGAAGGGCAGCTACTTTCAAGAGCTATAACCTCCTTGGCAGTCTGCCAGGTTATTACAGTTCATGAGAATTTAGAATTCCAGTCATTAGTCCTGACACTCAAAGATTTCCTATTCAAACAATTTCTCCTACAATCCCAATGCCCTTTATAAAGCCACACTGAGAAGCCCCCAGAAATTTTCAACCCACCTTTTGTATGGCTTTAACAGGAACAGTCATACTGCAGAGACATACAGTTTGTCCTGCGATATACTCACTTATTCCTGACCCTGTGGAATCTAATTAAATATTCAAATAAGCGCTCTTATCCTAGGAATAAAGTAGTTCTTATTTTGCAAGAAAATGGCATCTAAAGGAAAACTTCCAGGGGCTGACAGCACAGAGTTAAAATACAAACACCATTTACAAACGGAGTGACCTTCCGCAGATTGCTTACATTCTGAGTAAATACAGAAATAGAAATAAGATGAACTCAAATGCCCAAGACTTAAGTGTCACTGAGTCCTACTCATTTCTTTTAAAAACCATTATGAATTTTACCCCCTGTTTATTAACCTTCATGCTCTGATGAACAACATCATCTCAGAACCTGGGAAACATTAATATTTTTGGCACATTAAGTATAGTTGACATTTTAAACTATATAATTTCGTGAAAATTTTGAAACTATTCTGCGGTGAAGCCTCTGAACAGCAATATGTAATTCAGAAATTAATCAAAACACTAGGGGCCCAGCAAGGTCTCTGGTGGGAGAAAGCTCAAGTAAAAAGTGCTGTCTTTAAGCAAATTTGCTGAAGAGAGCTGTCCAACAACAAAAAGTTGCTTCATGAAAAGTTTAATCGTTCTCACTTGTCACACGCTTGGCTCTGCCGGGGGCCACTGGCTGAAGAGTTACATACTGACATGGCTGGGGAGCAGGGCCAGGGGGTTTCAGCTACAAAATGAATGGAGTAACTTCTACCAAAGGGTTACTAATGAATTCAGGCCTCTCCCCAACACTGGTGCAAACCTTATATGATGTTTCATAGGATACACACCTCATTTCCCTCACTACTCCCTCACTGGTTTACTCATAAAACTGCTTAAATGGTTTAACTGTGTTTCGGTTCATTGAAAGTTTATTCCATTTCAAAGAAAAATATCCCAAAGAGTTATCTAAATGATTGACTGGACACGGCAGTCACATATATGTTGAAAAGGGTTGGACAGCTAAATGAGACCTTCTCCCCTTTTTATTTTTACCTCAATTAAAGTTTACAGTGACTGGTTAATGCCTCTAGGCAGAAACGATTCTGGATGAGCTACAAGTTTCTTTTGAAATTCCTTACTCCAGCCAGATGGTCACATTTCAATAAATCAAGGTCACTTCAGAGTCTATGGGCCTTATTCCAACTAAGAGGTAATTCCAATAATACACAGAGAAATAAAGATAAAACTATTAAGTCACAAAACATTAAAATATAGGGGAATAATGTGAATACACCATAATGTATTTTTTTTTTATTCTCCCAGGCAAACTTTATGTTACTCAGTTTAGCTAAAGTCAGGCCAAGCGGCAGGTGAAGATAAAAACACTTGTTTGTCAATGACAATGGGAAAAAGCATGATTACAAAGTATCTCCAAAATAGAGTGTTCTAGGAGTTATAGGTGTGTTAACAAAGACAATAGGATGATTTCACGATGTCTTACCCAAAAGAAAACAAACCTCACTCTTTATTTACATTTCAACACTCCTTCATGCAAGGCCACAAAAAATAACATCCAAGAGTTGAACAATATGCTCATACAATCAGACAGAATGTAACCAGACACCTAGCACAAAATTTTTTAACTAGAAGGTCCTAACATCTTTGAACCACCAAATACAGACAAAAATACTGAAAGCATGAGAGGGGGGAAAGTACCATTTAAAAGTGAAACCACACCTCAAATGGTTCATTAGCCACACCTGCAGCTAGCAGAGTACCTGGAGTAACACCTTCAAAGTGCTGAGCACAATCTCAAGCCAGACCTTGTGTGTCCTGCCAAATTCCCCATCAAGATGAAACTTTCAGAACCTCGTGGATTCAGATTTATCACACTCTTACACGGATGGTGCATGTGAGGGCCTCCCTGGTGATGCAAGGGGTTGAGCGCCACACTGTGGAGCGTCCACAGCCACTGCAGTGCAAGTTCAATCCCTGGCCAGAGAGGGGACCCACATGGCGCAGCAGACCTTTCCCGCCTTGCCCACTGCACCCCTCAGCAGTGTATTTCAGTCAATCTGCCTGATCTGTTCCCTGCTTTCTTTCTGGTGAATCCTCTCACCCCTGCCTCTGGTCTGTACCCCAGCTCTTGTATGCATAAATAAATAAAATCTTTAAAAACAAAACAGGACCTCTCTGGTGGCACAAGGGGTTGAGTGCTGCACTGTGGCGCTTCCCCAGCCACTGCAGCACGTCTCCTGCTTACCCACTGTTCCCCTCAACAGTGTATTTCAGTAAGCTGCCTGTTTTGCTCCCCACTTTGTCTCTGGTGAAGCCTTTCACCCCCCATACCTCTGGCCTGTACCCTAGCTCTTATATGTATAAATCAAATCTTAAAACAACAAATGGTGCATGTGAAAAGGTTCAAACAAAATGCACTGGAGAAAACAGACTCTCTGACTCAAAAGATCATGAAAAGAATGAGAACTCTCAGCCTGCTGTCCAAACACCAATTCAGACTAGAAGACAGCATCAGACTGTAAGAGCACATCTGGGGGAAAAGATAAGAGATGAACCTTACCCTTGCAATCGTGATTCTTAGATCTAATCCAACAAAACATCCTGTGCTGTTTCCCTGGCCCTCCAGGTAGAGGATGTACCCCTATGGTCCACTCTGTTCTACCCCTTGGGAGGCGAAGGAACCACAACAGCCTAGCAGTTTTGTTCTTCATCTTCTCTTTAGGCTTCCTCTCTTCGTAAGGGTCCAGCACAAAACCAGAGGAATAAGCTAGAGGAAGGAGATTTACTCCTTTGACTTCCACCCTGCCATGTGGTTTGGCAGTGACTAGATTCTTTGCCTGGAGCTCAGTCCCTGTTCCATAGCCTGAATTTCTGCCCAGTTCAAACAAAAGCTCCCTCCTTGCCCATGTAGGCCCAGGGGAAGTGAAGGCTTCCATCTGCCAAGAACTCTGAATGCCCCACCATCCCTTTTTGTTGGAGTTTTACTTCCCCATCTCATCTCCCTTCATTGTCTTAAACTTGCCAGGCCCTCTATAATTCCTGAATTGAGCCCTGGCTATTTCTTATTAGTTCTAGCTGATAAGCAGTACTCTAGTCCCTTATTTTTAAAGAAAACAAAAATAACCCTCTTATAGTACACAAATGAAACTTATACCTGGGTTATATTATCTGCACATTTTCAGAAATACAGTATCTTATGTGAAATAGAGTAAAATTAAGTAGCAGAAGTAGTACTTCAGTATTAAATGCTTGGGCATAGCTGGTGTAGAGATAAGCTAGGTGCGTGCATTTACTTACATAAGGAAGAAGTTTGAACTTAGGGGAAATTAAGCAATACTTAACTGTTGTCAACAATGATCTTTATGTTTTATATTTTGGAAAAAGGTGTCAAAAAAAGTTTTGTATAGATCCTAAAATGAAGGAGAATGTGACAATGAGAATGAGGGCTGACACTAGCATCCTGTATTGGTAACACAAATGTCACAAACATTACTGCAATTGATGACATTTTCAAAATAGTGAGCAATTTTCAGGGAAGTTCTGAAAAAATTAAGTTCAATCTTTCCTTATTTTCCCAGGAGTTGTTTAGATCTCAGGGGAGTGGGATCACTAAATATTCTGCTTATACAAAAGATGATTTTAGGGCCTCCCTGGTGGCACAGTGGGTTGGGCAACGCACTATGAAGCAAACCTCAGCCACTACAGCACGAGTTCGATCCCTGCTGCTGGCCAGGAAGGGGACCCACACAGTGCAGCAGACCTCTCCTGCCTCCCCCACTGCTCTCCTCAGCAGTGTACTTCCGTTGATCTGCCTGTTCTGCTCCCCACTCTGTCTGTGGTGAATCCTCTCACCCCCCATACCACTGGCCTGTACCCCAGTGCTTGTATGCATAAATAAATAAATCTTTTTTTAAAAAAGATGATTTTATAACATAAATTAAGAATTAAGCTTTAGACACAAATTGCAAACAGGCCTTTACCCACAAAAATGTCCAATCAGATATTAAAATCCCACAGAGGATGAAGGCCAATTACTCATCATGCTTCTCATGATTTCTCCAAGTCCTGGAACCCCTGCAGTAAGTAGAAAGTGGCTTCTCCACAAATCATTTACAAGCCAACAGCAATCCCACAAATGTTTTTAATGTTCATTTAGGGAAAGCCACTGGTTTATAATTCGTAACAATTAAAAAGGCAATGAAGGGAGATGAGATGGGGAAGTAAAACTCCAACCAAAAGCATATTATAGGGTTTTGTCATAAAGAGTACACAGCAACCTTAGGGGTATTTTCCTCACAGAAAAGGCTAGATGCAGGTGTTCTTGGAAATGGTTTGAGATTCAAGTGGATCTTGAAATTCTCTCAGCATTTTCCTATAGTTGCAAGATGATTATTTCCTATCCACATACCCAAAGAGGTTATGTTACTTATATTACAAAACTGTCGTTGGGATATGGATATAACAGATCTGCTATTAACAACTTAAGTCGACTTCAAAACATTAGCATCAACATGCAGACAATGGTTCACTTCTCCCGCATGTAGACATCTAAGTGAGTGTGGTAGTTCTCTCTCCAAAGTCTTCCTGGGTTCTGTCAAAGATGAGGCTCTACTAACCTCAACAAAGAACTGTGATCTTCTAATCCAAACAGCTGCTCTAACTACTGAACAAGTTATCCCAGCCATTCTGACAGGAAAAGGAACCAAAAGACCACCTTCTTCACAGCCCATAGATTTGTAGCATCACTCCCACTCACACCCCTGAAGCAAGTCTTCTGGCTCTATCCAGCTGTAAGAAAAGCTGCAACAGGGCCTCCCTGGGGGCACAGCAGGTTAAGCAACGCTCTATGAAGCAAACCCCAGCCACTGCAGCATGAGTTTGATCCCCAGCCAGGGAGGGGACCCACATGGTGCAGCAGACCTCTCCTGCATCCCCCACTGCTCCCCTCAGTACTGTGTTTCAGTCAGTCTGCCTGTTCTGCTCCCCTGGTGAATCCTCTCACCTCCCGAAACTCTGGCCTGTACCCCAGCTCTTGTATGCATAAATAAATCTTAAAAAAAAAAAAGGGAAAGCTGCAACAGGTGTCAGACCCCAATTGTTTCCCAGCCAGAAAGTTTCTAAATTTGCCAACCATGTACTTGCTCCTATTTGCTCAAGACTCAGTCTATGGCCTGTCTTCCTAAATTCTGTGAAGACAAAGCCATTCCCTGTGCAATTCCTTATGTGCAATTCCACATGAAGACTAATGACCTGATGGGATGTGATTCTGTTCTCATGTAGAAGAAATAACAAAGCCAGTGTTTTCCAGAACTGTGTTCTTGACCCATATTCTCTATGGACAACCATGTTCCGTTCCATGGTTAACAAAAGGAGAGGGAAAGGGAGGGTGATATACAGTTTTTCGCCAAGCAGCTGAGTGTGCAACTAAAAATACTATTGCTTGTAAGAAGGGAGAACATATTGAAACCTAATTGCAGAAGCCAATAATGGTAAATAACCATATCCCAAGTAAAAGAGTAGCCAGATGCTTGTGAGAGCTTAATCTCTTCAACAAGAATGGCTAAAGTTTAAAAAACAAGACTAAGTGGTAGAAGCATCTTACTTCAATCTATGAAGTATTCACCAGAAGAATTAGAAATACTGTTTGAAGTTAAAAGAGTTCCCTCTAGGAATGGAGTGAGGGACTACTGTTTTTGTTTTTTTTAATAAATTCAACAAAGCTTGGATATTTAGTCACATAAATGTTTATCATTTCATTAAGACAGATTAAAGGTTTTTATCATGTTTTAACTTTAAAACACTATACAAATTACCCATGAGCAATGGACGCAGAGGTCAGGGGCACTGATCCACTACACAATTGAAAAACAGTAACTTCTAGATGATCCTCCAAATTCATAGATTCTGTGTCAGGGGACTCAAACAATGGTGGTTTACTCTGGATGCAGAACCCCATATAGAAAGAAAAACTGCAAGCAGACCCTCGGTTTAAACCCTATTATTCAAAAGGATCAATTATAATGCTCATTATAATGCATTAAAGTATATATTATGTAAAAAACTACCTATATTCCCACTACTTCTTAGTTTATATTCAAATATAAACTGTCTCCATAAGCTCCTGACTGGTCTTCCGGTTTCTGCTCTTGCTCCAGTCTATTCTCAATGTGTACAACTTTAAGAGGGTGCCTTAAATGCCACATAAATAGCGTCCTCTGGAGTTGTGCAATGCAGTAGTACTGGCTAGTCTCAAAGATCTTTTGAAAGTCTTGACTAGATTTTCTTGAACCTGTTCAAATTTGTCAATGACTTCCTACACTTAAAATCTTAACATCCTACCACAACCTAAAGAACTTACATAAGCTGGCAGCCCTTGCCTACTTCTGCACACTCATCACTTCCCACTTTCCCATTCACACAGCACTCCAGCCACTCTAGATCGCCTTCCTGCTCTTCATAAGACTTTATTTTACCCCATCTCAAGGTCTTTGCACTTGCTGTTAATGCTGTTCCTCCCCAAACCTCACGCGGCTCACTTCACTCACTGAAGTTCTACTCAACAACTATCAGTTCTTCAGACTGTCCTTCACCACCCTAGCTCAAACAACATACGCCAACCCTCTCCCACAGTCACTATCCCTTACTATGTACATATGAGGATTTTTGTGGTTTACCCATCACTTCTGCTTAAAAGTAAGCTTCATGAGGACCATCTTATTCATACCTATATATTTATCACCTAAAATAGTGACTAACCTACAACATCTGTTCAAATATCAATTCAATACTGGTGGACCAAATGCAATCTGCTTTACAGAATGAAACATTTTCTTTACTGAAGAAAAAAAATCAAGGAATCTCACTGAAGAGCTAACCTATCCCAGGCACTGTGCTAGGTGTTTTTCATAAATTTTATATAATCTTCAGAATATCTTAAGTGAGTCACTTTACAGAAGAGACAGCAATTTGAGAGGACAAGAAAAGAATTTTCTCCCTTCCTACAGATAAGATTCTAATAAGATAGAACATGAAGTGGCCAAGTCAAAGAGGAAAGGGATGGAAGAGAGGGAGACAGATATCCAGCTAAAAAATTACATCAATCAGCTTTCACCCCACTTTCTCGTTTAAATATGCTAGCATTTGCACAAGTTCTTTGAGCTTAAATGTTTCAAGTGAAATGAAGAATTCAATTTAGTAATGTCCCAAATAATGTCAAAGATTTTCTACTTGCAGCATGCGTGAAGCAATCCATTTCTCCATTATAAACACATTTGAGGGCCTCCCTGGTGGTGAAAGGGGTTAAGCACCACACACTTTATGAAGCATCCTCAGACATTGCAGCACAAGTTCGATCCCTGGTCAGGGAGGTGACCCACATGGCACCAAGACCTCTCTTGCCTCACCCACTGCGCCTTTCAGCAGTGTACCCTGGTCAGACCTGCCTGTTCTGTTCCCTGCTCAGTCTCTGATGGATCCTCTCAACCCCCCCACAACTCTGGCCTGTACCCAAGCTCTGCTATGCATAAATAAATCTTAAATAAAGAACACTGTGTAGCAAAGCCTCCATGTAGTAACTCAGATGATGTAAGAAAGGCTGGAGTCTGTATACAAAACACAATTTAGAAATGTAGTGGCCCCTTGAACATGGGTTTGAACTGCAAGGATCCACTTTTAGGAAGATTTTCCTGCAAAGAAATGTAAACTTACATCTCTCAATAGAGTTATATATGTTTATATACTGTATTTCTGCAATAACAATTACCATGTGTTTTATATTACCAATAAGGCTTCTAAGGTCAATAGCAAGCTTAGAAGTTTTGAGGAAATCAGAAGTTGTACATGATTTTTGACTGCAAGGCACCACTATCCCTACATTTTTCAAAAATGTAAAAGCTGTATTTGAAACTATACCTAAAATGAATTACTAGAGTCACCAATATTAGCGTCTTTATCCTATTGCTAAATCCAATGCACATTTCCAATTCCATTTTTTCTTCTTGAGGGAGTAAATATAGTGACCAGAGACTGAAGAGATAATGAATCATATTTTTTTTCGTCTGTGTGTATAAGGGTGACTATGTGTTGATAAGTTTTGTGGGTATTCATCAATATCTAATGAACTCCCCAAAAGAAAGTACTTTCAATGATAACACTGTATAACGCAGAATCTGTCCATATACACATACTTTAAATGAATCAAAGGAATTACTTTTCACTAATTATAAGTACAGTTACAAATCTTTATATGATTAAGAGGCTGGCATCAAATTCTGCTAGAAATGAAAAATACAGCTAAAGATAAACTAGTCAGTGACAGACAAGCAAAAATAAGAGAATGATACTTATAATGCTATTATTATATATTACAAACTTTTAATCTTAAAGCCATCAAATAATTTGTTATGTAAAAATTAATACTAATTACGTACAATAACACTTCAGTGGATCACATTCTTTGTAAAAATAAAAAAATTATTACTACAGAGAATAAAGTTCAACACTTGAAATTTTAAATTATCTCATTATATAAGCAATAGGTCAAGGTGAAAAAAATCTGAAATATTTAGCAGAAAATAAAAATACGTTTCATAATATGCAGACTATCTAAAGGTAAATTCATAATCTGTGATTTTTTTATTATAAAGCAGAAAATAATCACCTAAGAAGCTAAATTCCTATGTCTTCCCTTACCTGACATAATTTTACAATTAATTTTAAAATTCTAATGAAAACAAGACACAAAAAACATGATTTAGAAAACAGAATTTATAAATTTAACATGTATATTTGTAAAAACAAGATTAACTGGCAAACCTAATGATTTTTTTAAATGGAGGATCAAATCTGAACTAAACATGCTAAAATCTAAAAGTGACTAATTTTTTAAAATTAGATATATGAATCTGAAATAGGGAAAAATTCTAATTTTTTTTTAAAATAAAAGATTTTGGATGTAGTTTATTTTACCAGTATATTCTCTCAAGTGCCAGGTACTTTACACTAAAAAAATAAAGCACTATTCTAGAGCATGGATTAAGATTAAAACGTTTCTCACTGAACATTATAATTCCTTTACACCAAACCTGTGACAATGACAACATGAGATAAAAGATAACAGACCTTTCTCTTTTGAAAATAGGCATAAAAAAATTTAAAATGTAGGGAACTCAAAATCAAAGGTATGTTAAAAAAAGACCTAATCAGGTAGTAATTACCCAGGAAATGCAATTACGGATTAATAGGAAACCTAGTAATCTAATATGGCCTATCGATAAAACAAAATTAGACAAATGCTTCAAATGAAGAGATCTGATAACATTTAACAATCCATTCCTGATTTTTTATCTTTATTAGTGTAGTAAAGTAGAACAACTTAAACAGGAAAAAGAATATCCAGTAAAGCTATCGCAATAAGATTTCATAATTATTTTCCCTAAAATATTAACCATATAGTCACTAGTATGAAATAGTAAAATATTAAAATAAAAGCATTCCCAGTAAAGCCTGCATCAAGGCAAAGCCACTGGGAATATAAAGTGTTCTTCACATTCTTATGAATGCAGTGCCGTATGAAACAAAAGAAAAACAGTCATGGAAAGACCCAAAGTCATCACCATGAGATGATTCGACTGCCAACCTATAAAACCCTAGAAGGACCAAGTGAATAATTACTAAATCAATAGTGCAGAGTAGTATGATCAGGCATCAAAATTGTTATGTACTTGTAACATACCAGAAAAAGGTAAGTCACAACAAGAACAAAAATTACAAAACTTAAAAAAAATCTTGATTATAAATGCAAGTGTCTATATAATGAAAACTAAAATATCACAAAGACAAAAGAGGCTTGATTAAATGAAGATTCTATATTTCTAGAAGATTGAATATACACTATTCCCCAAACAGACTTAAAATGACAGTGTCTAAACTGAAGTATGTTCATGTAATACTCATCACCTCATTTAATCCTGAGAGTTCTATGAGGTCATCATGCCCATTTTACAAATGAAAAAAAGTCAGGAGCCAGCCAGATGAAATGTTAGTCTCACACAATAAGACAGTCCTAGAAAAGGATGAGTTCAGTCCCCCTGCAGTCATAGTGACCTGCCAGCCAATATGCTGCACTAGTGAATGTTTATAAATGGAGGAAAAGAGAAAAATTAAAGAAATATGATAAAGAAATATTACACAAAAAAACACATTAAGAAGTCAAAAGTAGGGGAAAAAGAGCAAGATGAATTAGAATAGACAACCTATAAAAGGATGTAAAGAAATTCATTTATGAAATCTATAAATACACTACTTATCATTAGCTATGTGAGGATTTCTGCTTGTTTTGTTCTCTACCATATTCCAAGAACACTGGTTAATGTTAAACTCGCATAAGAGGTTCAACAAATATTTGGCCAGTGAATTAATGAAGGAAAGAATATAATTTGGCCTTAGAGCTTTATAACTGACTCAATCAAAACTTGAGGCTTCAACAGCTACTTGTCTGTTCAGCTATTTGGGAGCAATAGCTACCTATGTGCTTTATACAGAAAGTTTTATAGGAAGTTTTTAAGGGAAAGATCAATTTTATGTAAGAACTAAATGAAAGGCAGACAATAGACTCTCCATGCAATACCTGCCTCAGTATTCTCACAAAAGATTCATACTAATAACTAAAATCAACAAGAAACAAGGAAAATGATATTAAGACCCCACAGCACACTCATCCTCAGTCAGGATGGAACAAATTAAATATCTTAGCTACCAGATTGGCTGAGGACGGCCTTTAAGATATTCAGACCCTTTTCCCTGGTAACATTTTCATTGTAAAAATTCATCAGCAACTTGAAGGTTATAAATGAAAACATGCAAACCATACAGTTTATAAAGCGAAGTGATAAAGTTTCAAGACACAAAACTGAGCAGCAGTATTGCTATAGGATTGGATTTAGAAGGTCTCGATGAAACAGACAACTTCACCTATTGATGCAGTTAAAGGGCGGTAGAGGCTCTTCCTCAATGTCCATCCAGTGTTAGAATGTTGGAGTTAAAAAAATAGAATGTTGGAGGCATGAAAAAGATACCAAGGGGCTCCCTAGTAAATTCTTGTTTAAATCATTTTAATTTAGATTTTTGAAAAAAGCTACATGCATGACTATTGTCTCCACTGAGGAAATAACCTGCTCACTGATGAACCTGGCTGGCACCCTGAGAAGTGGGCTTTTCAGTTAAGCATTACTCAGTATCGACACCAACTTTGAGATTTCATTACATTTGTCCTCCCAGTTCATTAGGAATGGGAAGCAACACGAGTTTAACACTCAGCTTCCAATATTTTCTGTTACTAATATAGTTTTCTCTGTGGATTTATAATAAATTACACAATTGCTAATGTAATTTAATTGCCCCCAGCATGTCACCTAACATCACCAAGTGAAAGAAAGGCCTTTTAAAAGCCTAAACCAATGTGCACTGGCCCCTACTTTACTCATTCAACAACTTCTAGATTACTTGGATGGTTTTTGTTCCATACTTAGAGCATCCCTATTACCATTTCCTTAATGTGGAATACAGATTCTCAGTATCTCATCCATTGCAGCGAATACTTTTCGCCCTGCCTAGGTGAAAATAAACTACTGCACCAGTCCCTTTAAAATTGCAGTTCTCAACTTGGGTTGTACACTGGGCTCACCCAGGGAAGCTTTAAGAAACAACCCCAGAGACTGATTTAATTAGGCTAAGGTACAAGCTGGATAATGGGCTTTTTAAAAGCTCTCTGGGTGATTGCAATGTGCAGCCCAAAATAAGAATCAGAATTTTTTAAAGAAAATCCTATCAAAATTCTTAGGTGACTTAAACACTGTCAGTGGTCATAAAATGAGATGTTATAGATTTTTGACAATGCCTTAAATTTTATCCTTGAATGTTCAAAAATCTAGGGAAGATGACCCTTGGTCCAATGGTATTTCCATTATTTACAATCTTTAGGTCTTAAGTGAACCAAAAGTGAAACAGCAATAGCACATAAGTACACAATCCACCTCAATTTGAAATGCATATGAAGTAGCACAATAACTCCAGACCTGCCCCACCCCCCTGCACAAGAAAAACTGGATTTTCCATTCAGAATTCACAGGCTTCATAACCTCCCAGTCAACTTTGTGTTCTGAAGGTCTTTAAGACCTTACAAGCTGTGCTATTTATCTCGTGAGTATACAGATAAAGGGAGCTGTTTTGCTTAAAAAAACAAGAGGGAAAACACACAATTACAATATTTTATTTTGCTTTATAAGCAGTCATTACATATCAAAATTACAGCTGATTTCATTTTGGAAGAAAGCAGCAAATGCCAGTTATCATTTAATCCGTTTGAGTTCTCATTAACACAACTCATTCCACCAAATTAAGTGCTGTGGTCTCAAGATACCCTGTGGAGGGTGAGCTCAACCAGCGGAAGCAGCAAACAGTGTATCAGAGAAAAGTGCATGCATCCAGTCGAAGGTTGTACTCACGTCTTGAGCTCAGTCCCCCCACCCCAGACATCTTTCCTGTTAACAGAAGCTGCAAAGGATATAACCAAGTCCTTTTGTTTTGCACCGTAAATTATCCTAATGTCCTGCAAGGATGATTTTTTTTCAGACTCACAAGATCTGATGGGAACGTGCAAGCAAGAACATGAGATGTATGGTGAGGCATCTACACCGTTGCTCTCAGGGGCTTGGTTGGGGCTTTGGGAAATGGGGCGCTTTGAAGTCACCAGTTCTGTGCCCACAGCCATTACCACTTTTATGGCTTTAGAAGGAGGTATTAAAACATGATTAAGAGCATTAATTTCCACAGAACAGCAGGCTCTTACCTTTATTTCTCCTCCATCCTAGATGCTTCAGATTCTTCGAGATGGACTAAAGCTGACACTTTGTGTGCCCAACAGACACCAAGTTCTTACCCTGAACTGTGCTGAGACTACACCAGGCCACTGCTAACTCGTCAGCCCCAGAGATGGGGTAACATTGAGCACCCAGGCTCAATGACTCCCGATGCATGTTTCCCATCCTCTAAATCTGTACACACTTTCTGCAAAATTAGCTTTCCTGAGCATGGGGAGCACCTAAGCAGCTAAAAGATTAAAAAAACAACAACAACAAAAAACCAGATGGACTACTCTTTCCAAAGAGGGATATAAGTGGCCCCATAATTGTAGCATAGCATGCAAATGGAGTTTTGGACAAGGGCCCACCATGTATTTTACCCAATGCTATTTTCCCCCCAATGCTCTCTTCCTGATCAATTCTACCCAAGGAGCTTACTTCCCCACCATCTGCAATTTCACAGTATTATTTGTGTACATTTCTCAGAATTAGGAAAATTATGAACAGTGCTGGGCATGATTATATAAAGAGGTTTAATCGGCATAGTCACAATGGCTTGGCACAGAGAAACACAAAGAATGTGGGTATAAAAATCTTATGGAAAGTTATGGGTACCTTGAGTCTTTGAAATTCTTTCATTATGCTAATTAAAAAAATTAATAGCTGGGCTCTTTCTCAACATCTTTTACTAAACTGAATAAAAACAAAGATAATGAACAGAGGCGAAACATATACACACAGGTTTTGGGTTCGCAGGCAAACCCAAACTGTTAGCACTTTAAGTCATGCAGAGCTGGAAAGTAATTATAACCAAGGCCAGTCTATAAACCTGCAACTAAGGAAATTAGTATCTAACCCTTCTGTGGCCATTAAGTTTGTAAGTTTAACTCCAGGGCCTCAACATTTTCCCAGGTTTGACAAATTGCCTTTAAGTAATAAAGATTTGCTTTATCTGTGCAATTGTTTTTGTTTTCCACAAAGATCCCATCATTACCCAAAGATCTAGAATCAACCAAAGTTCACGTTTGCTGTTAGCTTTATGAGGTTGAGGTAATCAAGGTAAATGAGCATGAGACTTAAGGAGCATTCAAAATTGAAGTCACTTTGTCATAGGCTCTTCACATCATGTGTGCTCCCTGGATAGGTTCACTTAGCATGTATGATGGAGCTGGTACAGAGCTTTGTCACAGTTGTCTGGTCCACATTCACCCCCAGAATTTTCTGAATAGTTCAATCAGAACTGACTGGTTTTAGCTGACCACTATTATTCCTTCCAGATGAAATACTCCAGCCAGAAGCCAAGACAGACAAGTGTAATTCATGAGTTTAATGCTATTAAGCTTGAATTCATGGACACAAACTCTTACTATTTTTATGGGCCAGGTAAGCCAAGTGAAGAATACAGACACTGCAGTTCAGCATACCAGTCCTAACAGGGCTTGTTAGGGCCCTGACTGCTGAGAGGCTAGAGTACTGTCCTCCAGGATGAGGCTCTTACTTCAGCGATTTTCTTCATTTCTAAAATGAGGACCCATTTCAAATCTCAATTTCCAAGTTTCTAAATTCTCAAAAGTTGAGAGAAGTTGAGTAAGCAGCAATATGCATTTCAATGACAACAATTTAAGCTATTAAATCCTTTTACTAGATCTCTGATGACTTTAAGATCCACTGTATATTTTTATTCCATATTAGTGATTTTGCAATTATCCTGTTACTGCTCTTACATAACCCAACTCTATAATTCAAGACTTAAAAGTTTTTGGCATTAATTATTGGCTTGTGCATCAAATTCACCAGAATATTTAAATTCCATTTCATTTTGTCCTAGGAGGAAAACTTACTGCCAAGAACTGCTTCAGCTCCTTTTAGCAAGCAACCTGCTTCTCCTTCTTCAAAAAAGGGACCTCTTAAGTTGCTTCGGATAATGCGTGGATGAGGTTATAACTAGTCTCCATAGTATTGTGAATGCACCTGATTGCCAACTGAAGTGATTTCTGGAGAAACATTCTATTTAAACAGGAGCATAAAGATCTAGACTATTTGAACATGCCCGGCAGAGTTTGTTTTATTCACGCAATGCAACAAGTATGCACAACGTAAGTCAGCTACCAGTACCTGACTTCTTTGCAAACTTCAAGGATCATATTCCAAACAGGAACAGCTTCTTAATGTCACCATATACTACTTTTATACTTTAATATTCTAAATTTAAGTGCCAGTATAGATAAAACTTGGAAACTGGATGCTATTCATAGATTTTATATGACCACATACTACGATGTCAGAAATTACTTAAGATTAATTTAAAAATGACCACTGAGTTGAAAGTCACTTGACCTACCAAGTTGGGAAGAGACAACAAACCCCAATGCATGAAAGGATAGAGCATTCATAGTAGAAGCAAAATAGGCTTCCAATAACTCCCCAGGACACTCAAGACTGCCCTGGATAATGGTGGCTTCAATCATCCCAATTGGCTTGAGAGCAGGAAATGCTATTCAGACATATTCTCTGCTCCACAAGAGGGGTCTGCCTTGAGAATCTCAACATCTTTTCCAGCTCTAATAAGACTGAATTACCTAGAGGGTAGGTACTTGAAAGAGCTGCATTATTAGCCACCAGCTATGCCAGCTATGGAGAATCATCCCATATGCATGCCCAGAAAATGATTTGAAATAGCTGCTTAATGTAGGCCTGTTTTCAGAGGTTGGGTCAGTGGGATAGTAGGAAGACTGTATTTACCCTGAAGTATAGTGTTTTCAAGTCAATGGAAAAGCTCTCCAAATTTCTAAGAAATGCCTCACATACTGAAGTTGATACTTGGGAGCAAATTAACATTTGTGCATCTACAATCTCTGCGTGTCTCCACATCTCTCTCAAAGGAAGGAAACTTACAGAATTTCTAACCAACAGTCTAGGTTCCTCATTCTTTTAAAGCCTTCCTTAGACACTTTCTTTTTATGTATTCACCCAATTAGGGCAATTTGAATCATTACCTTTGTCTGCTACAGATCATTAGACCCCCTGGGGTCTTGTTTTAAAGCTGAAGTTGGCAGACATTTCACCTGAAGTAAATTTCTTAGTGCTTGGGGAGCAAAGAAGAGAAGGGAGAGCATCCTTTATGAAGTGGTTATGCACCAATCCTTATTTTTATCAATAGGTTGTTTCATTAAGCCTGCCAGGACCAGGAATTACCCACAGCAACTCTAGAGATGCATACCTTCTTCGGTGTTTGGACTGGAAGTCCTTAGTTGCACATCAATTTAGGAAACTTGTCAATCAACTTTGTTTTTAATTCATTCACCTCGGTCCTAGTTTAGACTTCTCTCTAAACATGACAGTGTCCGAAAGCAACCTGCCCCGCCCAGCTGCACACTTACTCCGATCCTAGGCAAAGTCTGCTGCAGCTAGGCAAGGTGGTTAGGAATGCACCCTGTTAGAAATAAAAGTTGATGGAGTTGCCACTTATCCTGGCCAAAGCTGAACCTGCCAGGTGCGACCGACGCCCGGCCGAGGCTCCAGCTGACTGCTGGGTTCTGCCACCGGAGGACAGGACGCGTCCGCGCCACCAGATCCCCATCGGGCTACAGCGCCGTCTCCCCCGCCACCCAAAGACTCCCTTGCCTACAAAGACTAGCAAAAAACACCATGTCCTGCGTCGAGTCGAAGGACAGCGGGCAGCGCCCAGAGCTCTCCTGGGAGAAAACCCCGGGAGGAAGAAGTGGGGCCGGGAGGCGTCCTGTCCCGCGGGCAACTCACCTTCTGCTGCCTCCGGGCCATGTCGGTGGGTTGCTTGGCGTTGAAGGGGTAGGCGATGCACCGCACCACGAAGACGTAGAGCTGCAGGCGGATCTTTCGCTCCTGCTCCTCGTCCAGCTGCCGCTCGGGCTCCTCCCGTCCCTCGCTGAGCACCGAGGGGCTCGGGCTCACGGATCTGCCTGCGCCGCCGCCGCCCGAGCGCCCCGGCGCGTCCCGCCGCCCTTCCCGAGCCGGGGCCGGCGGCGCTCGCTGTGAGCCGCTGGCGGCCACCAGCACATCGCGTCTCTCCTCTTCATGCCCCTCGTCCGACTCCTCCTCGCTGGAAGACGGGTCCAGCATGGTGCTCCCGGCGCCCCGCCGCCCCCGGGTGTCTCACCCCGGGTGGCCGAGCCCGCGGGTCGGAGGGAGCCGCGCGCCGGCAGCAGCGGCCGCAGAACGAAAGGGAAACTGGCCTGAGCTTTCCGGACACGTCGAGTTAGAGACAGGAGTGTTTCCTACCACCCAGGCGCGAGGGGCGGGCAGGCGCGGGGAGGAAGACGAGGAGCGGGGAGCCGGGAGCGGGCGAGCCGCCGGGATTAAATAGGCGGAGTTAGCGAGGGGGTGAGCCTGAGCGCCGCGGGAATTGCTCGGCCAGCGCGGACGCCGCCCGGTCCGTGCTCCGCCGGCTCCGGCTGCCAGAGGCGGAGCGCCCAGAGCGCCCGGGCGCAGGTGGGGAACCTGTGGCGCCTACAACAAGCAACACGTGGAATGGAATGTTGGGGAGCGGGCGCCGGGCCGCGCACTGCGCGTGCGCGCGCCGCCGCCGCTGCCCCGGGTCTCGGTGCACCAGCGCCTCGGTGCCCGGGCGTGCAGTTTGCAAAGGCTGCGAGCGCTTTTGCTAAAAGGCTCTGTGTTCTTCCACCTGGAGTTGCTTGACCTGCTGTGACCCCACCACCCATCTTCTTTTGTCCAGCCAGATTCTGGAGCATTGGCCAGACCCAGAGTGGGAGAGCTACCCTTCTCTCCCCACCCGAAATGAGGGGAGCGGCCAGGAATTCTTTCAGACCCAAAACTAATGCTCACGGTGGAACCGGAGCCCGACAAAGTGGGGTTGGTGCGGTTCAGGTCCAAGTAACCTTTGGAAAAGTCGCTCGCTCTGCTCCACTGCTGCTTTGACGCTCATGCTGAGTTCCAAATTATAAAAGCCAGAATAACGTTCTTGAAAGAAAACAAAAAACAAAGCCCTTGAGACTTTCTTTTTAAACTGTCTTTATTCCTGTAGACGCATGAGTAAGAGATTATATATTGGCGAAACGCCACTCGGATTCAGCTCACACACAGTTCGATTATTTTCTGGGTTGGGATGCGGTTGATTTAAGATAAATTGTATAGTGTAGACATTTATTCACCAATACCTGACCTGATACTTGGTCAAGTATCAAGTATTGATACTAAGTCTCTTAATGTTCAGCACTAAGCGTTTGGCCAAGCGGGTGGCGCACCGGGACCCCGCAACACTCAGTTTTGGCCTCAAGTGGGCGTCTGGTAGCTGCACCCGAAGACTGCCTTATCTGCGCAGATTTCTCGGTCCCAAAGCGGAAACCAACTAGGAGTTTCTTTTTATGATTCTGGTTCTGGTTCTCAATCGTGACAAAGGGGGAAATAGGCAAACAGTGCCTTCAACACAAGCTACAATGCCAACCTGGCAGGGAGGCGAAGAAGCTCAGTGCAAGTATTATCAGACAAATAAAATCACTGGCTGGTCTACCCGGTGACCAAATAGCAGTTTTAGTTTTTACGAGTCATTTACACGACTAGGTGCACAGAGAGGCTTCTTTCTAGATGGGTTAAGAAGTCACGTATGTAGGTTTTTACTGCAGGAGAGCCTAGCCTGTTTATCAATCCTTAACGAGTTCCCAGTGATTAAAGGTGACTGCTGAACTCCACCTGCCATGGAATTCGAAATCTTACAGACTGATGTATTTAAAGACAATGTTTTATTTGTGTCATAAATGATAGTTAATTCATTTAAGTCATGGCCTGTAATGCTTCTAAAAAGTACTTTACAGTTTTTAAGTTTTTGCAAATATGTTTATTGATCCGATCACTAAAGTAACCTTCTGAAACAGATGAATATGAATATTACCATATACATGTATGCTTTTGTGCCACGTATTGCACTAAACCCTTTACATACATCTTATTTATTTTCAATTCATTTTACAGGTGAGGAACCTGAAATTTGGGAGTTCTCTTTCTTATAGAACTAATGGAACAA
Organism: Galemys pyrenaicus; assembly: GCA_019455555.1. NCBI lineage: Eukaryota > Metazoa > Chordata > Mammalia > Eulipotyphla > Talpidae > Galemys > Galemys pyrenaicus. The sequence goes on from JAGFMF010011386.1 coordinate 2,754,151, forward strand.
GGACTTAAAATAATGTTCTAGATACAAATATGGTGACCAATCACAATTAATCTGATTAGAAATCAGCACACTAAGTGTATTATGTTTATTAAATTAAAATAAGAATTTAATTCCTAGGGCAATAAGGTACAATTTAAATATAGGAGCTTTATTGTTCTTTTTCATGTCAAGGAAAATTATACTTTTCAGTTTCTTTTATGAATTAATATTACTTGATGTTGTAGCATATTATTCCCTTCTTAGTAAAAATAGTTGTCAGAGAAAAAAAACTCTGACTTTGGCAATCCTGTGGAAAACACCTAAAAATTTTTTAAATAACATGCACAGTGTTTTCTCTATAGAGATGAAAATGGCCTGAGGGGCATAAATTAAAGAAATATTTTAAAAAACAATGAGAATATTTAAGAATTTCATTAATTAAACATATCTTGGTTAAGAAACTAACATGTTAAATCTATGCTGGGTATATTTCGAAGAACAAGCTTAAGAATTTAACTGGTTAAAGAATTACAAAAATGAGACAACCATATTTAAAAACAGTAAATTAATATTGCAATTATTTCAATGATGATTATTTTTATTATGATGATGATTATTTTAATTAAAAATTCAGATAAGAAACAACTCATTCAGCATATAGTAAGAAAACTCTTTAGGTTTCCCTTGTGACCTATTAATATTTAATTAAACCTTTTCAATTTTGTGCTTACATTAATGTTCTTACCAAGTTTATATCTTAAATATTAACTTTTTAGATGATTATAACATTGGTTTTTGCCCTGGGATAAGTGAATAAAGGATGCCCAGTGTAAGATTATAATTGGCTTGTGTACCATTTCATAAATACACAAAATATCCTTGAATTCATTCTTACTTTTATTTGAATACTTTTATCAAGATGAGCATAAAAACAAATTGAAGTTATACCGCTTTTGATGAAACACCTCTAATGCTAAGGAAAGATGGTTGCACAGTAATAAAATAGAATATATAATGTGTTTTGGCGATGCTGTTTAAGGAAGCAGGTGTGTGCCCTGAATAGCTATGGGTGGTCTGTTTTCTATTTAAGAATTGATTTGTGCATTTGACCTGAAAGGAAGGAATTAACTCCTTCAAGTCACAAATGAAATCATGCTTTCATTGAGTCCTTTTTGGGTAGCCACTTAAAGCTATGCACTAAATTGAGTATATAAAAATAATAAAATTTCAGTCTAGTGAGATGTCTATGAAACAGACATGAGCAAAATAAGAAATTATAGTAACATATGCTCTTGTGGTGATAGAGAAAAAAATTTCACAAAATATCCCTTAAGTGTTTTGGATGTGAGCAGTCATATTATCTTTTGTAGTATAGTTACAGAGGAATCTTTTGCAAATGGAAGGACCAGTTGGGAAAACTGTCAACTCACAAACCAGCTATAAAAAAACATGCATTTACTTTTTGAAACTTTAAGATGAGTACTTATATTTTATGAGTACTAGCATTCTCATTTAATTCCCTACCCCCCTTTTGCCTACCTATTTTTCTTCTCTTCAGTGGGAATTTGAGTCCTACCTAGCAAAGAATTGTTCTGTAGTCTCATTTTTAACAGGTAGTTGGTAAAAATAAATGCAGACAATTAGCACCAGTGGACCAGTAAGTGAATAGTCCACGTTGATATCCAGAGACACATAAACACAAGACACAATTAAAATTTATTGTGAAGATTAAATAAGATGATGCATCCAAAGTACTAAAAGACAATCTGGTATTTAGTAAACATTCAGTAAATACCATGCAGTTTACTGTTATTATAATTGCTTTATTATTTAGCTCACTTTTATTTCCCAAAACTAGAGGAACAAATTGTACATTAAGTAGTAAATGGTTCTATGCATTTTTTTTTACATAGCTTACAATTTGTATTTCTAAATTATTAGCCTTGAAACAACCACATGAACAAAATCCCCAAATATGTGTTAAGGTATTTTACTAAGATCTCAAGGATTTCATAATTTTTATAGGAAGGTTTGACCCCACAATAGAAATTACTATCTTCCTGTTCCTATGCAGTGGTTCTGCTCTTTAATTTTCCATTTTGTAAAAAAATTGGAGGAAATGACAGAAATGTGTTGGTTGTGAACTACAGGGAGGAAAGAAAAGCAGGAACATATTGCAATATATGTGCTCAAAATGTCATGAGAAAAGTCTTATGTTAATTCCAGAGAACTAATATATGTGATGATTCTAGTGGTTTCCTAGATAAACAGGTATGTGGCCTAGAAAATGTCTGTGTTTTCAGTTTTAAAAGTCACGGACTATGTGATCTTTTTGTGGAAATGGGTAAAATCTAGAAATCATGTTCTTAAATGGACAAAGCAAGAACCAAAGAAAGAGCTTATTTCCCTCCAATTTTCATAGCATTTTGTGAATATATTAACTTGGTTGTGAAACAAATTTTCAGTCAGTCAGTGAAAGGTACTGGATGCCTATTCCAATGTACTGGACACTATACAGAGAAACTGCTTTGATAGACTAGAAAGTGAACCAATGTCTAGATGAGAATTCTACTACTATAAAAAAATTTATGCCATTTCAACAATAATGATTAGAAAATTAAAGTAAATTGAAATACAACTTTTATTGGAGAAAATTATAGTCAAATGACATCAAGTAGAAAATAATAGAGGTCTTTATTAATGATTTATTTTTGCTCTGATCTATAGTAGTGATAACAAATATTCTTAGAACCCATTTATATTCATAAAAGCTATTGAGGATCACAAAGATCTTCTGTATATGAGTTACCGTTATAAATACCACTAATATTGGAAAACAGAAACTGTAGAGATGACTATTTAGTAATTCACTTATAAGTAATCTAAAAACTTAATATAAATTACATATTTTATGAATAAAAAAACACTATATTTCCAAAACAAAGTTAAAAAAAAAGTAACATTATTTTACATGTCTGGTTTAATAGAATTCAGATGATATGTCAGCTCTGACATGCAACATGTTGAAATATGTTGATCTGATTGAAATGCATGAAGAAAATTCACCTTCATATAGACATATAATTGAAAAAGAGAGTGTCTTAATAGCTTTCTTATATTATCATGAACATTCTTCTTTGATATTACACAAACTCAACAAGTGGTTGGTTGTTTCTTTAAGGTTAGTTGCAGTGTAAAATCTAACACCCTATTAATAAATTATTTGTACCTATGATACTGAGATATTGATTTATCTTTTTTTTTTTAAAGATTTATTTATTTATGCATACAAGCACTGGGGCACAGGCCAGAGGTGTGGGGGGGTGAGAGGATTCACCACAGAGAGC
>JAGFMF010011386.1:2757526-2790538 GCA_019455555.1 Galemys pyrenaicus
CCTGGCCGGCAGCAGGGATCGAACTCATGCTGCAGTGGCTGCGATTTGCTTCGTAGTGCGTTGCTTAACCCACTGCGCCACCAGGGGAGGCCCTGATTTATCTTTTATTGATATATCAATCTTTTACTGATATATGATTTTGTCACAGAATTCATCCATCATTTGGTAAACAATGGTTTATTGTCCTCAATGTAGATCCCCCACAAGGTGACCAATTTTATATAAAAAAATTACATTTGTCAGAAATCACCAACCTCATCAAAATATCATGAAGTCTTAGAATACTATAAAGCTCACAGAAATGAGGATTTAAAAAATTCTAATTTTTGCTTGAAAGTCCAAAATTTGTTTCAAAGTCAGTTGTTTTCATTGAAGTGACAAATTGACTCACTTTTGAGAAAAATATGGCTAAGTTAGTAATTCTAACTAAGTTGAGTAATTCTAATGTCACTTCTTTTCTCAAGTTAAAGTGTCCTATGAATAAAGAGCTTGTTCAGCTTGTAACTAAAATAGTTGCTTCCCTTCCAGAAAATCACCAAACTTCACTAAGCAGCAGATACTTTATATGTGGTTGCCATTTCACCTCACAAAATGTTTTAATGTGTATCCAACCATCAAGACTTTTAAAAATTGGTGGCACAGTGAGTTAAGCAATGCACTATGATGCAAACCACAGCCACTGCAGCACAGTTCGAATCCCTGGCCCCAGCTGGGGAGGTGACCCACATGGCACAGCAGACCTCTCCTGCCTTGCCCGCCTGCTGCTCCCCTCTTCAGTGTATTTCAGTTAGTCTGCCTGTTCTGTTCCCCACTTTGTATCTGGTGGATCATCTTACCCCCCATGCCTCTGGCCTGTACCCCAGTTCTTGTATACATAAATAAATCTTTTTTTAAAAGACTTTTAAAAATTAATATTTTTCATTACTGAATCACAAATATTCTTAATTTTTTTTCACTGTATGTGCCAATAAAGAACATAATGATGATAAATTTGGGAACATTGCCTGATGTGAAAGCTCCAGTAGGGTTGTACCACTGCTTCTTAACCACCTATATAGTGTCACACACAGAGAAAGACACAAAACTATTATGAAAATGTAACAGGGTGGTCCCCCAGGAAAGGGGAGATTCTAGGTTCCCTGCCCCACCCAAGGAAGGGTGGAGCTGAGCAGGGAGGAGGAAAAGCTGGAAAGGAGTCTTGAGGAAAGAAAGAAGGATGGAGAGCCAGGGGACCTGGAGGAGGCAATGGAGCAGAGAGACATGTGAAAAGCTATGCTTTCTTCTCAGCCTTGGACTTGTACTAGGGACTTGTGGAACATGGAAGAAGGCCTTGAAAAAATGTGGATGAGACCATGGGGCAGTTAACAATGGTAGTGTTTATCTTGATTTTGATTTTGCTATTTTCCTTCTAGTCTTGTCTGGCCCCTTCTGCCCCTTTCCTATGGGTCCCCACCAGGAGGTGCCTTAGACTTTTGGCAGACTTTCAGGCCTCAGTGATCCTGCTCTGGGCCACCCTTTTGGCTGGATATTTACCCACAAGGGGATGGGTAACTTCAGGTGCTTGATTTGGAAGCTATATTCTTTCCTTTTCTCCTCTTTATTGCACACTAACTGTACACTAAAGTGCCTTTCCATTGAAGGTCTTATACGCTAGAGTTATGTTTTGTCTTGATGTGGCAGATGGCAGAACTTATTTAGAGTGGGCAAGTTTGGAGGTTCCAGAGTGCCCCTCACCGTGCCCAGTAACGAAAATAACTTTTACTGCACACACATCCCCAACAAGGTCTCAAGAGCCACAAAGGGTTTGAGGTTTGAGGACCACATTTTGACAATCTTTAGTGTTCAGGCTTAGGTATCTAGTTTTACTATTGCATAACCAACATATTGTTGTTGCCTAAAAAACACTCCTAAATATTTTTCTCTCCACCAACTTTAAGGATGAATTAGGTATTACACAATGTTGAACCAATCTAATCCATGGAACTTAACTATAGTTAAAGGATAGATTGGGAACATATTTTCATTTCTATTTTAATTGTCAGGTTTCTGCATTTTCCCTGAATTTTAATATAACCTGTCTTTCCACATGAAAGCAAAATTTAATTAGCAAGGTTGTTTTGGAATGTTAGTGATAATAACTTTTAAGTACAATTCTGTATTTGATAACATAACGAATTAATATTTAATTTTTTACGTAGGCTCTTGGGTCTGAACTTAAACAAAATGCTCTTATGTAAAATCTATTAAATTTCCCTAAATTTCTTCTTAACTTGTAAAATACCCAAACAACTGAAGTGAACATAAGTTAGAATATTTCAACTTTGTTGTATTCTTTTCTATTAATGAGGAAATCTAGGAATGATTTATTTTTAAATTCTGACAAGTTTATATTTGAAACAAAACTTTGAAATTTAGGACCAACAGTCTATATTATAATAGAAAATCATCCCTAATGAGATCACTGCTCATCAGAGCTTGTACTAATTTGTGAGGGTAAAGCCAAAATTCTTTATCATTTGTAGTCAACATCACATTTTTGTATCTCATCAATCAAAAATAAATAACATGAAAATAAAATCTATATAAAAATAAACCAATAAGAATCCCTTTACTTACAGATCTTTTTTTTATATAAAATAGCTGCAGGGGAAAGTGAATTAATCCCAAATAGCATTGCCTCTGTGTTTCTGTGTGTGTGTGTGTACGTTTTTTAATTAAGTCCCTCACTCTCACTTGTAAAAATTAACACCTAATGAATTAAACATTAAAATAACATTATTTAAAACCATAAAGCATGGATGAACTGCCTAGGAGTCCAGAGGCCCCTAAAATTATAAATAAAATGTGTTATATACAGGATATTTTCCTAAGGAGAGGTTCCAAATCATTTTTCATGGGTTCAAGACATCCAAAAGTTAAGAACCACTGTATCTGAGTTTTGTTTAGGGTGGAGTAAGTCAAAACTATCTGAATTGACGCATATTTCATTACTCAGGTGAACTAAAGATTGATATAAACCATACATTCATAACTACACTTTAATAATTAATTCGGTAGTTGGGTTTTTTTGAAGATTTATTTATTTATGCATACAAGAGGTGGGGTACAGGCCAGAGGTGTGGTGGTGAGAGGATCAACCAGAGACAGAGCACGGAGCAGAACAGGCAGATGAACTGAAATACACTGCTGAGGGGAACAGCAGGTGAAGCAGGTGAGGTCTGCCACACCACATGGGGCACGTCCCTGGCCAGCATCAGGGATCAAACTCGTGCTGCAGTGGCTTCAGTCCACTTCCTAGTGCGTTGCCTAAGCCATTACACCACCAGGGAGGTCCTAATTTGGTTGTTTTATCTGTTACTTTTGAATAATTATTAAAGGGATTACTAGGAAATGTTTATTCAAAAATATTTATATCTAAAATCTAAAAGTAATGGACATAAATCACCTTGGAAAACATTTAAATGCTAAATAAACATAAGGAGACAGTATTACCAGATTAACAGATAATTAAATAAGTTTATTATCATATCTAAATTTCTCATCACTTTATAAAATGTGCTAGTAAATACATGGCTATTAAACAGACCTACTTCTCAGTAAGTTCTAGATTTTAAGTATCTTTGCAAGTTGTTAAAAGGTATTGTCCCAATGTCATTTAAACTGACAGTATTCTGGACCTAATGTTTTATTTCACAAAATTATTAATTTGTATTGAAATAACAATTGTTCATTTTCCTCCTTATCATAATTTTAAAAGGAGAAAAGAATTACAAGTCACAGTTTGTGCCTTTATTTAGCATGACATTACAAATACATTGACATACACCCATATATAAACACATATATGGTTGCACCCACGTACACGTTTGAGTTATTCAATACTACATCATTTTCATTTTTACATTAAAATACTTTCCTCCCCTAATTTATTTTAATGATAAAGATTTTCATACCTAAGTGCACAAAAATTTTTGTATTTCCAAATTTTACAAATATAGAACTATCCATAAGATGGTGCTGTATCTTTAATTTAATTTGGTCAGGTACTTGAAAACTGAAATGCATCTATTAAAAATGTAGTTAAAAGACTAGAGTTTAATCTTTAGTAAGTCTGATACTACAGAGATGTAATCAGGAATTTTACATAACTCATTTTTCACAAATAATTGCTAAAGTATCCTTGTCCCAGATTTAGTTGCATACTCTAGGTAAAAAAATAAAAATGAAATTCTTATATTAATTTGCATTTTCCGAAGAACAGCCATTTTGCACATACCACATTGGACAGATGAAACAATTGAATTAAATAGTATCAGTTTCTACCAAGGTCAATAATAGTCTTTAAAAGTTCTTTGAGGGGCCTCCCTGGTGCAATGGGTTAAGCGATGCACTATGAAGCAGAACCGCAACCACTGCAGTGTGAGCTCCATCACTGCTGCCGGCATGGGAGGGGACCCACATGGCGCTGCTGACCTCTCCTGCCTGACCTGCTGCTCCCCTCAGCTGTGTATTTCAGTTGGTAGGTCTGCCTGTTCTGCTCCCCAAATCTGTCTCTGGTGATTCCTCTCACCCCCCATGCCTCTGGCCTGTACCCCAGTTCTATATGCATAAATAAATAAATCTTTAAAAAATAAAATAAAAGTTCTTTGAAATATCCAATTTGATGGAAATTAGAAATGACTCTGCATACTAACACTTCCTTTTAAATGTTCAAGAACTAAAGAGGAATTAACTCCATAATAATTTTCTATACCTAGTAAGATTATTTGCCCAGTGAAAGGTAATTTAAGATATGTTAATTATAAATCCATTTCTGATTTAAGGTGATGAAATAAGGAAAGTTAATATTTTCCATTTAATTATCACTGATAAACAATAAATGGAGTGCTTCAGAAGTGGGTGTAGCATCCTTTATTTTTAAGATGGACAATCTTATGACAAAAGAATAGAAACAATTGTAGTGTCAGTGACAAGATCAGAGACTATGTGTTTGTGAAAAACTATATTTGTAGTGTTAAAGGGCAGTAATATCCACGTAGGTGCACCAAAGTAATAGTCAATTCCTCCTCATAAAACCACATGGATGTCTCAAGATGAAATACATATCGCTATGACTTGGAGGCATATTTAACTCTATAGATGTGCTGTTTCATCCATTGCTCCAAATTTATTCTCTCTTCAAACAGTGTTATCTTCTAAATGACACCATTATTACACTTATTTTTAAAAAAATTAAATTGTATTATTTTTATTGAGTAATCCTGATCAAAACACTGCAGTTTATGGGTAGAACTCAAACCTTTTCAGATTACACTTCTTAATTCTATATGATGCCATCAAGTTGCAGAACAATTTGAATAGGGTATAGTCATTATGAAGTACCAATAAACAGAGAATCATATATATCAATATTATATTGCAAAATAGCAAAACCTAGTGAATAGCTATTATTAAAAACTTATATATTTGTATTAAATGTTCTGTCAGCAAAATGTACTTGTATCATAAAAAATAATTCTAAGAAATATATGATACCAAATCTGTGAGCATATTTTCACTATCTCAAAAACACGCCAAAATTTAACTAATTTTTTTCTTAATATAAATTTCTCTTATTCTAAAATAGAAAGTTTAAATGATATTACAGGTTATATAAATAAAATAATATGGGAAAATTATATTTGCTTGACTTAGAATAAAAAGTTAAAATTAAGAAAGTAAAATCAGGACCTCCCTGGTGGCACAAAGGGTTAAGTTGCAGCACTATGAAGCTGTCCACAGCCACTGAAGCACCAGTTCCATTCCCGGCCAGGGAGGGGATGGACCCACATGGCACAGTTGACCTCTCCTGCCTCACCTGCTGCTCCTTTCAGCAGTGTATTTCAGTCAATCTGCCTGTTCTGCTCCCTTAAAAAAAAGTAAAATCAAGTAGTGTTATTGACAGCCATTTTTACTTAGACAATCCATCAACATTTCTATTAGTTCTTTTCCTCTTCATTTGATCATAATTTGGGTTATATAATGATACTTAATAAATTCTGTGTCAGGATACTCCCACAGGCTTCTTTCTATAACAGTGTTGTTCTACGTTCAGTGGAGGTAATAGTTTAATGATATGTAGGAAATAGTTAATGAGCATTAAAAGAACAAAAAGTATTAGTTATGTTTTGTCTGCATATTCATTTTGAAAATATGACTGACCACACCTATTGGAAAAATAATACCTTATCAGGAGCATCTGAAGAAATCAAAGAGAAACTACAAGTCTCAATTTGGAGAGACCACAGGTGAGGAACTATGCACAGGAAATCTTTTGATATTAGTCTTAAGACAATGAAGAATGATATGAAAGCAGCAACAAATAAGGTTCTATTATGGGACTATTCACAGTTAATTAGTTAATCTCACTCTTAGGGATATATGCAATGCTTGTTAAGAATTCACTATTAGCTAGTCTTACTGTGGTAAGTGGAGAAAATAGAATGATGAGCAAAAAGGACACACTTTCTCCCCATGGATATTAAATAATAGGGTAAAGATTAATTAAAAAATATACATAAGTATTACTACATGCTAAATAATTGCTATAAAGTAGAAAGACTAATATAGTGGGAAGATATGACCTAGTGTGACAGAGATCTTTCGGATAAGTGTGATTTAGAATCTTTGGCACAATGTCTGGAGTTTTCTACAAAACTATATGGGGTATACGTAGAGTAGGTGGTACTGTGGATGAAATAATATTAGACATATTGTGAATATGAATGTCTGATAATTTCCAAAAGAAATATTATATATACCTATATACTTGATTTTATATACAGATAATAAACAAGAGTGGGTGCATAAGTACCTGAAAGAGGCCAGAGTGTCTTGAATGCAGAGAAATGAAGCCAGACACTACAGGACTCCATAAAACATAAAACTCCATAGTTCCCAAGAGCTAAAATGGGTATTAGATATCAGAGTTAAATTCATATGTTTAATTCTTACAATAAAAAAATTACTCAGGTTATACTGTACAAATTAGAAAATATCAACAAAATGTAAAAGCAATGGAAACAGAGGAAAGAAAGTGATTGGCAAGAAATACAGGAAATTGAAAAATGAAATAACTTGAAGGCGAATAGATGTTAGGCAAAAACAAAGAAAAGTTATTGAGAAGGTCTCCCAGAAAAAGGAACTCTACTACACTCCTGGTAGGAATGTAAACTGGTCCAACCACTATGGAAAGCTGTATGGAGGTTCCTCAGTCGCCTAAAAATGGAGCTACCATATGACCCAGCAATTCCACTCCTAGGGATTTACCCAAAGGACACAAAAACATTAATTCAAAAGAATACTTGTACGCCTATGTTCATTGCAGCACTATTTATAATTGGTAAGAGTTGGAAACAACCCAAATGCCCAAAAATAGATGATTGGATCAAGAAGATGTGGTACATATACACAATGGAATACTATTCAGCAATCAAAAAACACAAAACTGGAGTCATTTGTAGAAACAAGGATAGAGCTAGAAGGGATTATGCTCAGTGAAATAAGTCAGAAGGCAAAAGAAAAATATTGGAAGGTTTCACTTATAGGAGGAATATAAGGGAGCCAAATAAGGGATCAAGGAAAAGAACAATAACAACAACAACAGAAATCAAATCACAGCACAACAAAAACAAAGAGACAAAGACAAATCAGAGACACTTTTGAAGGGAGAGTGAATGGAATGAAGGCAAAAAGAGCACAAGGGACTGAGGTGGTGGTGCACTGGTGAAATGGTGGTGGGAAATCCATGGGGACTACAAATGATGTCAAATATACATGAATAAGGAGAAGAAAAATAAATTAAGTAAGTAAATAAATAAGGTCCCCCAGTTTTTTGAGTTTGTACAACACTGGGTTTATAAAATTCTTTCTACGGGATATGCTTTGATTTTGTCAGATTTCAAAAACAACACTTTGCTTTTGATATCTTCCCCATACTATACAGATTCTTGAAAAAGTTGGTTCTTATTTCTCTAGAAGAAATTTCTAAAAGAAGATTTTAGTCCTTAATAAAGTCTGAAATTCTTCCCCAGTTAGCTCTTGTTTCTTATGGCGTCTAGGGACCATAAAACTAGCTAAGCTTTCATGAGAACAGTAAAACCTACTTTAATACCCTGGATCCTGTCAAGGAATCCAAGATATGAGTTGTATTTGTACTCCTGTGTTTTATTACCCTCTATTATCTTATAGTTTCCAAGTCAAGAACTGGAAAAATATATGTGGTCTTGGGACAGATAAAACATATTTTCAAGAACTAAAGAAATTATTATATTGAAAGTTTATATAAAAAATGAGAAGATTGATCTTTTTTTTCCTTCCTTTCAATCCTAGGATTAGTCTATAACTCTTAATAGACTACTGACACTGGTAGATTTAATTACATTTATAACGTATTAACTGGAGACCAGATATGGTTCAGGATTAGGAGTAGCTATTAAAAGATTTTAGCTGAGACAGAAGGAGTTTCATCCAAATCCCTCACTGGAGAATATTTGTCACAAGATGAAACATTCACTACAATGAATACTTAAGTAAAATGTATTGCTTCCAGATTGTTAGTCAGTTTCATGTTGGTGGTGCAATACTGCTCAAATATTTCCATTTAATACTTCAGCAGGAAAGTTTGCAGATGATATAAACCTTTATCTATACCAGCATTTTTCTCAGGAAATCATCAAAGATGATTTGGGATACGAAGTTTTGGGATACAAAGGCAACCCCTGTCATAATAGAAAGTAGAGCAAGATAAATGACATCTCTAGTCCTTGAATTTCTCTGTGATTTCATGGGAAGAAAAACTGCCTCCCTAGCCTGAACCCAAGGAAAACATACCCCTGACCTGAATCACAAGTGAGTTAAATGCAAATACCATAAAAATGAGGCCTCTCATTTGGTGATAGCTTGTTTTATGGTAAACAAAGAAGGATAATGGCTAAATGAACATTTTCTTTCTATCCAATGACCGCCTTTTAAATCCAGTTGTTCACTGGTTGTTTTCGGTATTGTATATATTTTATAAAGTTCAATTTTTTTTATTGTAGCAAAAATATTAAATTCAAATAGTTAACCATTAATAACAATCTCTGGGATAGAAATAAGGATTGATAGAACATTAACTTGGTAACCAGTAGTTGGGTAGTAGGGGGTAGGAATTGCGCATCCTCTACATAGCCTACACAAGTTCACTGCATTAAGAGGAAGTGACTTCCTCACCATTTTCCCCTCTTGTCAACAATAGAAATGAACAACTTCTCTAATGATGAATATACTTTGTATTTCTGTTATTTATGAACAGAGGACACCACTGAAAAAGAATTTACTCCAATTTAACAACTGTTTACTGAGCACTTATTACAAACTAAACTGTTCTAGATACTGAGACACCATAGAAGCAAAATATACTTAAAGAAAAACTAGTATTTTCACAATGCTGTTAACATTTTCAAAGAGCTTCGATGACTATTAGTCTTTCACAATAGTCTTATAAGGAAAGGACAGACATGAAATACTGTACCAAGGTTTAGTTCTTTAATTGATAATATATTCTTTTAATTCCAGACACATTATTTTCTCTTGATTTCTTTTATCCTCCAAATGATTCTCTTTACTGACATGTCTGAAAATAATCTATTTTTTTTGTCCAAATTACATCCACCTCTCTGCACCAGCAGGAGATTGAGAGCATGTCCATCTCAGAGTGATGGCGAAGGCGTAACAAAAGAACCCATACCCACATGCACTCTTCAATTCTCTGCTTCTGTTGTTTATTTGCATCCTATTGGCTAAAGAAAATCACATGGCCAAGCCTCAATTCTTTCTATATAAAGGGAAAAGATCATACATTCTGTCCACAATGTAGTTAAAGCCAGTAACATGATCAGATTAAACATGAATGGAGTTGGGGAGTTAGGGTAGAGAATAATGAATATCGAACAAAAATTTAATTTACCATGGTGACCTTAATACCTCTTGCCTTGCTTTCTGTGTAGCCTTCCTAAGGTTGCTCTGAGAATTCATCAAAGCACTTAGAAGACACAGCACATGGTGAATAGGTAAATAGCAAACTACTGTTTCTCTATTTTTCTGTTAGTTAATGGAATCCCCACCTACCCCTGGTCTCTTATAGTATCCATTTCCTCGCATAGCCATCCTTTTGTTCTAATGAAGCACAGTTGTTTGATCCAGGAAAAAAGTTTATACTTAAGTGAGGCTTGTTCTGGGGACCATATCAGTAAGTGACCCCTCTCTAGGGAGGGTGCCTTAAGAAAACCATACAGTTTCCCTGTTTTTAAAGGCACTTCTCCTCATTGAGATTTTGTGCTAGATGAACCTGCTAGCATCTGAAGTGCAGACTAAAAAAATAAATATCCTCATTTGTATTTTCTAAATTCTCTGTTACAAATGTGTTTTCTAAAGTAGGCAGAAGGAATTATAATAAAGATAATTGAATTCGGAACACCATTTTTATGATGTGTTTTCCAACTTTCCGTCTTTTTTCTGTTACTGTCAATGTTTTTCTTTAATCCTTTCCAGCAGCAGTGACTGGATTGTAAGGGACTTATTTTTATTCCTGTCTCCCAAAATGAAATATTCTAGGGAATGATTTATTATTCTTATCTCTTTCTTAACACAATAAATGACACAGTAGATATCAATAGTTATTTGATAGAATTAAGAAGAGAACAAAAATGGAATCTAACAAAAGATCATCAAATTTCATTTCTTCCCCATTTTTAAAAGTGATATTCACTAAAGAAATTTGCTATGTGTAAATTATACTTCAATAAAGTTGATTTTTTTTAAAAAAGTTCTCAAAAGGCAAAGAAAGGATAAATGTCCCATGGAGTATTATCTTTTTACTAGCAGAGGATGATATATAATATAAAATGAAAATAAAGTAATACTGATGCACACTTTAATATGTACCATTGCTAGTATTAGAATATCAGCATTAACCAGAATGGCAGAGAATATACTACGAAATATACTACAGATTCTAATGTAATCTGCATACATGTGGATTGTTTCACCTAGCAGTATTACCATATATAAATACAATTTCTTCTGGTAACCATATACCTACACATAAACCAAGCACATCTACAAATTCTCAAAAGTTGGAAATGGGAAGAAAGAACAGTAGAATACAACTAAATAAACACTATTTTAAATTAATCGTTCATTTTCCAAATCTTTCATAATCCAGACATATCCATAATGACATACATGGGAATATGAGGAAGTTTGCAGTAAAATATAGCAAAATATTAACATCTCCCCATCACTATCAACTGTTTATTTGAATTCTAGAGTATGTATAATAAGATACTCACTTGCTAATGTCCTAAAGATAATGACCAATCAAATTCAAAAGATAGATCCAAGACTAGATGGAACATCAGACTTGCTTACCTGTGAAGAATGAACAATGAAAGTGGGAAGCTGGCATAATAAGCTCCCTGTTGCATCTAGTTCATTTTCAGCTTTAATATTACCTGGAGTTTTCCCATCAACAGCCTTAAATCAGTAGCATTCCTTCCTGTAACAAAATTTCATTATTTATTATGAATTAAATATAATTCCTAATCATACAGTAAAATATTTAAGTAACAATAGTAGTTGTAATATGGTAAACCCCAAAACATCTCCATATACATAAAAATGAAGAAATCTCTTTACTAAGAGATTATTTTTTACTGGATTCTCACAAAATCTCCGTGAAGCGGGTCTTATTGTTAGGTAGTGAGGGCAGAGAGCACTCCCTAAAATAAGTGACAATGGGGCTGACTTTACAGAGACATCCAGGACTCAAGGAAACACTTGGACCCAATACAGCAACACCCCAGAGCTCTTGCACAGTAGCTAGGAGGATGACATCACTATCACCCTGCTAGACGCCTGTCCTGACCTGTAGGGAGCAGTAGGGCAACTCCGAGAAGCACCTGCTACAGTGGAGCGAGAGGACTCAACCCCTCTTCCCATGGGACCTGGTAAATACCGTATCCCCAGAATGTGACAGAGTCAGAAATCCCAAATCCTATGTAAGCCAAAAATCCCTAGCCATTCGTGGCAGCTGTTCTGCCTTGGACTCTGCCTGCTCAGATTCCTCCAAGTATACCTCCCAAGTGTACCAAGTATACCATTGCCTCTGCTTTTCTTGGATGTGGCTTTGAATTATTTCCTGTCATAGTCAAGAACTCAGACTTCTCAACCCTGAATTATTATTATACCAATTTTACAGTTGAAGTTGACACTTGGGGATGTTGAGTTACTTCTTCAAGACTGCTCAGCTAAGAAGTAGCAGAGTTAGAATTTGAATGCAGATATTCTACTCCAGAAAGCAGTCTCAACCAGTAAGAACTGCAAATATTTGCCATAGATAGAGGAGATGGAAAGTAGTTGGTTCTAACTTTTAGGTAAAGAATGGCAGAAGCTAGGTGCACCCTTGAAAGTCTTTCTTTTAACTAAGGGTACAAGAAACTTGCACAGATTGCATGTGGGTTAGACTTTGTGGCAATTTCTTAAGACCACAATTCTATAAGACTAGGCATTTACTGAGGATGTCACTAGCTAGTGAAGGAGACAAGTATGTAAAAAGTTAAATAAGAGAAAATGAGGTAACTGCTGTTGCAGAGGTAGGAAGACATTCAGATTCACAGATGAGGCAAAGATAGAACGGCTTGAGGAGAATCCATACAGTAATGAACTTGACACTCAACAATGAATACTTTTCTTGGTAAATAATTTTTCAAATGTGACCAGGAAGCAAGAAATTAAACCTGTAAAAGTTTTTCACTTACTGACTTAGAAATGTAGTTATTTTCTTCAATCAGGTTACAATTAGCCCAGGGAACAATCTCTATGGGCAAATTTGCATATTGCTGCTTTAAGCAAACTTA
The DNA here is from genome assembly GCA_019455555.1 of Galemys pyrenaicus. Classification (NCBI taxonomy): domain Eukaryota; kingdom Metazoa; phylum Chordata; class Mammalia; order Eulipotyphla; family Talpidae; genus Galemys; species Galemys pyrenaicus. Next base: position 2,770,465 of record JAGFMF010011386.1, read on the forward strand.
AAGCAAACTCTTAAAGCTAACTCACTTCCCCAACTTCCAACTTTTTCAGAGGTGCTGGTAGTCCTACATAAAAAAATCTAATCTCACAAAGCTTACCTGCAATAGTGCACCCCAATGGCAGGCACTCAGCAAAGATTGCTGATTGCTGATTGATTGAGGAACCTCATTAACTGAAAGGTAGGCATAGCTTTCATTTCAGGTTGGATAGTTCCTGTGTAAAACGTCCTATTGGCAATTACAGGAATAGTTTTCATTTCTCCTGCTGTTAAGGAAACGGCCAGAATTAAGCAATCAATGACATCACCAAAATAATGGCTACATCTAAAATGGAAATATTTCAATTGGCTTGTGAATCATTATTCAACCTCTTGAGATTTACCTGAGTCAGTATAATCACTTTGTTGTGAATATTTAGAATAGAAGGAAATCTTGTGGCTGAACTAGGTTTGGTCACCTATTCTGCTTTTCTTTCCCAACAGATACATCCAGCGACTTAATTAACATGCTCATTGCTGTGGGTTCTGTTACTGCCTTTGGCATGGTGAGACATACTCAAATTAACATGAGCATAGGAAACCTTTGCCTTGATTCCCTTAGGGCTTGATTCATCTGAAATTACCTCTGGAGACAGTTTTGCTGAGGTATCTGTGTCCTCGAATTTAATAAGGAATAAACACCATCCTTAAGAGTAAAAACTTTGAGCTGCTCCTAGTTATGCTTCTTAATTCAGAGACATCCTCCTCCATGTAAGATCATTAGTCTGCCTTACATAAAAAACAAAGAGAAATTAATACTGCTATCTCAAATCATTAACCGAATGTTATTTTCTACAAGACATTCTAGCAAGACAGTTTTTATAATATCACTACCAATCGCATTTATGGATTTAGCAATAAAAGGAGCCAATTTGCTCTTTTTTCAAAATTTTGTATTGTCCACCAGATAATAAATAGCAATTTATTAAAAGTCACAACAGTTCAATATTACTTTTGCCTATTTATAGACTTTCCTTCAGTTGGTATATATTTACCTGAACATCAAATGTAGAAGAGATGATATGTAGGGAACACTTTTCAGAAACATAAGAAGAATGTTCCAAAAAGGCACTCCTGTTTTGGAGACCACAAAAAGTTATAGCCTCAAAGGAGAAAAGACAATGGTCCCCAAGATTCAAGAGATGGGAGAATGGATCCATCTCTGCCAATTACTAGATCAGGAAGTATAAGCACATGAAATCTCCTCGAATGCTAATCCACTCACCGTTTCCTCATTCACATATTTTATTTTTTGGTTACCATATAATGCTGAATCTGATTTCTCAGTATTATGAAGAACACACAAAACAACAGATGTTCAGTAAAGGGAAGCTATTATTACTTTCCTATCAAAGCACCTTATATAGCACCCAGTTTAGAGGTCACTGAAAAATGACAATTATAATTTGCTTGGCACTATTTTCCTGAATGTTGATGTGTGATTTCTGTACCTGATATTAGTGCAACATGTTTTCATAATGAGCTCTAATATATTCTTTGCACATTTCCTTAACTCGAAAAATATATCCAAGTTGTGTTCATCAGAATCTTAAATTGAAAGATCAAGAAGCATGAAATTTTGGTACTGACAGAACTTTTCATATTTTAGAGCTCATCTTATTCAGTTCTCATTCCCTCTCCTCCCCCTCTCACATTTTCCAACAAAGAAATTGATGTTTGTAGATATTAAATAATCTTGTGTTGATATTACTGAGATCAAAGCTCAGATCCCTAACATTCTACTATATCATAGTGATCATTTTCTTCATTGTTTGTTTGCTCACAGAGCTCCAAGATAAAAAGAATTGACAAGTCTTTAATCTTTACTCCTACCTTTCTGTACTTGGAATGATTTTGAAAATAAATTGTGGGGTGACTACTTATTGGTTTTACCTACTCAAAATGAATGTCCTTTCTTCAGGTAACAGAAGACAAATGTTTACTGTGGGTGTCCACTGCACCAGTTGGGTGACCCCATATGTATGACTGACCAGGCCAATCAGAACCCCTTGATTGGCAGTGATTGGCTCACAGATGGACACATGACCCATTGTTCCAAATTTCTTTGTTTTGAACATTCAAATTATTGAAAATAAAAATATATTGTTGATGCAATTAATCAGAGAAGGTGTAGGCTTGAAGCAGCTGGAGGTATCATTAAGGGAGAGTTTTTAGTGCTAGAAACTAACACTGAAAAAGAAAAGCTAATATAGGAGAGATCGAGTCTTAAAGAAATTACCTTTATCATTGCACTTTTCCTGGAGTTTCCTTCTCTTTCTCACTTTCTGTCTGGCTTAAACAGATTTTTGCTGGGTTTACTGTGAGTTGCAAATGAAAGGGAACTTAATGTAATGGTGAGGAGTAAGAGATGAAAAAAATTCAGATGGCTATTATAAGAAAAATTCCAGTTTCATCATCTAGCGCAAGTGTGGAATTAACCTTCTATAAGATCTATCACCTTTACTCCTTACCTCAGGCCTGGCTGAGGCACAAACAAATCAAACAGTGGTCAACTGTTTTCCACATTGCAATTTCAGGGTTTATTTGACTAAAGAAAGCTCCACTTTATTCTTTCCTTGGTTCTTGAATTTATTTGATATCCTTTGTAAGTTTTTGATTTAAGCAATTAAATTTAAAATTGAGATCTCAGTGAGGGTTTTCCCCATCCAAAAGTACCTTTCTGATTACAAGTATTTAAAAATATTTGAAAATAGAAGATAAAAATAAATAATGCCATCTCCCAGAGAAAAAGCAGTTATGTTTATATACAAATACATATTATGTATATATTTTAATACTTACATATTTTATCAAATATATGTAAACATATTTTAGATATATGTATACATTTCTAATTTATTAGTTTGTGTTGGATCCTTTTTTTGTATGCTGCTTTTTCACTAAGTATTTTGTTGTAAATATTTCCCCAAGTCAACAAGATATTCTTTTAAAACCCAATTTTATTACTTAGGATTTTTGCTTGTAAACAAAAGAAATTAGCTCTAGTTTTCTAGAAGAAAAATATGTGAACAATACAGGGAAACTCATATTATTCAAGGAAATCAAACATCAGACTTAAGGAAACAATTTCGTTCTATAAGTTGAGAGAGGTAATACAATAAATAATTTCTTCAAGATAGGATGACTAAGTTCCAACTTCAGAATTCTTGCCTTAAAATTACATAGTCTGAATATTTGACCAATCATGGGTCCTATGCTGAATATTTGGCCAAGGGGAGGTGAGCACCATTGAGATTACATCCATTAGTGACGGATGTTATCAGAAAGAAAGTTGGAATTTTACTACTAAAAGAAGAAAGAAAAAATATTGGGCAATAAAAATAAGGAAGTGATCATTTTTAATAAGTTAATAATACTTAATTATGTGGGATCACATATGAGAAAATATGAAATTGATCTAGTACTGCTGGACACTTAGGTTGCCTCTGATCTTTCAATATTACAAGTAATAATAATGAATTATATATAGTTATAAATAATTTTCTAAGGAAAAGTAGAGTATTGTGATGGGGTGAGTGGAATTATAGAAAATGACATGATTTGGAAGTAAAATAATTCCCATATTCTTAAATTTCTGTGATAATCTTAAAAAATTTGCTATACTTCCATACATTCACTCTGTCTAAAAGCAGATCTTGGGAATCTATTATAGACAGAGAGAAAGTGAGAGAGAAAGAAGGAAACTCCAGGAAAAGTTTATCACTTAATGTCACCAGTATAGCTATAACTGAGAACACTGATGAGTCATTGGCAGTAGGAGTGATCACAGAAAATGAACCTTCCATAAAGGGAAACTGAGCTTTATCTCTTACCTGGTTAGAGATTAAAGTAGTGAGGATCTAGCAGGGGTGCAAGGGTACACAGTGGTAAAATTACAGAGGCATCTCCATAAAAGAGGAGGTACCATATCCCCATCACCATTTGCATAGGTGCCTTGGACAGCTATGGGAACTGTGGGCAGGGTTGAGGGCTCAGGGGAGGCGGTCTATCACAGAAAGCAAGTGGGCTAGTTTGAGTTCCTCATGTTCCTGCGGTCTGGCGGGTGTCTGGCACTACTGGGAAGATGACACATGGAAGAGAGACATGTAGACACACTTGGAGGACACACATAGTTGAAGACAGTTGGGGAGGTTGACAATGGCATCTCCTTTTGTCCTAGCTTTCTGGGACCTGCTTCAGAACCCGTTCTCTGTTTCTCTACCATGAGGTGCCTTAGACTTGTGGCAAACTTTCTGTCCCCTGGGCTCAACAGGAAGATTACCTACTAAAGGTAAGTCTTTTGCAGATAGAGGAGTCTAAGTCTGTAGGGTATGACAGAGATGGCTTTATAGGGAATATAATGTTGCTTTTAACTAACAGAATACTTAAACAAAGGAAAATAACAAATTTCTATTTTAAGTTTTCTGCTTACATCTGGTCAGAGTCAGGGAATTTTCATCACCACTCTAAGAATTTCTTCCCATTTAATTGTTTTAAAGAAAAATCAAAAACTCAACTTGATTCTGTAAGCTATTAAGTTACAATTTCATCAAGAGTGTATAGCCCCTGTAGATCTGTCATTGGGAAGTTACAGACCATATGTGAAGACCTGACATTTTTTCAAACTAGGATAACACCTATAGCCATAATCAGCATTATTTAACATATAAGGTTTACTGAAAATGAGATCTTTTATACTGAGTCAGATGGATAGTCTATTAAAGCCATAATAAAACTACATAGTTTGTGTTTTTTTAAATAAAAACAACACTCTCGGTCTGGTCAAAGGATACATGAACTGAGCAACCACAATAAAGAACTATAGTTCCCTTAACAGGCTGGGACTAGAATAAGGCAAATGAGGTAACTAGATTGAAAAATTGAGGAGACCCTAACTCATAGGTTTGCGCAAGGGCAGTGGCAGCTTGCAGGGATGGTGATTCCTCTCCTTGCCTCATTAGGCGCGCTTATTTGTGTTGTTTAGAAGACATTTGGGTCTCGGAAAATGAGGGCATTCGCTTAGAAATTTCATCAGGTGGTGGCTTTAATTATAGCTGGTATTGCAGATATAGCCTCTTTATGTAAACAAATCAGCAAAGTCTGCCATGAAGCTATATATCTGGCGAACACTTGTTTTCTGCATGCCAGCAAGGAGAGTATCAAGGCGGTTTCCCTGCATTTGGCAGAGATACTAATACAATATCCTCACTCTATCTTAGGGTGATGTCTGCTCCCTCATTTGGTGGCTCAGATTAGTCCACAAGGACCATCTCACCCACAGGCAGCATGCTGGACCTCTCTACTGCTGATGTCACCAAGCCAAGTACCAGGTGTTCTAGATGCCATATTGTAGCGACAGGAAGGGCGGCACAGGGGCAAGGTTCGGGATGGTTCTGGGCAGACGGGTCAAGGAAGGAGAGTCTTGGAGCCCTCGGTGGCTTTTCATGCTTTTATTAGTAGAGGTGGCCAGATAACATGGCAGGCATGGGTGCCGGGGCGGGGGAAGGGGGGGAGCAGTGGCCGGGAGGCTGGCATGCCTCTCTGCCCCTAGCGCATCTCACCCTCTCAGCTGCTTCTTCTCTCTCTCTCTCTCTCTCTCTCTCTGCTGCTGCTCGCGTTGGTCAGTACTGTTGGTCCTGGCGTCCTCATGACGCCGCCCATTTAAGCCCACGTCCAACTCAGGTGCGCCCACTTGCGCATGCCCACCCTGGAATGCTCGCAGCTCCGCAGGTGTCCATCATCACACCAGTGGTGGGCGGGTGGAAAGACCTGATAGTTCTAACCCTACACATATATAAGCACATATGTGCAGAGACAGGGACTAAAACTCAAAAATGTCCAAGGTCATCAGTGATGTTCTGCTACTCATGAACACTCATGAATCCCAAACATCCCCTCTACAATAAAAAGTTGCTGTACTTTGCATTCCTCATTATTAAGAAAAAAACACGATACTTGATGAAGCTCTCTGAGATTTAGAAACAATTTGCGCCAGACTTGAGTATATTACACTATACATTTAGCAAATAACCCATCAGGTTGCCACTTGGGTGGAATATGGAGCAAAGGAGTCATTTTAGCTGATCCAGCTTGAAGTGTAAACCACCCAGTCCCTTGACACAAATTTCTGAGCTCATGGCTACTTGAAGTTGTTACAGGGCAGGGAAGTGTACCCCAAAACCCCTAAACCTGCTTGTTCTGCCATCTGCCACATCAAGACAAAACATAGAAGATCTTTAATGGAAAGAAACTTTAATACAATTTAGTGAACAATACAGAAAAGAAAGAATATAGTTTCCAAATCAAGCATCCAAAGTTACCCATCCTCTCATGGGTAAAAGTCCAGCTAAACAGGATTGGCCCAAAGTAAGGCCCAAAAGCCTGCTACAAGTCTAAGGTACCTTTCGGTGGAGATCCAGAGAAAAGGGTCAGAAAGAGACAGACAAGTCTGGGAAGAAAAGAGCAAAATCAAAATAAAAACTGCCATTATTAATGGATCTCTCACCCACATCTATTCCAACCAGTCCAGGACCAAGAAGCAAGTGCAGCTTCTTCACATGTCTCTCTGCCCCATGTGCCTCCTCCAGGTCTCCTTCTTGCTCTCCATCCTGCTTCCTTCTACAGTCTCCTCTCCAACTTTTTTTCCTCCCTGCTCAGCTTCACCCTTCTTTGGGTGGGGCAGAGAAGTTAGAACCTCCCCTTTTCTTGGGGACCAACCAGTTACAAAGTGACTGTAGGGTAAAGGTTGATCAGGTATTTCCACCCTCCCACCACTGATGATGGACACCTGAGGTGCTGCGAGCATTCCGGGGTGGGCATGCGCAAGTGGGCGCACCTGTGTTGGACACAGGCACAAATGAGGATGCCAGAACAGACAGAACTGCGAGCACCAACAGACAGAACTGTGAGGACTGACCGAGAGAACCAACAGCAGCAGCAGAGAGAGAGAAGAAGCAGCTGAGAGGGTGAGATGCACTGGGGGCTGGGAGGCCACACTTTGAAGTGCCTCTCTTGCCTGTTAGCATCCAGGCCTTGCAGCCTGTAGGATAAATGGAAGTTATCAGGTTTTTCTGCCCTTCTGCCATTAGCATCAATGATAAACCCCTGCAGTCCTACACGCATGCCAGATAGCAGGCACCTGGAGTAGAGTGTGGGCATGAATAAGTGGATCGCAGCTGGGCTGAGACACTAGGCATATAAGGGCAGCATCACAGGGACACCAGCGGCAGCAGTGGCAGCAGAAGCGGACGTAGAAGCAGAAGTGGCAGTGGCAGTAGCAGCAGCAGTAGCAGAACAGAGCAGAGACACAAGCGAACACCAGAATGCCTGGAGAGAGTGAAGATTTGCCAGGGGCCTCCCTACCTGGTCGGCTCACTACTAATGATATAGAAAGATCAGTAAAACCCTGAAAAGGCCACCAAGGCTCCAGGACTCCTCCTATGATCCTGTCAGGATCACAGAGAATCTGCACCATCCCTTCCTGCCACTGCACAGTGCAATATGGGCAGTGAGCCTGGAAGCTGCTTTAGGACTGGGTGGGCTCTTTTCCTTTTCTCTCCACAACTATTCCTCCTTCAGTATGCACATTTGGTCTCCAGAGAGTGTTGAGCACACAAGTCAGGATCAGAGCAAGGCTGAGAGATTTGTTTGGTAAATAATGAGCCCCTTTTGGAATTGAACGGTTTACTACATACATAGGCGGCAAAAGAAACAGAAGCTTAAGATGCCAGCTACTGATGGTCCTTGTTCCACAAGCCAATAGACTGATGCTGAGACAAAAGGGAGGCCAGTGACTACAGTATGAGGTGTGAGGTACCCCACTGCTGAGATGATAATTCTAGACTACAACTAGAGGGTTTTACATCCAGAAGATAAACCTGGAGGGGCCAGCACAGAAGACCCCATTCCTCATCAGAAGACACAAGTGATGAGAAAATATCACAACAATGTCCTTCGTAGACAGGAAAGGAGTCAGAATAAAGGTCATAGAGCAACTGTGCACGGGTTTCCAGACTCTCCTACTGCAGGAGCATCACAAGGCATTCTGCCAAGATGCAGACTAGCTGCAGAGCAAGCTTTGATCTTGTGACCTATGTGAATATGTGTGAGATTGTTAGGTGCCCTCAGAGGCACTCATTAAAGAAAAACGTGATTTACACTTTTGTCTGCACTTAGGCTATTATCTGCACTGTTTAAAAAACCATAAGTTTAGTATACATTTATGTCACTGTGATATTTGCCAGTTGCCATTATTTTCAATAAACACAACTCAGAAAATTATTGTTAGTTCCTAAATTTCTAAGTGAACCACTATGGAACCAGTAAGCACTAGTGCTTACTGAACACTTGTAAGAGGTAAAACATTTGCTAAGTTGTGGGAGAATCTAAATATGTATAAGTGGTGTCCTCTGCCTTCAAACTTACTTAAAGTGAAACACTCAAATGAAGATTAGGATAAACAAAAATCATGTCTTATAAAGCCCAAGATTCAAATCAGTACTCTAATATCCTAATGGGGAAACATATCCTAAGTTATTCTGGTTTAAAAGATTAGACCTTTCGCTATCTTTTCATTTTGATCTCAAAAAACAGTATGAAGTACAAATGTAAGAAACCCTTCTTTGCACATTTTTTGGCCATCAGGATTCTCTTTCCATGGTTTATTGGCCTAAAGATGGATGAAAAGACTTTCCTCTAAAGTGCTTTGATTTGGAGTAACCTCATTGATTGCTTCTTTCTGACATTACTTTGTGAAATTAGATTGGGACACACTTTCCCCTGAAGGGCTCTAAATCCACAAATGTTCCGATTATATGAAATCATTCACTGTGTGAAGGGTCATCACCTGGAGAAGAGGGTCCAACTATTCCTATCGCTTTGAATGACAGAATAAGAGAACACGAGTTTAAATTGAATGAGAAGAAGGGATTTGGCTTACCTAGGGGGAAGGTTTTTATTGTTTAAATGCTTCTGTCTTAGAGGGGCATGGATCTCCCGTAGTTAATGGTAACAACCAAGAGCTAGTTGGAACTTAATATGTATCAAGCTTTGTTCTCTAAGGCCTTCCTTTCCTGATGTTAATTCATTGACTCTTTGCTACTGTCTTATGAAACAGATTTTATTATAATCCTGCTTACAGATAGGGAAGTGTTAGGATTATACAGAAGAGTTAGGATTATATGAGTTAGGATTATATAAGAGTTAGGATTATGGGGGTGCGAGGGAGTAAAAGTTCCATGTTCTCAACCGCGCCACTATTTCGCCTTGTGCTATCTTGGTTCTTAACCTAACTCCTGATCTTATATCCAGTGCCCACCTTACCATTCTTCCTGATTGACACTGCATCTCCAAATTCTATATGCTGAATTATATAATTTTAATTAAATCCCCCCTACTCTTTTAGATGTGTTACCTATTTAATCTTTCAGGGAAGTTACATGTAGAGGAGAGTTTACCTCTACTGCGGCCTAACAAAGAAATTCAGAAATTTCACATTGCTCTCCAGAACCAACATTTCCCAGAGATGTGTTATTTATGTTTATAATCTTAATCATAAGTACTTACCTGTTAAACAGAAGGAATCAATTAAAAAGTATATTGAGGGGCCTCCCTGGTGGTGCAGCAGGTTGAGTGCCACACTGTGAAGCATCTGCGACACAGCAGCACGAGTTCTACCCCTGGCCAAGGAGGGGCCCCACGTGGCGCAGCAGACCTCTCCTGCCTCGCCTGCTGCTCCCCTCAGCAGTGTGTTTCAGTCGGTCTGCCTGGTTTGATTCCCTGCTCTGTCTCTGGTGGATCCTCTCACCCCCTGTACCTCTGACCTGTACGCAGCTTATATGCATAAATAAATCAATCTTTTTTAAAAAAGTACATTGAGGAAAATTTGGTAATGAACATATCTATCAATATAAGAAGATAAATGATGATGTTTGGTCTCTCTATATAATAAGTGATCTAGTCTCATTTGGAAAAGACTTTCTAAAATCTTACACTATGTAATTCTGAAGGTTTAGACAAGCTTAGTTAACGGAACTTAATTTCTCATTAGTTAAAGATTACAATGTGCTCCCTCTCAATATGCACCCTCATTTCCTATGATCATTTAGTTGTACTTTGTATTTTTTTTTTCCCTGCCACCATCTGCTACTGGGCTGTGAGCACATCAAGCTTCAGACTCGGCTGGGTTGCGTTTTCTAATGGTCTCCATTCTAATTTTTATAAGACATTCTAACTTTGACAATATAGAAGTGATAAAGGTGAATTACAGCTACATTGCATGAAATAACTTCTGTCACAGCATTTTTGCTTATCTTGTTGTGACAAGTAGCATCTAAACATGCTTTCTCTCTTAGGATCTCTTCATTCTCTGGGTAGCTTGACCATCTTCTGAAATATTTAAACTTTAAAGAAACTTAGTTCAAGATTGTGTGGTCAGGTTAAGCTATGAATGACTTCAACTGGCTGTGGACAACTAGGCTGGAAAATAAACAAGCAGCAGGCAGACTGATAAATGAAAAAGTTTAAAAAATGTTTAATCGTAACTTGTCCACCTGCTCATTACCTGGGAGAGACCCAGCAAAACTGAGTGACTTGCCCATGTGGCTTCAGACACTATTTTAAACAGTTTAACTTAAGACAAGGGAGGGAAGGGGAGAAGGGGAGACAGAAGAAAAGGGAAAGTCAGTTAGGGAGTTTACCAAGGGAGGCAGGTAAACAAAGGTATAAAGATTTGTTCCACCTTCTCCATTAAAAAGAGGGGAGGCAATTAGGCCTTTCAAGTACATTGAGGGAGATAGTCATACAGAGAGAAGTTCAAATGTAAATATCTTTTCCAAAAGCAATCTCTACCCAGCTTTTAAAACCCCTTCATTTTATCAACCTTTCACCAAAGAAATATATTGGGGTGACAGGTTTTTGCACCCCTACAATGTGTCTTTGGCTTCTGTTTAACAGGTAAGTACTTATGAAAATAGATTTCATAAGAGGGACTACAGGCTGCATTTGAAAAAAAGAAAATTTACTGTATACTTCTGTCTGTAAAGGCTTCTTCTTCACTGTGCAGGGAAGACAATCTATTTCACTCTTTTTATGCAGAAAGTATAACTTAAATTGGCATAACACGTCATCCATTTGTTTACTCTGTTTTCTCTTGTAGCCTGTCTTTTCCTTTCCTCATCCCCAAGCTCTCTGTCTTAGCTATTTTAGACTATGTCTGAAGCCATATGGCAAGTTACTCAGTTTTGCTGTGTCTGGCCATTTATACAGGAAGTAGACATGTTTTTATTAAAATTCTTTATACTTTTATCTACTTGTCTAATGCTTGTTTGCCAGCGTGGAAGAATCAAGAAGGGTACAGGATGATTTCATATGTGACCTGACAATATCTACATTTTTAAATAAGCATGGCAACTTAATCTTACATATGTTTGAGAACCAATGTTTTATTATTTTTTTAAAAGATTTATTTATCTAGACATACAAGAGCTGGGGTACAGGCCAGAGTCCAGGGTGGTGAGAGGATTCACTAGAGACAGAGTGGGGAGCAGAACAGGCAGACTGACTGAAACATACTGCCTCGGGTAGCAGCGGGCAAGGCAGGAGAGGTCTGCCTTGCCATGTGGGTCCCCTCCCTGGCCAGAGGCAGGGATCAAACTCGTGTTGCAGTGACTGCGGTTTGCTTTCTAGTGTGTTGCTTAACCCACTGCACCACCAGGGAGGCCCCCAATGTTTTATTATTTAGACACAACTACCTAGAAAGTACTTATACCAGAGAGAAATAGTGGAGAAGTACAGCCTTCAGGCCATATCTAAGGAAATGAGCTTCTGTTTTAAGTTAACTTTGGTTAGGGTCTCCCTGGTGGCGCAACGGGTTGAGCACTGCACCATGAAGCATCTCTGGCACAGCAGTGCAAGTTCGATCCCTGGCAAGGGAGGGAAGACAGCAGACCTCTCCTGCCTTGCCCACTGCTCCCCTCAGTAGTGTGTTCCAGTCTCTCTGCCTGTTCTTCTCCCCACTCTGTCTCTGGTGAATCCTCTCACCTCTCACGACTCTGGCCTATACCCCAGCGCTTGTGTGCATAAATAAATAAATCTTTAAAAAAAATAAAAACTTTGGCTAATAGCAGCTGCAGATAGCAAATAATGAAATAGATACAGTTACCAGGTATCCAGTCATGCACATCATGTAAATTTATATTGTTTAGGTATAAGTTATACTACCTGCTACTGAGATTGCTAGTCTAAAGCTAAACCCAATTGGGGATGTTCAACTTTGGATGATCTTATTAATATGAGGTTGCCCCAATAGTAAGGGTGTTCCTAGACCTTTGTTTGAAATATCCTCATTGAAGACGAGCCTTTGTTCTTGTTCTTCATGGAGTGTGATGCAACCCCAGCTCTGGAGGTGATGCACTTCTGAAGGAGTGTAAGTGCTGAGATGAGACCTTTACTTTCTAGAGCATTTTTATTATAACCTAATAGGAATGAGGCAATTTGCATTTTATTAGGTACATCCTAGTTTTTATGACTAGTCATATTTAGCCTGTTCTAGCCTAATAGTAAAAGAGGAAAACTGCAAAATCAGAAATCTAATTTGTATGAAAATATAGTTATGAAATTTAACACTTGGACATCATTCACTGTGCATGCTTTCTGAGCATTTTTAAAAATTTTTAATTTTTTCAGGATGAGACACATAGTTCTGGGGTTCATATGCCAATTCACTGAATAGGGTTCAATGAAAGCACTGAGATTTCTTAATTTCTTAATTAGAACTCTTTATGAGAAAATAAGTGAAATCAACCAATCAATAAACTTATATGTTGTGTTTAAATTCAGTTTTGAGACTGAAAACAAGTAATAATGAAGTAGAAGGAAAATGTTCAAAGAATTAGGCTTCATGTCAATTGAAATTCTCCAAAAATTTATCAGAGACCTCAACGGACAATAGAAAATGTCACTTTTGAAATCTTTCTATCTCTCCCAAACCTGTGGTTGTGTGATATATATGATTTTCATAATTAAAATTGGTATTTACATGTATAGGTTCCCTAAGACTCTGTTAATGTGCATGTACTTTGCTGGTGAACTAGAATCTAGAAAATTGTGTTTCATAATTGAGGTTACTGAGTACACAGCCTAATTAGCACCAAAGTCATGACAAAATTTATTATTAAATATTCACTAATCCAAAATACATGACTCTGATCAAGTGTAGTAGTGCACACATATATTTTTAAAAAGCTTATGAGACTGACTAGGCAAATCAAAGAGAAGGATTGCATATTTGCCACATCTCCAACTTTCTTTTCATAAGTCTTTTCCTTACATTAATGAACACTCACAGTTCTGAAAATGATTCTCATGGATCATTCCTTTCCAGGCCCAGTGACTTGGTCTTTTGGGGAAGTATCACTGATTGTGCTAGAGGAATAGTGAGCAACAACCTCCAAGCAAATGGGTGATGTTCATGGCCAAGGTGGAGCTTTCTGGACTCAACCGATAGCCTAGAGGGAGCCTGCTGGGAGCTGGTGTAGAGCTGAGCCACCATGCTGAACTCAAAACAACACAGGCATGCCCAGCCTCCTTTTCTGGCTTCCAACTGCACCCTAGTCTCAAGTCAACTGATGACATGTGCAAGTAAGACAGACAGACAGACACTGCATCTGGTGACATACCATCAATACATTTTCTTCTCTGTTCTCTCTACGCAGTACCTTTTCTTACTTCATACTTACTTTTTTAGTTCTTCCTTTGAGTCCTTGCATTCTTAAGGTCTATGGGTAAGGATTCATTAGCTGGGGCATCTCCAACCCCCCAGGTTTGCTGTGTTTAAATCGCAGCACATACTCTTTTTTCACTTCCCCCATCTCCCAATATAATCACAAGCAGCCAGCTCTTCCCCATAACATACCTGTTCTTTACACATTCACCTGCCCTCAGCCTTGAGGGCACCAAGCCTGTGTTTCTGGCTTTCTCATGGTGCCATCCTTCTTCCATTAGTTCTTGCCTAGCTGTATTGAAACATGCGGAGTTATGTCCTCTGTCCATGGTGTACCCACCTGCTTGCTTTTACTTTCTCTGCTTGTTTCATGTTGATCAAATAGAATATTCTTGCAAACTTCCCATCTGTTTTTCATATCTTATGGTTCTCAATTGCAATTCCCATTATTTCTACTTTGTTAAAAACATTCAAATTAAAAAGTGATTAGAAATACTGAAGTCAGTCTATTCTTGTCCTCCTTTTCTCAGTGTTAATCTACAGTGCATAAATCTGCCTACTTTAACACAATCATGCTATCCTCAGTTCTCCATTTCTCTCTTTATTTGGTCCTCAAGTTTCTTTGCTGACTTCACTTCCACAACCCCCTTTAAGTTGATTATGAGCCTTTCTGGAGGGCCCACAGTTTCCTTGGGATACTGATTTCCTCTCAAAACTGCTTATAGCTAATATTTCCAGACACCTCCCAAACTACATTAGTCTGACCTTTCTATTTCTGAAATTGAAATTTATGTGCTCCAGTAAAATTTCATTTTTCCACCCTAAATTCAGCTGGGAAAGCAGAACTCTCATTTCCATGTTGTCTGGTTGCTCTCTCACTCTAAAACTTCTAGATTTCATTCAGCTTTTTGTCTTTTCTACAGCTTTTTCTGCTAATTTAACTTAATCTATTGATTAACTTGTATTATATTCTCATGTTCCTTCTCTAGGCCCTATTTACTTCATGCTTGGGCTATTTCACAAAATTTTGACATTTGTTAGCAATTATTCTGAGCATAACAGATATAGAGATTAAGACACCATAGTCTCTGCTCTCAGGGAATTCTTAGCATGGTGGGCAAGGACATAGAACTTTAGGAAAAATTATTCTATTCAAAACATGCCAGCAACATCGATGTTTAGGTGGAGGCTGTCAGTTAAATTGAAATGGGTTTTATTTACTCTGGAAAGAATAATTTCAGGTGCCTGACTTAACTGTATTGATACATGAAAAGTTGCCACCAGGAAGTCATCATAAAATTGAGCAGGGGAGCCATTCATAAGGAACCGTATTACCTGTCTCATTTGAAATAGGCCAGAGTCTTTGAAGGTGGTCAAAGACAATTGTTTGAAGAAATCATTAAACACAAACAAACGATTGCTTGATAACAGATTGTATCATGAAGCATAGTATCAATCAGTCCTTTTCATTCTTTCTAGACAATCAATAACCAATCGTGTAAGCCAAGAATAGCTTAAGCTTGTTAACGCTAACCAACTATCTCGCCTTCTTCTTTTCCTCCCATAAAAATCTCCAACTTTACCCCTCCTTCAGGCATATTTTAGGTTTTCAGCCTGAATCTGTGGCCCCTGCCTGAATTACATTTCTTGGATCTAAATAAATGCATTTTTCTTTTTAAATTGCCTCCTGAATTTTTGGCAGATAGAAAGTAAGTCATTATTTAGTTTTTCAGAGTGAAAGTGATGTCAGTTGTTTAAAGTGGTCACCCCTTCCTAATATCCTGAATTAAGAAAATATTCCATTAGAGAGGGGACATGAAAATGTGGTTAGAAGCCATTTTGCCCTCAGAACAATGTGATCACAACATCATCCCTGTATCTGGAATGTTCACTACTAGTACTTCTCTGATTGAATGATTGCAGTTGAGCTTTTCTTGGGATTGTGCAGTTTCTGGAGTGAGGGTTATTCAGTGCTAAAACTAAGAAAAACTAGGGCTAAACTAAAAGGAACTGGTGACTGTAATGAGATGAACATTTACCAGAAAGGCTAGACTGGATCAGTGATCTAAGTTAATTGCTAGGACCTATAAATTGTTTAAAAAAAAATGGAACGACAGGTCTGAAATAAAATCGTTTATTTCAGGCCCACCAAGCCTGCATACCTAAGCTAACATCAGTTTCAGACTCTGCCAAAAGTAGACTTTAAGAACAATTATCTGGTGTTTTCTGGTCAGCACTAAGTAGGCAATTTGTGTAAGAGACCAGCTCCCTTTCCTAAGGGAAGGTGCTTTTGCCTACCTTACAGCAAAATAAAGCAAATCCTAACATAATCGTTGTGTTAATGACCTTCTTCCATCCTCTTTCTGACTATAAAAGCCTTCCTTTTGATAAAGCTTTTCTGTCCCTTTCCACTTGGCTAGCTGGGGTGTTGCTCAAGAGGAATTCTTTAATAAATTAATTAGATTTTTGAAATTAACTGGTTTAGATTTTTGTTATTTAACAAAACTCAACTCTCTCCACTTCAGGACTTCAGGTGAGTAACATAAACACATATAGCTGCTGGTTATGATACCAGAAAATGGTGTGATCTGTGAAGAGGACATAATCCCTGCCTTGGATTTTAGGGAAACTTGAACAAGCTACTATAGAACAGGTGACTTAAACAGTGCACTGTACTGTATTAGTTTTGGAGGATGGAAGTATAAAACCAGGGTGTTAGCAGGGTTACTGGTGGCTGAAACTAGAAGTGTTCCTGGGCTAAGCTACCTTGGTGTAGTGGCATGCTTTGGAAACGGTGACTAAACCTATGTGTAAGACCAATATTTAGTTGTAAGTTTACGAGAATAAGCTTCTCCAAAGAATAACAACACTACTCTGGGAACTGGACAGCATATGCTTCACCACTCTGGTGGGCAAGGATGTGTTAACCATGCCAGATGAGTTAGTTATAACAGTAAAAAAGTATAAAAAAAATTCTGGCAGCAGAAAATTAATATCATGTGTGAAGGATCTATGGGACTAATTAGTCCCTCCAATGATTTCTCTGCTTAGGATTTTCTACCCCCCAAATACATGATTAAGAATTAGTGAATAACAAGTTCTTTCATGGAAAGTATACTATTGGTGGAAAAGGATAGTAATAAAAGCACAAACATTTAATTGCCTGTTTACTAAAAGTTGAATATAAAACATAATGTAACTATTACTATTATATAGAGAGCCTCCTCTAAAAACAAGACTAGAAATGAGTTATATCACAAGCTAAGACTTGGGAGAGGGTAGAAGAGACTAAATATGTGAAAATTTACAAGAAGAAAGATACAAAAAGAAATTGCAGAACAGGGATTGGAAGTAAAGATAATGTCCTGCCTACCCTGTAATTTTGTTTAGAGCTAAAAGTAACAACCACTAAGCTGACTTCTTTATGTCTGGTGTACCTTATTTTAAAGTATGAATAGGCAGTTATTTACATTTTTTAAAATGCTGTTTTGAGAAGAAAAATGGCATTAGAACATATATGTTTCAATTAGAACACATCCTGTCCTGATATATAAGTGAATTCTTATATGCTCACATGATACCATGTGAGTAATAAGTAATAATATTGTTCAATTAAATTAACCCTATTTTTGTTCTGATATTAGAGTAAAACCATATTACTTTCTGGAGGAAGCTTGCTTAATTTTATGCTTTATCACATCACAGTTATTATGACAGGGTATTACAAGTGTTGAGGTTATTTTTCCAATGGTAGCATCATGATGATAAATATCAAAGATATAGCAGGGCCTTCCCATAACTCAGTTTGTAAGATTCTGAGGCCCTTGTGTAACTTGTCCCAGCACTGGCAAATGTGAAAGCCTCCTACCACTCCCCAAACTTGAATGCTAAAGCCTCCTACCACCCCCAAAACTTGAACATTTGCTGTGAAGTCTCAGAATAGAACTCTTCGATTGTTGTGTAGACTTAAATTGGATGAGTTGGGTAACAGAAGCATCTGGCTTTAACTTCTGTTCTTCTTAAGTTTTACCATAGGGATTTTTATAATGATTCCATTTAACCTCATTTTCATTTGTCAGTGTCAGCCTCTTCTGTGGGAGTCTTAAGTTTACTTTCTGTGACCTGCTGGTCATTAACAGAACTAAAAATAATAATAAAAAAAAAAACCTTTCTAAACTTTAGTATCAGTTGATTTCTTCAAGAAATAAAACCTACACTCATGCTCTTAAATGCTCAGACTCCCATTCTGCTTAACTATTGAATCCACCCAGATAAATTCTGTTGCATTGTGTACTTTTTTAAAGCAGCTCTAACATGTTGCTATTTCAAACTGTGTAGCTTAATTCCACATTTTTTTTTTATGTTGTAGACATCTGTGAAGGTTCTTGAACTTGAGGTCAAGGGAGTTGTATGAAATTTGGTATAGATTGGAAAAAGTAAGATATGATACAATCTATAATGATAAAATAATACTGAACATAGTTTTATCTTTTCTATATTGAGATAGCCCTCCAATTTTTTTTACAAATATTTCTAGTTATAATTCAAGGCTCTGTGTTCACACAAAAAATATATCATTTTCAGACTATTTACCAAACAAGTGGGAGTTTCATTTGTTCAGTTTCTTCATTGGGCACTGGATGTTGGGCAGGAAACTTAAGAAAAAATTCTGTTTTCATTCTAAAATTCATCTGGCTTTGCATAACACCATGGCAGCTTTAAAGATTAGACTGTCTGTCAGGCAGCTGTGTATTCACATTAATATATTTCCATTTTCTTCTGGGTTCACAGATAGACCTCATTTCTTATCCTAAATATTGCTTCTGACAGAATTCTAGTAATGGGATGCAGAAGGGTCCACTGAGAGCTAATGCATAAGGGACAGTTATTCCATTTTCCCTAGTTCCTCTCTTTTCCTTTGTCAAGCAGTTGGGAACAGAGAATTCAGTTGAGGTCAATGAGTTCCTAAGAAATGGTGGGACTACAGTATGTAAAGAGCTTTTATCGTTAAATGACTTCATGGAGCAAGTCACCAATACCCAAACGACTTCTGCCTGGCGCTACCAATCAGATCTCATGTAAGAGATAAATTTTTATTGTGTTAGCCCACTGGTATTTGAGGTTGTCCTTAAACTAGTATAGCTTGATAGGATCAAAATATCAGGTAAATAATGGTGATTATTAGAAGCTAAACCAGAATGGGCGATCATTTAAATCTAGAAACTGACCTGGCATAACCTCAATGTGACCCCATCATGAAGTCTCCTCCCTGTAACAGCAAATAGGAGGGAGGACTGAGAGTCCTCTGTACTCTGCTCCAGGACATATTGTCAGCCTTAACACTTTACCTAGTACTGCTTTATCTTCTGCTTAGGGTTGAGGATGATGTTTTTTCCATCTTTCTGAAATTTGAAGTGTATATGGAAACTGGAGTTCAAGTAGGTTTTATAGGGCCTCCCTGGTGGCGCAGCGGGTTGAACGCAGCACTGTGAAGCATCTGTGGCACAGCAGCTTGAGTTTGATCCCCAGCCAGGGCGGGGACCCACATGGCGCAGCAAACCTCTCCTGCTATGCCAACTGCTCCCTTCATCAGTGTACTTCAGTTGCTCTGCCTGTTCTGCTCCCCACTCTGTCTCTGGTGAATCCTCTCACCTGCAACTCTGGCCTGTATCCCAGCTTTTGTATGGATAAATAAATAAATAAATAAATAAATAAATAAATAAATAAATAAATAATGCTCAAGTAGGCTTTATAGACCTTGAATGCTGAGTTCTTGTTTGATATTTTGATAATGAACACTGTGGTATATATTATCAAGTCCATGCTATATTGTATTTTCACAAGACTACAGTTTCAGACTTCCATTGTTCCTCTATTTAATGAATCCCTGGAAATTGGTAATCCTTAACAATATTTTCTGCTTCTACTGAGTTTCTAAAAACCTGAGATATATCTTGTTGGTTTCTATTCTCAAGTTTTCCCCTGTTGCCTACTCACTTTTCAGTACATGTCTCTCCATGTATTAGTGAGAAGTTTTAGGATTTCAACTCACTTTTTACTTCAGTAATACTTCTTGAGCATTTGGAGCCATAGACAAAAGTCCCAGAATTTTCTATCTTTTTTTTCCTCTCTGATTGCAACAGATTTGTCATTTGAGTTGTCTATTTGATTTGCATTTGTGAGCAAGAGATCTTGCAGTCTACTTTTGTTTTGTCATTGTTTTTTTTTTTTTTTAAAGATTTATTTATTTATGCATACAAGCACTGGGGCACAGGCCAGAGTTGTGGGGGGGTGAGAGGATTCACCACAGAGAGCGGGG
>JAGFMF010011386.1:2800626-2862512 GCA_019455555.1 Galemys pyrenaicus
GATCATATGGTAGTTCCATTTCTAGTAGACTGAGGAACCTCCATATGGCCTTCCATAATGGTTGGATTAGCTTTCATTCCCACCAGCAGTGTACCAGGGATGAACCCTATCTTTTAACCTCCTTACAAAACAGGTGGGCCTGGTCTCTCCCACTCTGCCCACTGTATATGCCCCCATCCTTGTGACTACCATATTGACATATAGTGTCAGGATAAATAATTTGATGCATAATAAGCTACAAGCATGTATACAGAAGAAAACTATCTGGTGGGTGTAGGAGCAGGAGGGCACAGCGCAGTTTCTCTATGATCCCAACAGATGAATAAAGGAGCACTGGAGCCCTCGGTGGCTTTTCCAGGTTTTTATTAATATATCTGCATCAGAGGCAACCAGGTACACGGCAGGCAGGCAGGGGTGGGGTGGGGGAGTTACGGGGTGGGGGGTGTGGTGGTGACAGGGGCTTGATAGGCCTCCTAGCCCCTGGTGAATCTTCACTCTCTGATACTGTGTTCCTGCCTGCTGTTGTTTACTCTTACGCTGCTGGTGTCCCCGTGATGCCACCCTTATAGACACAGTCTCTCAGCCCAGGTGCATCCACCTACACATGCCCACACCCTACTTCAGGTGCCTGCCATCAGGCCTGCGTGCAGGCCTGCAGGTGTCTGTCAGTGACACTAATGGCGGGAGGGGGGAAAGCCTGATAATTTCCATTTACCCTACAGTGGGTATTTTGAATAGGTGTATTATTTTCAAACTTATTAGTGGAAAGATTCCATATGGTGTTTTCAGCCACAAAGAGGAAAGGGGTATATCATTTGAAAGCATTCACAATATCATAGTGCAATTTTTTTATTTGCACAATGAAAAATAATTCCTCTGCTTTTCATTTCAACTGAGAGTAAAGTGCCACAGATATTTTTTGATTGGTAGGTGTAGGGTAAGTGGAAAAGTCTCAGGCTTTTCTGCCCTCCTGCCATTGGTGTAATGATGGACACCTGCGGTCCTGCACATGTGCCTAAGTGGGCATGCGCAAGTGGGTGCACCTGGGTTTGGACACAGGGCACATAGGGCGGCATCAGGAGGGTGCCGGCAGAACAAGAGGAGCAGAGCAGAAGACAAGTGGAGAGAGAGAGGCTAGAGAGCCCAGACAGTAAAGATGCACAGGGACTTGGAGACCTGCCAGCCTCCTGGCCCCCCCATCCCCTCGCCGGCCTACCTGCCTGCTGTGTACCTGGTCGCCTCTGGTAATAAAAGCATAAAAAGCCACCAAGGGCTCTGAGACTCCTTCCTTGACTCATCTGCCCAGAATCATCAAGAACTTGCTCTGTGCCCTTGCTGGCACTACAGTAGGGTTTGCCCAAAGTAGTGATTTTTAGTGAGAAATAGTCTGGAGGGTATATAAAAAGTAAAATTTTAATATTAACCAAAGAGCACATGATTCAAAGAATTTAAAAATAAAATAGAGACTTCTAATATAGTCCTTCCATGATTTTTCAACCATTCAGAAATTCTTGCTTTAAGCTATATTATTCTAAGCATCTTCATTTTCTTTCCTCTTGTATGCATGTTTATTTACTAATGTAAACAGAGTTAAGGAGAAAAATTCCTGGAGTTCTGCTTAACTCCAGGACATGGAAAGCAGAAAAGAACATGGTCCCAACTGCTGATGGGAGAGAATTGGATAAATGACAGCATCCTAACTTTTCTTGAAACTCTCAGATAACTAAGGACACTAAGGGAAACAAACTATCTCAAATCTACAAAGGAACAACTTTCTCCAAGAAGAGAAGTGATGTATGGAATGGATGACCTCCAAGAAGAGAAGTGATGTATGGAATGGATGACCTGGCCGAGCCTGGTAGGAGATGTCAACCCCACATCCCTGAAAGGAGAGATACCAAGCCTGGCTCTAGGCACAAATGTATTTTACCTCAATCTCTACTAGTCTCTGTGTCTGGCATTCAGTCAACAATAATGAAACCACTAATAAGAAAACTAAAATCACACTCAAGAGACAAAGAAATGACAAATGTTGGAAGTATTAGACAAATTCAATTGCTCTTTAAAAATCAACTGATTTTAAAGTCTTCTATTTTAAAATATAAAATAGAGTTGCAAAGAAACACAAAGTATGCCAATACCTGCTTTCTCTGCTCGTTAACCAGAATGCATAGGATCCATATGCTATGATTGTCAGGGTCTTCTCTGAGGTAGTTGCATGTAAGGGGAAGCAGGGAAATGGTAGACATTCTCTGCTCTGCCCGCTTTCACAGAGATGTATCTATAATGGTATAATTGGGCATGTCTAGTGTTTGCAACCCTTCTGCCTAGTTTCCTAGCCTTTACTGAAATTTTACATGCTGCCCATAAATTTGTGGTAAATTCTTCTTCAACCATTTAGAGTGGATTGTATTGCCAGCAACAAGAATAATGACCTGGGCAGTGCAAGGGGTTAACTTTTGGCACAATCAAGCTATCAGCAGCCACTGTACCAGGAGTTCGATCCCTGACCAGGGAGGAGACCCACATAGGTCAGCAGACCTCTCCTGTCTCATCCGCTGCTCCCCTCAGCAGTGTGCTTCATTCAATCTGCCTGTTCTGCTCCCACTCAGTCTTTGGCGAATCCTCTCATACACACACCCCTCAACCTGCACCTATGGCCTCTACCCCAGCTTTTGTATGCATAAACAAAATAAAACTTTAAAAAGAGAATAATGACCTGGACAGACAGTAATAACTGTAGGGATGACAGGATGATTCCCAAAGTAATATGTCAGTGAAGTTCCCACCTCCTCGGTTCTGCTCCATGGCCCCAAACACACATTCCTGTCAGTTCTCCAGTGTAGTCAGGCTGGCGTGCTGACTCATGCTGCTAAAAGTGAAACTGAGATAAATGAGACTGAACTAAACATAACATAGATGATAATGAAATGGTCAATGTGTGTAGGGTAAAGGCTGATCAGGTATTTCCACCCTCCCACCACTGTGATGATGGACACCTGAGGTGCTGCGAGCATTTGAGGGTGGGCATGCGCAAGTGGGCGCACCTGTGTGGGACACAGGCATAAATGGGCGGCGTCATGAGGACGCCAGAACTGTGAGAACTGTGAGGACCGACCGAGAGAACCGACAGCAGCAGCAGCAGAGAGAGAAGAAGCAGCTGAGAGGGTGAGGAGATGCGCTGGGGGCTGGGAGTCCAGCCAGACCCCCGGCACCCCTGCCTGCCATGTACCTGGCCACCTCTACTAAATAAAGCCTAAAAGCCACCGAGGGCTGCAAGACTCTCCTTCCTTTACCCGTCTTCCCAGAACCATCCTGGAACCTGCCTCCAGTGCCACCCCATCCTGTCGCTACAATGTGTCAGGGAAATTCTGCCTAAATACAAGCTATGGTTGTTCTAAAGCATGAGTCACGGAAACAGGGAATGAGTGTGAAGAAAGAACCTCAGATATCAGTGTGTAACTACTTATGAAGTATCAAAAACATGATGAAAAGAGCAGAGGCCCAAAGGAAGTGTGGTTTTGTGTTGTTTCCCTTTTATATATCAGGGGATATTCTTAGTCGGGGGCAAAGGTGGTGGAGCACCGGGTGTGGGCTATCAGCCACTGGTGCTGATGTGCAGGACCTGGTTCTGAAAGGTTTGCTGTGCCTTACCCACGTGTGCATGCTATGCGACCTCCCTTTACCTGTACCTGAATTTTAGTGCCTAGGGATTTTCCATTTTTGTCGGTTTAGGGTCATGAGCATAGCTTATAACAGCCAGATGCCAAACCACAAAGAAGAGTGAGAGAGCAAAAATCTAAAGGGGTTTTTAGAAATGTGTGCTAAAAATCTCAGATAGCACTTTGAATGGCTTGCCAAAAAAATCAGAAAGCTGTAAGTTGGCTCACCAAACTCTATGGGTACACTTGTATGATAAACATAATGAAGTTCAAATGTGTCGTCTTTTTGTTTGCTTGCTTGTTAAAGTTTGCTTTGGGAGATATCTTGCCTCTTTCTGTGTAAAACGTTACAAACCTAGACCTAAATCCTGTGGTTCAATGGAAGATGGTCTAGCTACTCATTTCTTAGGTTGGTACATTTAGTTCATAAGTAGGGAGGAAAGTTGGTTTCCCCTTTAGAAGACAATTTTACTTCCAAGTTCTTGGAGTGGGCATCACTGAAACTATCAAGTACTGACAACACCAATCTGCCAATAATCTAAAGAAATATCTACCTACACAGTCTATCTTTAGACTTTAAGAATGAAAACTTGTGAAACTTATCTTTCTTCTAATTTTAAACTTAAATTTTAAGATCTGTTTTCCCCTCTAAATGCAAGTGATTATTCTCATTTTGACTGTAACTTGGCTTAGATCTAGTATATTTTAATAAAATTTATTTATCTTTTTAAAAATAAAACCTAGCATTTAGGTTAAAATTTAAAGCAAACCTTAATTCATGATAAGGGATTTATATCTCTTTTCCAACCAATGTAAGCTGTTATTTTTGATATATTTTATCTAAAAAAATTTTCAGAATACTGCTACTGCAATGTAGTATACAATTATGTCCTTGCCTCAGTAAAACAATGTTCCACAAGAGACATCATCCTATATACCTCTTGATTCTTTTTGGATGGCAAATAAACCAGCTCCAGACAGATTGATAATACATAAAAGCCAGAAAAAAAAGTTTCATAGTAGTAATATGTCTACCTCTCCATATACACATGGAGAGACCCAGCTTGCCTGAGTAACTCACCCCATAGCTTCAGTGCCACCTTAAATAGCTTAATTAAGACAAAGGAGGTTGAGGGGGAAGGAAAAGGGAAGCCCGGTTCAGGAGTTTACCAAAGAAAGCATAGTAAGCAAAGGTACGCACATTCAAGTTCTGCCTTCTTCAAAGAAAAGAGTTAAGGAGATTAGGCGTTCCTAGTACATAGTCTTAAAGAGGGAATTTTATATATAGATAGGTTCTTTTAAAAAGCAACCTCTACTCAGTCTTAAGAGTCCCATCTATAAATCAATATTCTCCCAAAAAGACACATCTTGAACGGGCAGAATTTTGCTCCCCTGCATTAGAAAATGTCAATTCTCACTTGAGATAAATTATGTTTTATTTAAAAACAGGACAAAAAAACTTCAAGTTTGGTGTGCAAATAGTATGTGTATGACACAGTGTAGGGTAAAGGTTGATCAGGTATTTCCACCCTCCCACCACTGTGATGATGGACACCTGTGGTGCTGCGAGCATTTCAGGGTGGGCATGAGCAAGTGGGCGCACCTGTGTTGGACACGGGCATAAATGGGCGGCGTCATGAGGACGCCAGAACAGCCAGGACTGTGAGGACCAACAGAGAACTGTGAGAACTGTGAGGATCGACAGACAGAACGGAGAGGACCAACAGCCTGACAGTAGCACCAGCGAACAGCAGCAGTAGAAGTAGCCGTGAGGGTGAGATGCGCTGGGGGCTGGGAGGCCTGCCAGCTTCCCTGCCCCCCGGCACCCCTGCCTGCCATGTACCTGGCCACCTCTACTAAATAAAGTATGAAAAGCCACCGAGGGCTCCAAGACTCTCCTTCCCTGACCCGTCTGCCCAGAACCATCCCGGACCCTGCTCCAGTGCCACCTCCATCCTGCCGCTACACACAGGTACTGGGCTGGAGCACTCATGTGGTTTCTCTTGAATTCACATGCACCACCATGAACTGGTAACTACTTGCTCCTAAAATAATGGAATGAAGCGACATAGACTTCTTGATCTTCTCCCTGTCTGTTGTGACTTAACAGGTAATACACTCTATTCATGTGTGTTAATGAATGCTAATGAGTGGTACAGAGACCATCAACAAGCTGGGTGACGTGTGTAGTGCATAGACCTTTGGTGCCTGTAGGGAGAAGGGAGTTAAATCAGGCTTTTTTATCTCCGCCTTCTTGCCACTAGGTTCTCTGGCAAGCCCTGCAGTCTTGTTTTCCTCCCATGTTTAATTGCCCATATATAATGTGTTGGTGCAAAAAGTGCCTGTTTGAGTGAGTACGGCTCCATGTGCCCATAAATTTGGACACCTGGGCAGAGAAGCCAGGGAGCAGGGGGAGAGGGCACAGGAATAAAAGGATGAAGAAGTGGGTAGGGCTCAGTTCCCGCCTCCCTACCTTCTGGTCTGCTTGTGAGTATGGTCCCCAGATTCAGCATTAAAGGGCTGTCAAATACACCAAAGGCTCCCAAATTCTCTTTTCGTCTGCCCAAATCAACAAAGAACCTGCCTGGCCTGGCCTGGTTGCACAACGGTGCCTCCATTTCATTTCTAATTAACTTAAACTTTCCAAACAACTTGCTTGTTCTTGGTTCAAGCATAGCTGTTATTCTTTGTAAACTGTCTTCCTTTTAAATATCAGCCATCTTTTCCTAAATGGAAAAGGTACTGCTTGTTTTTCTTCCCATTTATCTTGGTTCTTAGGCCTGGTATTAACCAGCAATGTGAATTTAGGCAATTCATCTGACCTTAGAACTATTTTCCACCTGGCTTGAATTTAATGCTTTTGAACTGAACTTTCACTTGAAAATGATAAAATATATGTAAAGCTCTTTTTATTTAGGTGCCACAAAGTTAAGGAATCGTTATTTGTTTCTATATTTTATTTCTGGATTCTTGCAAAATGCTCTAATACCCCCACCTCATGTATATCCAGGATAGATTTTCCATTACAGTTTACAAAAAAAGACAGTGAGACTATTACAAATATTTAACAGCTTCTGGAAGAGTGTCTGTGCATATGGTAGTCGGGGGAGGGGATTTTGCTTTTCCCTGTTCTCTATTTATACAACTATGAAGGAAACATTTTTTCTTTCTTTTAGCGCTCTGAGATTTTAGAACATTCAAAATGTGGACACTGGGGCCTCCCTGGTGGCACAACGTGTTGAGCGCCACACTGTAGGGCTTCCACGGTCACTGTAGTGTGAGTTCGATCCCCAGCCAGGGAGGGGACCCACATGGCATGGCAGACCTCTCCTGCCTCACCTGCTGCTCCCCTCAGCAGTTTATTTCTGTAGATCTGCCTCTTCTGCTTCCAACTCTGTCTCTGGTTAATCCTCTCAACCTCCGCCTCTGGCCTGTACCCCAGTTCTTATATGCATAAGTAAATAAATCTTTTTTTAAAAAAATGTGGACACTAATGAGCAAGAGCAGTAACTCCAGTTTCACTGATTCTTGTCCTATCTGGTATGTCAAGGTTCCAAACTCTTGCCACTCAGTTCCCCACCAGCCTTTTAAGTTTTCCTGGAAATCTCTGGTCAGACAACACAATATTGATATCTACTTTCTGTTTTCCACCTGGCTTGAATTTAATGCTTTTGAACTGACCTTTCACTTGAAAATGATAAAATGTATGTAAAAGCTTTTTTTTTTTTCTTATTCAGTCCTACTTGATCTGGTTGTAACTCTGCTTCCCAGACATTGCTGCATCCATCAGATCCTATCCCACTTCCTACAGTTGAGCCATGAGCTCTTGGGAGATGCCAAGTCTGCACAGGGAGCCATGATTTGGGAATATAGACATCTCACCAATTTCCTTACAACAGTAAGAATGCTGCTGAGAATTGTCAAGAGGCACAGTCTTTGGGGAAAGTGGTCTTTCAGTCTATCCTTATATTTCACACACACCTCCCACCCCCGCTTTCGAATATGCATTCAAATCAAAACTTTTTGCTCCTTTAAAATGTATTCCTTGCAAACTGGTCCAATCACTATGGAAAGCTATGCTGAGGTTCCTCAAACTACTAAAAATGGAGCTTCCATACGATCTAACAATTCCACTCCTAGGAACTTACCCAAAGGAAACAAAAACATAATTCAAAAGGACACCTACACCCCTATATTTATTGCAGGACTTTTTACAATAAGTAAGCTATGTAAACAACCCAAATACCCAAAAATAGATGAATGGATCAAGAAGATGTATCTATACATAATGGACTATTACACAGCAATCAAAAAGATAAACTCGTGCCATTCGCAGCAACACAGATGGAGCTGAAAGGGATTATGCTCAGTGAAATAAGCCAGAAGGGAAAAGAAAAATATCAGATGGTTTCACTTATAGGAGGAATGTAGAGGAAACAAATAAGTATTCAGGGACAAAATTAATTATAACCAATTAAAAATCAACAGACAACTATAAATCAGACATTCTGCAGGGGAGGAGGAGGGAGAAGTAACAAAACAGGTGTGGGAAGAGCACAAGGGACTATGGTGATGGGACATGGGGGTGGGAATTTCATGGGACTACATGTGAGAGGAGAAAGTATACATTGTACAAAAATGAAGAATGATGTAAAATACATATAAGATAAAAATTTTAAAAAATGTGGTGAGGGTGAAGGTGAGAGAATTAGTGAGAGATATGCCATTGGGGAGAAAGTGGGACTGGGTCAGAAGAGGAAGTTTTGTGAGGAACTTATGGAAATGGGAGGCTTAAATGACTTGTAAGTGATAAGATGTTACTATGGGTAATTTTTAACTGAAACCTATGTGGCTCCTGTATTTTTATCTAATTTGAGATGGTTCTCAGACAGTCACAGAGTATAGGAATAGGAGCATAGAAACTTGAAGCCAGTGATCCTCAGATTTTATGAAGTTAGAGGAGTTCTCAGCTGACATCTGGATTATAGCTGGTATAAAACCAACTAAGCCTAAATGTGGAAATCATACAAAGTTCATTCCAACTTTTAGTATGATAGAAAGACAAAAGTCCAGCCAATATCAACCATATACAATTGACCCAGTTATGTTGCCAAAATTTGGAGCGTTTCTAGGATGAATTTAAACTAAGCAAGTAGCCTGCCATTTGGAGAGAGTATATCTTTGTATGTGGAGGTAGGAGCAAGTTAAGTTTTAACTTGAATTTAAAGGAATAAAGACACAGTGTTTGGATGAGAAATGATAAGAAAAGTAATGTCATCTGATTAAGGTCTAGAAGCAGGGGAGGGGGGAGAGGGAGGAAAGGAAAGGAGAGAGAGGGTGGGAGGAAGGGAGGGAGAGAAGAAGAGATGGAGAGGAGATAGAGAAGCTTTTTCCTGAGTAAGGAACATTAGGAATGTGAATTAAAGACTAGCATGCGAACAATTTAAGGTATGGGCAATAAATTCTTGTGGGGAAATGATTCACAATTAACGATTCATGATGAATGTGTAATCAGCCATGAAAATAAAATAAAAATAGTATGTGTACACCATTATTTTGGTTCTCTTGCACAGAATATAAACAGAAATGAGATTATAGAGGGCTAGAGGACTCAGGAGGAGGGAGACATCATGAGAAAGTCAGTTGCAACCTAGGATTGTAGAAGGGAAGAAAAAAGGATTCAGAGAATAGAGAAAGGTTTGATTGTCAGAAGACTCTGAGGACGAAGGGAATGAGGCTGGCATTCGTGGTGTATCACTGTTACCTGTGGGGTTGTCAAGGGAAAAGCAGGTTATTGGTGTTGCATCGACGCAAAGCTCCCAAAGCAGAAGACAGCAAGCAGACAAGCATTCTGATTAACCAAAATTTAAGAGTATTAGTGGACTCCCAGCTGATCAATAAGTTCCAAAAACACAACAAAAGCTGAGATAAGAGCAAGAGTTGTGCAATATCCATGCCCATTGAGACAGAAAAGGCATATACCCCGATAGTGAGAAGCACACTCCCCTCCCAGGTGACAGCCTTTGGATCTGCACCCACTCGCTCTGCAGCTCTGCAACAACTCAGCCACTTAGCATGATTATCAAGAACTCAGATACACAGATGTCATGAAGAAGATTGAGGATTGGATGCTGGAAGGATTCAGAATCCCTGTAGTGAGTTTGATCCTCAGCCAGGGAGGGGACCCACATGGCACAGCAGACCTCTCCTGTTTGCCCACTGTTCCCCTCAGCAGTGTGTTTCAGTCAGTCTGCCTGTTCTGCTCCCTGCTCTGTTTTTGGTGAATCATCTCACCTCCTGAGACTTTGGCCTGTACCCCATCTCTTGTATGCATAAATAAATAAATCTTTAAAAAAAAATAAAAAAACTCCTTTCAGATGCAAATCTCCCCAACTCAATTTTGTTTTTGACATTTTCCTATACATAGGATTTGCTTACACTTTGCTGGCTGTCTTGTTATCAGGTTATCAAACTTGAGTGCAGGCAAATGTTTGAATGTGGAATCCTGCTGTTGAGATGATTTGATTATTCCTATTATTGGTATACCTATTTCATAACCATGCTATTTATTTCCTCTGTATCTGTCTGAAGGTTCTTTAGTTTATGTCTCCATCTTCTTTAAATGATAAAGAAGTTGGGGCCTCCCTGGTGGTGCAGTGGGCTCAGCAATGCACTATGAAGCAAAACACAACCACCTGCAGCATGAGTTCGATCCCTGCCTCCGGCCAGGGAGGTGACCCACTTGGTGTGGCAGTCCTCTCCTGTCTCACCCACTGCTCCCCTCAGCAGTGTACTTCAGTGGATCTGCCTGTTCCCCACTCTGTCTCTGGTGAATCCTCTCACCCCAACCCCATGCCTCTGACCTGTACCCCAGTTCGTGTATGCACAAATAAATATTTTTAAAAAATGGTAAAGAGGTTAACCCTTTTAACTTGAAATTTCTACCACAGGAAAGATAAATCCTTCACTTTCATTCATGTCCTGAGTAATATTTCTACCCTGCTAGCTGGCTGCTCTAAACAATGATGGCTTCAGAAACTGTCTCCCCAGCTTCCACTGCAGCTGGCAATGGATTCTACCACCAAAAGGTACATAAATTAAAAGAAATCACTTTGCTCTGAGATTTCATCCCCCAGGTTATTGCAACCTGACCTTTAGATACCCCCACCAGTGCAGGTCATTTTTTGCCCACTGACTTCCTCATCCTGCAGAACACCACTCCCTGTAATCAAGGTGCGGCAGCCTTGGCTAGTCTATCAGTTCCAGGGCCTTGAGCATATACTTTCTATGTCTTTGGAATTGTTTTCATTTCATTAACAACACTCATTTTTTTTCTCCCTGTATGTGACCAGGCTCTTTTTGCCACCACTCACATTGCTTAAGATGATTTGAAAAGCCAGAACTTCTGGCTACCTGTAAATATTTTTTAAAAATTGGGCCCAACTAAGTAGAGAGCCTAGACATCTTGTTTTCCTGTTTACTAATTGTCACTGAGCTTCCCCTAGCCTGTGTACACAAATGCAATTACCAGTGGGGTTAACTTCAAATGCCCCTGGCCCTGGTGTTGTCTGGTTTTCTAAAAGTGCAGACCTTTGTAAAACACCCACTAGGTATTTCTGGATGTGTCTTCTATGGGCTTGCAAGCAAGCCTGACCCCAGTGGATGCTGGGAGATCTGTAAGGCACCTGCTGAGTATTCTGTACCTGCCTGAGGCTTCTCTTTCCACAGTATGCTGTAGCCTCTGCACACTGCTCTCTATCACCTGCCCGTGAGGCTCAGAACCTCAAACCTGAGCAGAGCCAAGCCCCTGTGGTCTATGGTAAAACAGACAATAATCTGAGCTACCTGAGGAGATGCAGAAACTTAATTTCCTTCTCCATTATCCTTTCCTTTGTGATGTCACTAAATACAAGTTTAATTTTCATTTGCCCAAACAACTACAACAGCAGCCTCCTAAAACGAACTCTTTTCTATCTTGATTCCAGGGTCTCAGTTCCTGGTGTGGAAGCGAAGCTGTCATAGAGTGTGGCACCTGGGGACGTAAAGATGGTACTTGAAAGGCTCAGAAATTTAAAAAATCCCTATAAACAATAAACACAAATTTGTAGACATAGGACATAAGCTACCCATAATGGCTAAATATCTGGAAATTAATTCACTGCTATGCAGGCCAGCCAGAGAATGAATTCAAGAAATGAGGTCAGGCAAACTATACCAGACACACACCAAATACTTAATTAGCGACTTTGAAAATGAGATGGGAACTTTGACAACTGCTAGTCGGTGAGGGAGACAGTGAAAGTCACTGACGCTATGTGTGCTCAGCCCCATATTGGTATGGCCTTTCAATCATTTGAGGAAGAGAAAGCAGAAGTAATCCAACATCTTAGAATTCTTGAACGTGAACCAAGAAGCCACTGAGTCCATCATACAAAAGTAAACTATAGTTTAAAAAAAATGTCTCTAGGAAACAATATTAGAAAGCATCTACTTTATTTTCTCAACAAAATTCAAGAAGCCAGAAATAAAAGCAAGATATGACAAAGCAATCATTGGCAGCTAACAGGTGAAGTATTGGAGATGTATCCAGACATAAGAAAGGAGAACGGTGAGAGAAGAATGATGGTTAGAGAAACTTGCAATTAAGCTTTCCCACCCAACTGTTGTCCTGGAAGTGCCAAGATTTTGCTGCCTATATAAACTGCTTCCTTCTAAGCAGCCTCAGAATGCTCTCAATGCTTCACACCTATAGGGGTTGAGGAAGCACAAATCGTGTACTACAGCGCTGTGACTAGATGCCAATCACAGCAGTTTCACAAGAAATGGCCTCCATGCAAAGCAGTCACTCCTACGCCAAGAGATGGCCCGGCACTGCTCTCCTCTTCAGGGGCAACTTGCTGGGTGATAGTGACCGAGACAAGCACCCACATTTTCTCTTTGGGGAAGTTTTGAATGTGAGGATTACAGAATGAGTCTCTAGACTGGTTGCTGATGTTCCCTGGGGTCAGGCATTCAAAGGCTTGCGCATTACCTTGTGAATCCTGTAGAGCCATCTCCTGGGCCGCTTGTTCTGGCAACCAGAAGGCTATAGTACTCCAGAGGTGCTTAGAACTTGGCAGTGAATGACGAGTACAGGAAAAGAGACAGACCAGAGAAGCACGTGTCCTATTATGTTACCAACAGAAGGGGCTTGAAAACTAAGAAAGCAGCTTCCTAGCAGAACAAAGAAATACACACTGCTACTCTATATGATTATATTCTTAAGTCATTCAAACAACTGAAACTGGCAAAGGTGCTAAAAAATGTGTGCTCAATGCAGCTATTTTTTTAGGGAAAAACCTGTGGCTTGGGCATTCTGACAAATGTATCAAAAGTGAATGAGACAGATGGTAATTATATATTTGTATATGTCATATGTGACATTGTTCAGACTGGTTTCCAGGGTCTGCATTTCTGTGAACGTGCATTTTTGGGGTCAGGATTTGGATCCAAGGGATTGGTAAGAGGTACCCAAATAATATATGTGAATTCAGCAATGCTCTGAACAACCCTGTCACATGGTAGCTTATTTACACTTACATTATTAAAAAATAAATAATATAAAATATATATTTTAAAAATGCTTGAGTAAATAACTTTAAATAAAAACTTTTAAAAATTTAAATAAAAATATTAAAAAACTTATTTAAATCTATAATATGAATTTATATTATGTTACCTTAGGTGACTTGTACAACTATCCCAGACTGGGTGTGTTCACCATCAATTCTAACAGTTTAAAAATAAAACTTTGGGGCTCTGTCACCATCTTCACAGGTTTTAATAGTACCAGGGGAAACAAGCCAGCAGGGAGACAGCAACGTGAGCCACTGCGAATCACTATGTGCTTTTGTTCTCTGGACTTTCTCTGGCGTGTTCTTGTGATCTCTTGCTCTTGTAGCCAGACCACCGCAGTAGCCGTCTGAGTAACACACACTTATACCCCGACCTCTAGCGCAGGTATGCACACTTGCACATGAGCACACATTCACACTCAGGTGTTCATAGTCAGGCACCTGTGGTCCACACCCATGAGCCTTCCACCTTAGCAAGATCAAGGCTGCAGGTGATAGCCACAGAGGCCAATGGTGTAAAAGCCTGATCAAGTTCATTTATCCTACAGTGACAAAAGGGACTTTGAATAAGAGATTAAGGACTTTGTATATCAATTGTATCTCAATAAAATTTATAAAAAAATATTTAAAAATCAATAACTGAGGCTTTTGTTGCTTCCTTAGTACTCTGATTTAATTGTTCAGGGTATAATCTGGTATCAGAATTTTAAAAATATCATCCTACCTAATTTTAAAGGGCAGGTAAGTTTTAGTCCCACTGCTTTAGAGCTGCATCTGAGGAAAAGGCACCTGTACATATGGTGGAAAGAACAAAACTGCTACATGCATTTTCACATTGAAAACCATCTGTAGAGGGACCTCTCTACTGGCGCAAGGGGTTATAGCACAGTCCTATGAAGCTATCCACAGCCAGTGCAGCATGGGTTCGATCCACAGCCAGGGAGCTGACCTCTCTGTCTTGCCCACTGCTCCCCTCAGCAGTATATTTCAGTAGATCTACCTGTTCTGCTCCCCACTTTGTCTCTGGTGAATCCGCTCACCGCCCCTCCCCCCACACTTCTTGCCTGTACCCCAGTTCTTGTAGAAATAAATACATCTTTAAAAAAAAATCTGTAGGGCAAAATGAGCTCTTCCTAAGATTTTAGTAGCTGGAAAAATGACAGAAGTGTCTAATTCTCCAGGGAATATTTCTCAACAATTTATACTACGAAGATGTTGTTCTTTAATTATATTCTATTCCTCAGTACTTCACACAATATGCATTTTGCTTAGTTTCCTGATTTGTGAATATGCATCATGTTCTTCTGATATCATTCAACATTCTGCTGTATTGATCATGCTAGAAACGTCACAAATTTTCTGTTATTACAAAGGGAATTTTTAAGGCTTATGCATCACTATTTCCCAAGCATTCATCCAGTTCATGCGTGTTTTGATTATCTGATAGCATTAGAGCCTGAACATCACACACGTTAGGGCCATGACTTCTAAACAAAGCCTTCTCTGAAGATCCTAAGTCGTATTTACTCTGTTTTTTATTTTTTGCCAATGTGATATGCAAATCTAGGAATAATTCTGCTTTGGTGGTAACTTAAGCCTACTCTTTCCTTTTCATATATGGGGAAATCTTCTTTTTGATCTATGATTCAGTTCATTTTTCGAGGTATGTATTTGTTCTGTGGCAGGAGATTGCATCCATCCTTAAAGTCTGTGGGAAGAAAGCTTTCCTCTTCACACCCCAAAATGAACAGCACACTTATGCACCTCCCTTCCCCTCTATTCATGACTTTATTTCCTGATAAAATGAAACAGCTTCTCTTATAGGTTTCTCATGAAATTTTGTTTTCTTAACCCTTGTTAAGCAATCCCAGATTTGTTAAAAACCAGTGGATTCAGGTGTTTCCCAAGTAGCCAGACTTATGTTACTAGCATTCAAAAATAATCAGAATTGATCTTTTACAGGTGGTAATGGCTCGTAAATTGTCATTTAAAAAGAATATCGAATAGTAAGGCCCGCAGAGGATCAGAGTATTCCCTCCTGATTTTGCCATGAACATGTGCCGCCTGAAGCAAGTAATTTTTTTTCTTTGCTTTTTATCTCATTCTTTAAATAACAACCATAGCCATAATTTGTTTAGTCTCCAATTTATTGAATCTACACATTAATGAAGCCCTGGGAGCGTGTACCTAGTCAACTGGCAAATAGCAAATTATAGAAAATAAGAGAACTATAATTGAATAATAAAATGATGGTTCAAAAACCTGAGTTAAATTCTGACCTAAAGAAATTAAAGACCACCACCACCACTACAGCAAAACGACTGCTTCTCAGGTAGCAAGTCCACCTGGACTGCCTCTATTCATCATTCTTACCCAACGCTATCCTGATGCTTTAGAACTTTGAATATTCAAGGTGCCGAGTTTCTGGTGATGTGTGGTAATGTGGAGGAGGCTAATTCTACCCCCTTCTGTTATATTCCACTAGAGGGATACAAACTCCAAATGTGCATTTCAGAGCCTCTGAGATCTTCTATTTGCTTCTCTCCACAGAACATCATATCAGTCCATGAGGAAGAGAAAGAAGACAGAGAGCCTCCCAGTCTTTGTCCCATGCCAGAATTCACAGCTGTTCACAGGCTGCATAAACCCTCTGCAGAGGCTAGGAAGGCGCCACTGGGACTGTGTCCCTGGAGTCTGAGAACAATCTTGTTTCGTGGGTAAAGATGTCAACCACACATGCCACTATCCTGCTTGAAGCAGCCCCTCATCTCCAAACACTTTATTCCCAAACACACACACACACACACACACAAAACCAGAAGAATAACAGCTGGTAAATTTCTCTAAGATTAAAGACAAAATGGGTATGGATAGTGTTTACTGGTTTTATCAAATCATACCTTATAAAGTGCACTTTTTATCAAAAAAATTTTTTAAAGATTTATTTATTTATGCATACAAGCACTGGGGTACAGGCCAGAGGTGTGGGGGTGGGGTGAGGATTCACCACAGAGAGCGGGGAGCAGAACAGGCAGATCAACGGAAGCACACTGCTGAGGGGAGCAGCGGACACAGAAGGAGAGGTCTGCTGCACCATGTGGGTCCCCTCCCTGGCCGGCAGCAGGGATCGAACTCGTGCTGTAGTGGTTAAGATTTGCTTCACAGTGCATTGCTTAACCCACTGTGCCACTAGGGAGGCCCTTTATCAAAATTTCTAATGCTAGAAATATCAGCTGAGTGTCTAATCTGAACCTGTGTCTTTAAACCAAGTCACTCCACCCATGACTTTGTTAAATTGAGATAATAGGAAAATGACTTCAGGTTAGTAAAAAGGTACACTTGGACAGGGAGAGGTGAGTGAGGCAAAAATTGGTTGATAGGTTTAGAATTCCCTATATGCATCTGTCCATGAAAACACTAATGAGAAAAATAGGATGCAATTATAGGACACACAATTTCAGAATGTTTGTTCTTACATAAAGGCAATATACCAACATTTACCCTGCAATCCATACAACAACCTTGCTGGAAACAAAAAGTATCCTGTTCTTTCCTATTATTTCAAGTTCACAAACTGCACAGGCAGCATATACAATTTAGTAGGCCATAGTTTGAATTCACAGTGAGAGAATTTCCTCTGTAAAAATAAAACTTTGTTAGTTGTAATTGTGTCCATTTTTTCCTTCTTTCATTTAATCGGTTAATATTAATTATGAGCAGGCTCTCTCTGGGCCTGTGCAAGGAGGAGGAAGAGGAGTTAGGATATACTAGGTTTGAGATGCCGATTTTTTATATCATTTTGGAGATACGGAGTGGGAAGTTGAATATATAGAGAGAAAAGAGTTCATGGATAAGGTCTGAGCTGAAGATAGGAATTTGGGAGTCCTCAGAATATAAAAATGCTATTAGAAAATATGGGACTTCACAGTATCACCTGGCGATTGAGTGTAAAGAAGATTTCTAAGCATTACACTCTGGGTCCTCCAGGCTTTACAAATCAAGTTGAGGAGGAATCGGCAAAGGAGACCAGGCAGGTAGAACCAGCAAGGTCCAAGATAAAAGTTTTCAGAAAATGTTGAATTTAAATGGCATGAAATTTAATTGATCAATGAAGGACGGTGACCACAGAAAATTGACTACTACATTTTACCAATATGGCTGGAAGTTGCTGGTAACCTTGTGTTTGGGGTTGAATTGTCTCCTTGTAATTTACATTGAAGTCCTAGTTTCCGCTACTTCAGGATGTAAGTGTACTTGGAGAGAGGTTTTTAAGTTAAAGTGGCTCATTACAGTGGGTTTTTTTTTTTTTTTTGGACAAAGTTTCATTTAGAAAAATTTACTGTTTTTTTTTTTTTTTTTCAAATTAGGAAAAGGGAAGACTTTGTAAAACAGCTAATAAAATTTTAAATACAAAATTTCCCAATTGTGGTGCAAAATCTTTGGTTTGTTTATGAATACTATAATATTTCTATTAAAAAAATGAGGCAAGTATAAGTCTGTGGAGACTAATACAGTGAATTACTATTTTGACTATATTGTGTTGCACACATTTTCACTTATCTGAATTTTCCTTTATCATATATAGACACATACATACAGAACATATATAAGCAACTGAGTCTATTAAATCATCTTTTAACCTCTTTCTGGAATAAAATGTTGCATATGAAAAGACTGTCCAATTTTCATCTTTGAATCTCCTGGATTTCACAGCATCAACAGAGAAGCAAGAAATCTGCTTGTGCTGCAGGCATCTCCACTGCCCCCAGCAGCAACTCCAACCTTCCAGTTGCTCATGACAAAAAAAAGGGAGACACAGCTGACTCCCTTTTCTCATCTCACATCCCATCCATTAACAAATATGGATATTCAAAATGTACCCATAAACCTCACCTCTTATCAGTTCTGCTAAGACTATTCTGGAACAAGTGCCCCACTTCAGGAGTATTGCACAGATTTTCTATCAGGGTTCAACTCCACTGATGCCATCGCTCTTCATTCACACATGTGTTCACAATGCTTTTTATTTTTTTAAAGATTTATTTATTTATGCATACAAAACTGGGGCACAGGCCAGAGGTGCTGGGAGGGGGGTGGTGGTGAGAGGATTCACCAGAGACAGAGTGGGGAACAAAGCAGGTGGATCTACAGAAATACATTGCTGAGGGGAGCAGTGAGTGACGCAGGAGAGATCTGCTGCACCATGTGTGTCACCTCCCTGGCGGGGGATCGAACTTGCACTGCAGTGGCTATGGATGCTTGACAGCACAGTGCCCAACACGCTGCACCACCAGGGAGGCCCAACAACCATGCTTTTCAAATATGAGCTCAATTATGTTATTCTTTTGCATGATGTCCTCCATATGCCTTCCCCCCAAAGACCTTCCTCTCCCAACATCATCTTTTCTATGACCACAGAGACTCCAGCTGCAGGATCTCTTAGAGTCCTTTAATTTGTTATTCCTAGGCCTACTTCTCTGAGACCTCTCTCAGATTATTATCTAAACTGCTTCTACCTTTGCTTAAATATTACCTTCACAAGAAGATCTGTTATCCCATAAGATTGTAATTTTAGCCTCTCTACTCCTACTTTACCCATCCTAGTCTTTCCTCCTCCCTTTTATCTCGTGACAATTATTTCCAGCTGATAGGTCATATATAAAGACCATACTAAATTATTTATTTAGCGTCTGGTCTCTGCACCAGAAAGTAGGCATCAGGATAGCAAAGTTTTGTTTTGTTTATTATTATATCCCCAGTGCTCACAACGTCAAGATCACAATAAGAAACCAGGGAATATCTTCTTGAATGATTTATTGAATTCTGCTAGTGCTAGTCTAAGCTCTTGAAAGACTTTTCCTGACTTGAAAATAATTGCTCATTCCCATAATGGGACCAGATGAAGGAATATGTATAAATGACTGGAAAGATACCCCATGAGTGTGGGAAAATAATTCAACATGAATACTGTAATGGTATTGATACCACAGGGCTCTCTTTATCAAGAAATCTAGCATCTGCATTATCATAGTTAAAAGTTACCACTGATGGCAATTTGGCCTTGTATCTTTATTCCTTCATCGTTATTTCATGAAGCAATAGATCAAGACTTTATCTAAACAAAGAGATAAATTTGTAAATGGTATCATGAACGTAAAATATAGTGGTGGTGAGGAAAATAAAAGGAATATATGAGAAAAATGCCAGTTGGGTAGAATGACTATGATTATAAAATATGATAATAAACAATATGCTGTTGCTTTGAATATCCTCAACGATCAGATTTGTACAGGATGTTCTTCTTTCCTCTTCTGTTGTTATATGTTAAAATAGCACATTTTTTCAAATTACCTTCCAATGCAATGACCTGACTACAGAGTGTTTTAGAGAAGAAAAGCACCAGCTTAAATCTCTACTCTCCCTGCCACGCACACTTGAAGTCTTCTCCTGTGGATACTTCAGTTACTTACTCCTCTTCATGTGAACAGCTTCCCTCCCCTGTCACTTCTTCATTAGCTTCCTTGGTGTTACTCTTCCTGCTATCTGGACTCATGTTTCTGTAGCAACGTTCTGTGGTTTGTCTGTGCCTAGTCTCCCACGTCTAGCTACTGGGTCACTTCTGGACTGGACGGCATCACCTTCCCTGTTTTATTCCTTTTCAGTTAGATTTCTTCTTTTTTCATCAATTCTTCAATGAGTAGTAATGTCTAACCAAGTCCTTGTAACAGAGATTCATTTTATCTAACTCGTCGCTGTCTTTCCAAACAACTTGGAAAAAATTGATTTCTCTCTCTAGTGAGGCTTTACACTTCATTTGCCCTGTCATCTCATCCAGTGCCACTTCCTTTGGGGTTACTTCCAACTTGTGTTCCCTTGCTCACAAATGATCTTTTTCTCTAACTCCTCAGGCTTTTTCTACCCTCAAGCATTCTCAATAGTCCTAGATGATAAAATCAAAGCAAACGAAAACCCAAATTGCACACAATCTTGATAATTCTTGTGACTTTTATTTGGCCTCTAATCTTTTAGTGCAAAACAAGAGTGTAGACTCACCCCACATTTCTGCTTTCTATTTCTGCCTACACTTTATTATCCATTTCTTCTTCCACTATGTGCCTAAAGCCACTCACTGCTATTTTAGCAATTATCTTCTTTTACCCCCTGTTTTTTGCCTCTGATGATTTAGTGAGCAACTACTTCATGCAAGGAACTATATTAAACAATATAGAAGGAGAATAAAACAATGAATGCTTTAACTAACCATAGAATGCTTCTAAGTAGAAAGGTTAGGTTATTACTGAGTGCTGGTTAGAAATTAAGCAGAAGTTTAATTGTATGTACATAATAGAATGTAAAGAAATAGAATTGTACACAGAAGTAGTACCAAAGAAATATGATCATTACTGTAAGTGAAAAGTACTGTATATTACAGTGAGAAAAGAAGTTCCTGGTCAGATCTGATGCTACCTCTTAATAGTTCTATGACTTTCATTAAGTTATTTATATCCTTAATTTTTGTTTTCTTTTAAATGGGAATGCAATCATAACCATCTCCAAGAGTTAACTTGAAAATTTAAAAAAATACAAAAGACAAGAACTTAGGTTATGGCCTAGCACTTAATAAACAACCAATAAATATAAGTTATATTTACTATCAAATTATTTCCAGAAGACACAGGTAATAATTCAATGATGTGAAAGGGGAAGAGATTAAAAAAATTTGATTTGTCAAATATTGCTTGAACAAAGGGATATTGTGTTATTTTGTTTTAATTCAATTAATTTTATTTTAATGTTTTTGTCTATAATGCTATTGTTCAAACATCCTTTATGATCTTTACCTTATTTTAATTTGTGATAGAACCTGCTAATTGCTATCAATATTCATTGACCACTTCTTCTGTAGTAGCATCATGAATTTTAGCTGTTCACCTTGTAGTTTAATTAAGAGACATATCCCAGGTGCCTTTGCAATTACATGTCATCACATAATAAGTTTTGGCCAAAGAAATGTACGCATATATGTGTGTGGAGCTTTAAGAAGTTCTTCCCTTTCTCCATCTGTGAACACAAGAGCTGGTGCTCCAGCAACCACATGGCATCATGAATCAATCTGCTAAGGATTCTGGGACAGGAAAGCTCAAGAAGTCTAGGTTGCTGATAACTGTGGCAATACCATCTCATCTGAGAGTTGCATTGTTCTAGAGTCCTTCTATGAGAGAGGGCCATGTTTTACTTAAGATATGTTATTTTTGTTGTAAATATTATAGACAACTGTGTAATTCTGACATAGAGTGCTTTTTTTAAAAAAAGATTTATTTATTTATGCATAAACTGGGGTACAGGCCAGAGGTGTGGGGGGTGAAAGGATTCACCAGAGACAGTGAAGAACAGAAGAAGCAGAGTGATTGAAATACACTGCTGAGGGAAGAAGTGGGCAAGGCTGAAGCGGTCTGCTGCACCATGTGGCTTACCTTTCCTGGCCAGCCATTGAACTCATGTTGCAGTGGCTGCAGATGCTTCACAATGCGGTGCTTAACCACTTGGTGCCACCAGGGAGGCCCCCAGACTGCTTTTTAATTACCTTCCTTTGATCATTTACTTCATTTCTCTTGATTTTACTTATATTCTTATTTAAGATTTTCTAACCTTTACTCACAAAGGACAGTAAATACTCTAATGAATTGAATTACATTTTTATTTTCAAGATATTGTGTTGTAATATTCTATTAATTTGGTAGTACAATTTCATTGATTTCTTTATTGCATTAATCCATTCATTGTTCTTGTAGTAAGACAAAAAATAATAGTTTTGGTAAGATGAAAAGCTATAAAAGTGAAGGATTAATCATACTTTGGCGTGTACTGTGAAGGTATAGCATTGTTTAGAAAGGTTAAAAAATATTACTTTCCTCAAAGAGTAGCTTGAAAAGAAGCCAGTTATTTTAGTGTGTTCTTTGTCATGAAAGGTGAGGAATATTGAAATGTAGGGTTTGTGCTCTTATGCTTCAATCACAGTATAAGAAGGCTGTCTCCCCTAGAAGAGACTGTAGTGTATAAGTACAAGGCCAACGAGGATGGAGCATGATAATCAAGATTTAATAAGCACAGGTCACAAAGGCAGCATAAGTCATTGAGACTGAATTTGGAAGATGAACAACACAGACCTGTAACCATGGAAACACAATGGGCCAAGGATAATTCTAAACCTCTGATCAGTTTTTACTTAGTATTAAATGCCACTTGGAAAAGAAGCAAAATGAAGTGCTGAGAATACCCTGATGTACACTTTTCGATCTTTTTTAAAGTCAAAGAAACAGAGAGATATTGAATGTTTGCCATGACTAACGGTGGGCTTTTGTGCCAGTACTTGTCTAAGCAGATGAAACAAGTACCCATTTTTCTGTAAATACAAAAGTTAGAAAATCAAAATTACTAAAGACATATGACCAGTTAAGTAATGCGGATTTCTGTAGACCGTTGATTCAACAACATTATAAAGAAGGTCCCTAATGTCACTAAATGTCAGCTTATTTCTATTCCATTCAATTGACAACCAGATACTGGCACTGAGTTCTGTGAAACTCAGTTCTTATAGGGAAATATTGCAGAGTCAGATGCATGTGAAAATGGCCTTTGGAAAGAGTTGACCAAAAATAATAATCATTACTGTGATAAAGGAGCTTTATTTCTAGAGTCAAGGCTGAGGGCTATCCTGGGGAAGCAGCACCAGGCAGATCACATCTGTGATCTGTGGCCCCATCCTGAAGTAGGTTACTGCTAATATATGTGGTGAAAAAAGGACTGAGTAATAGCGAGGGCGTGGGGGGTGGGGGAGAATCACATTAATGTAGCAATGTATTTGTTCCAGAAGGAGAGTATTTGGTAAACTCTTGTATTTGTGTAGCTGACATTTAGGGGATTGTGATCTCTATCTCTGGATGGAACCTATGTGTGAAAAATAAAGAAGTAGATGATAATATTGTTAGCTTAAAGGATGTCTTATTTTGTGGACTTGTGGGTCTGGTGGAATATTCCTTTTGTTTTTAGGCAATGTCTGCATGGGGGCTTGGAATAATGGTGGATAATATGAGGGTATCTTCACAATATTGCTTTTCTCTTTGGTTAACTTAAAAGCCTCTGCAGGTTTTTTGTGTGTCTAAGGCTGTGGATTTTTTTTTCCACAAAAGTTCATTTTATAAAAAACTTGGTACTCAAGCTCAACACACCACATAAGGAAAATCTTTCTGACCCTCACTCACAATATTTTTGTCCTGATGTTATATACAATTGAGTTAAATTTGGATCTTTGGTTACCAAGCACCAAAGAAAACAAAGCAAAATCTAAGGAGACAGGAACAAAACTACTAAATTCAACCATTCAACACTTAACTCAAACGTAATTACTGAGCACATGTACGATGAATAACAATATGATAGATTAGAAAACATTTTTAAAAGGATAAGGAGAGCCTTTAGGATAATAATTTGCAGTTGTTTACTTGAGAAAGAGATGACTCTATTTAACTTCTCAGTCATTAAAATATTACATTATATAATAGAGAAAAATAATTGCTAATAACTAATATTTATTGAATGCAAAACTCCTTTGAGAACTTTTACTTTTTCTGGAAATTGTCCTTACTTACTGGCTAAGGTTGCAATGAAAGAGT
Organism: Galemys pyrenaicus; assembly: GCA_019455555.1. Taxonomy (NCBI): domain Eukaryota; kingdom Metazoa; phylum Chordata; class Mammalia; order Eulipotyphla; family Talpidae; genus Galemys; species Galemys pyrenaicus. The sequence goes on from JAGFMF010011386.1 coordinate 2,824,576, forward strand.
TCAAAGGGTATCTTTCCCCTCAGTGCACTAAATGAGGAAATGGAGTTCACTGCCTGTCTCCTCTCCTAGGGTTGGTTGAAGCAGCTGTATGACTTGTCCACAGGTGATGACTGTGGCTACTGTGGAGCACCTGAGAATGGTTTTGCAGATATGAGTAGGAGGGCAAGCAGAGAGCTCTTCCAGTCAGAATAGAATAGGAAAAGCCTCAGAAGAATAAGGAAGACTCTAGAGATAAGGGCAACAAATTCCAAAGGTAACTAAGCAAACCCCTCAGGACCAGGGGCAACCTGTCATTCCAGAACAAGGGTGATAAAGAGAAGTAAGCTAAAATAAGGGCTGGGACAGAGTCTTAAATCTGGGGACATTAAGGCAGTGAGTGAGACCACCAAGGCAGTGAGTGAGACCACCAAGAATTAACCAATCACAAAGAGACTGGTGGAACTTTAGAATAATTAGGGAAGCACAACTCATCAGCTTCCCTGCCCTCCCTGGCCTGGTTCCACTGGCCTAGGAGTCCCACTATTTGTTCCTTTTCTGCTAATAAATGTGCCTCTTGCTTGCTTGCCTGAGCATCAGCAAAGTTCCTGCTGCAGATTTGTGAGACACCAGACCATGGTGGTCTAATGGCTGGGCCTCAGCACTGCCACAGCAGCCTGGGATCCATTCTTGGCTGGGAAACTAGGCCTGAAAATCTGAAATTATGATATTGCTACTGCAGGAAGTACCATTGCTGAGCACCCTACCTGTTGCTGTATTTAACAATCTGTCATTTTATTTGAGAGGCTATGCCTCCCATTGATGGCACCTTGACATTCCCTGTGAGGAGGGAAGCTAAGGCAGACCAATCTTTGAGAAACTTGTGCCTCCTTTATTGGCAAAACTTAGTTTGACAGATTCTCAGACTTTGCCAAAATTGCAGTCAAAGGGTGCTTCTACCTGACGCCATTTTCCTCCCTTCCAGTCAGGGTTGTATTTGCTTCAAGGTCTGGTGGTTCTCCCATTCTTCTGCTGTCCTCCCTGTTTCCTTTCCATAAAGCATAAAGCCCTTGTATGGTTTATTCAGACTTGGTGTATACTTTTCAGGGAAGAATAAGTTGAGCTGCTTTTCAGACTAGAATAGGTTGAACTTAAGTGAGCCAAAAAATAAGCAGTAAGATGAGGATTTGGGACTCACCTACCAGGAGCAGATGAAGAAAGTGACATACTAACTGATAAGTTAGTCATGAATATTTTCTGCCAAAAGTAATGTTTGGTTCCTAAATTTTCTTTTTTTTAAAAGATTTTATTTATGTAAGAACTGGGGTATAACCAAAAGACAAAGGCATCATGAGGGTGGGGGGAGGGATTGAGATGAGGGCAGAAAGAGTACAAAGGACTGGGATGACAGTGCAATGGGGAAATGGTGGTAGGAACTCCATGGGTACTACAATTGTTATCAAATATGTATAAATAAATAAATTTAATAATAAAAAATGTAATTAATATAAAAAAATAATTGGGGTACAAGCCAGAGGTGTGTGTGTGGGGAGGGGGGGGTGAGAGGATTCACTCTGTCTCTGGTAGATTGACTGAAATACACTGCTGAGGGGAACAGCGGGTGAGGCAGCCGAGGTCTGCTGCACCTTGTGGGTCCCCTTCCTGGTCAAAGATTGAACTCATGCGGCAGTGACTGTGGATGCTTCATAGTGCAGTGCTTAACCCCTCGTGCCACCAGGGAGTCCCTGGTTCCTAAATTTTCACTGGCGGTCCCCTAGATAAATGTCCTAATGGAGGGGAATGTTATGACAGGTGTAATAATGCAGGCATTTTGAAAACATGGGGTGAATAATACCTACAAAAAAAAATCACATGGTCTCCCTGTTGGTGCGAGGGGTTAAGCACCACACTATGAAGCTGCCACAGCCACTGCAGCACTAGTTCCATCTCTGACCAGGTGGTGACCCACACAGCGCACAGCAGACCTCTCCTGCCTTGCCTACTGCTCCCCTCAGCAGTGCATTTCAGTCAGTCTGCCTGTTCTGTTCCCCACTCTGTCTCTGGTGAATCCTTTCACCCTCCCCCCACAACTCTGGCCTGCCCCCCAGTTTTTGTATGCATAAATAAATATTTTTTAAAAAACCACAGAGGGTGACTTTTACTAATTCATATTAACACTGGCATAAGGGACTGAGAAACGTTAGCATTAAGTTAAATAGCTAAGAGTGCTAACCAGAGTGCTTTGGCAGTATATAAAGAGGCACCCACTAAGTGTAGCGGAAGGAGACACAATCTAGTAGCAGGGCGAAGACTAAACTATGAGAGTAAGCAGAGGTCTAGAGATGTTTGAACTCTCAGTCAAAACATTTCTACTATGCAAAGTTGAGGGACTTTTCAGCAAAGGCCTGGTATCTGAATATCAGAATGTTACAGAGAAGGTAGAGGGGCACCTCAGAACCCTCAAACCTGCCCGTGCTAAATGGGTTCATGCCATCTGCCTCATCAAGACAAACATATAAGACCTTTAATGGAAAGGAATTTTAATACAATTAGGAAGCAATACATAGAAGACAAAGAACATAGTTACTAAATCAAACATCCAAAGTTACCCATCCCCTCCAGGATAAAAGTCCAGTCAAACAGGATTGGCCTAAAACAAGGCCCAAAAGCCTGCCACAACTCTAAAGCACCTTTCGGTGGAGACTCATGGAAAAGGGTCAGAAAGAGACAAATCTAGGAGGAAAAGAACAAAATTAAAATCAAGATAAAAGCTGTCATTGTTAAACTCCCCATGGGTCTCTCACCCACATCTGTTCCAACCAGTCCAGGACCAAAAAGCAAGCACAGTTCCTTCACACATCTCTCTGCTCCATATATCTCCTCTAGCTCTCCTTGCTGCTCTCCATCCTGCTTTCTTCCTTCTTTTCCACCTTCTTAACCCTGCTCAGCTCCACCCTACTTAGGGTGGGGCAGAGATCCTGGAACTTCCCTTTTTCTGGGGACCACCCTGTTACAAGAAGGGCCAGAAAGATGCAGCTGAAGAGGAAGACTCTAAACCTCCCTGTACTTCCCAGGTTTGCAGAGGTGGTTGACCATTCCCTAGTAAGGTTTATGACTTCTGCTTCTCTGGGAAAAACTGTAGAAGTCTTCCACTGAACAAGGCAACAGGTGCCTCTAGAAATCTTTCTCACCACATTTCCTCACTTGTAGGCTAATAATTAGGATTAAATTCCAATATCACCTGGCTGGGATATGTTGGATCTTTTAGGAGAGAAAAGAGATTTTACATCTTTGATGTCCTCTTTTGAGGATTTCTCAATCATGACTGATGATTCGTTTTTATGGGGCTGTCCTGCATCATCCATGACCAATACCTCTAGATGCCAGTAATAACTTTCCTTACAAATTTACTTTGTGACAACCAAATATCTCCCTATGTCACTAAATGTCTCAGAGAAAAATTACCCCCAGTTAGGAACTCCTAACCTAGAATGACAAAAACTAGTTGACTCTTTCTTATCAGGGCCCTGATGATGGCATAATAACAAGAAATAAGGGAAGTACTCCTGGGATTGTATTCTGGCAGGTCTTGGTAAAGGAAACTGATTTGCATAGATAGATAAGCAAGAATTCATTCATTGGGACAATGGAGTTAATATGCTATAGAGAACAGGGCAGAAGAAGGAGCAAAGGACTCAAGAAAGTGGGCATGATGGAATGGATATAATGTGTGTAGCTACAAGAACTGCCAGAGAATTAGGTTCTAAGAAAGAGCACAGAGATTATACTATTTACCAAGGTCACAGAGAATATCATGATGACATAGTTACCAGAATCACTAAGGAGAGGCCTGCAGGCTAGAGATGACAGCACAAGAAGCAGCCACAGAATTGGGCATTTTGGGGCCTCCCTGGTGGTGCAAGAGGTTGAGTGCTGCACTGTGGGGCTTCTGCAGCCACTGCAGCGGGAGTTCCATCCCTAGCCAGGGAAGTGGCCCACATGGGGCAGCAGATCTCTCCTGCCTCGCCTGATGTTCCCCTCAGCAGTGTACTTCCAATCTGCCTCTTCTGCTCCTTGCTCTGTCTCTAGTGAATCCTCTCACTCGTCCCAAGCCCTGCAACCTGCGCCTCTGGCCTATAACACAGCTCCTGTGTGTGTAAATAAATAAAAATAAAAATCTTAAAAAAAAAAACTGGGCATTTTAACATCTGTGGGAGTGATGGATCACCACAATAATAGAGGCCAGGGGGTAGTGTTTAACTGCCAGAGTGCAGGAAGCAGCAATTACCATTATGACCAGCGAAGTCACTGTGGAGATGGTTAATAGAACATGGTGTTCCCAAAAGCAAGTAGCTAGAAAGTCAAAAACAGTGGTATAGAGAGAACACAATCTCCAGTTAAGAATATTTGGGGTGGTGGGGGAGTGGTGCTCTCTGGTGGCACAAGGGGTTAAGATGCAGTACTATGAAGCCCTCAGTACCCACTGAAGTGCAAGTTCGATCCCCGGCCAGGGAGGTGACCCACATGGCGCAGCAGATCTCTTGTCTCTCCCACTGCTCCACTCAGCAGTGTGTTTCAGTTGATCTGCCTATTCTTATTACAAGGCAACCCTGATATAAAATGTGTTGCTTGACTCTGGGTCCTCAACCATGTGCTTACAAGGTACTTACAATAAGATTCAACTGCAGGCACACACAACAAAAGCTAATAAAGGGTTACTTTTACAAAAGAGGGGGGAATGAATAACTCAGAGAGAAGAGAGGGAGATAAATCTGTAAATATGTCCTACCTGTTCCTCTGAGCTGGAACCCAGCAGCAAGCTGAGAGCTGGTTCAAACCAAGCGATCCCCAAAGTCCACATGTCTGGTTTTATACCAAGCCTGGCTGCTTAACTCCACCCTCAGGTCCCAGTGATCCACCCTTCAGTGATGATGACTTTATGGGATTTGCAGTTCTTGGTGTCTTGAATATCTTTGGTCTGGAGTTGGGGGTGGAGGTCATACATCTATTTGCAGAGTTCGTTCAGGATATTTTGTCCTCCTAACAATAACCCCCTTTTACTTTTTGTCACCATTTCTATGGTGATGAAGGTCAGATGTGTGGATGCTGGAGTGTAGCCTTAAATGATAAATTTTCAGTGTTCCAATTCGAAAGATAAACCATGTCTCTCTGCTCCATGTGCCTCCTCCAGGTCTCCTTGCTCTCCATCCTGCTTCCTTCTCCAGTCTCCTCTCCAGCTTCTTCTCCTCCCTGCTCAGCTCCACCCTCCCTTGGGTGGGGCAGGGAACCTGGAACTTCCCCTTTCCTAGGGGCCACCCTGTTACAGTCTGTTCCCCATTCTGTCTCTAGTGACTCCTCTCAAACCCCTACACCTCTGCCCTGTACCCCAGTTCTTGTATGCATATTTTTTTAAATAAAAGAATATTTGAGGGGGATCAAGAGAAGAAAAGGGCACTGTGACATGTTCATGTTGTATGTAATTAGCCCTGTTGCATATAACCCAGAAGACCCTAGTTCTTGAGAGTAACAGTTATAGAAAAGTGTGTAGTTTGGAGCTAATGGAATGATCTAGTGAGACTCACTTCAACGACTCCTGGAATTCTGGATATGGCCATGCTTTTGGCAACAGAATTATATGACCTTTGAAACAGAGCTCTTATATTACCAGACCCCATGAAAGATGGAAGCCTTAATTAACCATGTGACCACGTGCTTGGACCTTGCCATTACCTGATGGATTCTGCTAGGTGAGCCCAGTGGTAACCCATGGTAACATGGAAATGGTACATTTTAGATCAAGACTTAGCAGATGCAGGGCATCAGGAAACTACATGATCCAGACCTCCAAATCACATACCACTATTGCACAAATGATCTTCCTCTAGCTTGTATCTATGATTATGTATGGGGTCCTGTATGACCAGCTAAAAGTGGTGGAAAGGGCTAGTTTGATGTGTATGTAAATGGGTTGACTTGCTATGTTAGTGCATAATCAAAAATAGATTTTGTCTGTTTGTAAATGGTCACATTCAGTATGTAAATATATTGTAAAATTTTCTGGGAACTCCCCCTCCCACTGCTTAGTCTAGCAGGCTAGAGAGCAAAGTGTGACTTACAGTGTGTAGTATGGAGCTAATGGAATGATCTTCACAGAGACTTAAAGTGTGAACAGGCGCTCTCTGGTTGCTTATGCAGGAATTCTGCTGCCTGAAGTCAAAATTCTCTGCCAAGGAGTGAGATAAAGGAAATTTAACAATGAGTACTCAGCCTTTGCATCTCTGGAGTACATTTTTTGGGACTAGTCGGTGATTAAATTCCTTATTGCTTTCCTTTAGCATCAGCCTATCTTTGGGTTTTGTCACTTTATAACTAGTAGCCCCTCCTGGCAAGAATAATTAAATTCTTAATGTCAATGACTCACTATTCTTACCTACATAAAATAAATTCAAACTTGTGGTTATTGGAACAGCTCTCACAGAGTCAAATCTGAGTTTTCTTGGTTCAGATTCTCACTTGATTTTCTTATCAACTCTTTGTCCAATTATCATTGAGATTTTATTTCCAGTTAACAAGGACTAGTCTTGAAATACAATGGAGAAGGAAAATCTTTTCAGTGGGTGCAACTGTGAGTAGTACACCTTTATATGGTTTAAATTGAGAATAGGGGGCCGCCCTGGTGGTGCAGTGGGTTAAGCAAAGCACTATGAAGCAAACCACAGCTACTGCAGCACAAGTTCGATCCCTGCCAAGGGCCAAGGAGGGGACCCACATGGTGCAGCAGACCTCTCCTGCCTTGCCCGCTGCTCCCCTCAGCAGTGTGTTTCAGTCAGTCTGCCTGTTCTGCTCCCCACTCTGTCTCTGGTGAATCTTCTCACCTCCCGCGACTCTAGCCTGTACCCCTGATTTTGTATGCACAAATAAATAAATTTAAAAAAAAAATTGAGAATAGGGCCTTCCTGGTGCACAGGGGTTGAGTACCACACTGTGGGGCTTCCGTAGCCACTGCAGTATGAGTTTGATTGATCTCCAGCTAGGGAGGGCACCCACATGGCACAGCAGACCTCTCCTGCCTTGCCCACTGCTCCCCTCAGCAGTTCATTTCAATGGGTCTGCCTGTTCTACTCCCCACTCTGTCTTTGGTGAATCCTCACATCCCCAAACCTCTGGCCTGTACCCCACCTCTTTTATGCATAAATAAATAAAATATTTAAAAAATAAATAAATTGAGAATATCTGTAAATTCCTGGGTAGTGGCCCATGGCCTGGCATCTAGAAGGGGAGTACTAAAGGAAAATGGAAAATAAGAAACCAGGAGTTTGGTGAAAACACATGTGGGTAGACATATGTGGGCATCATATATTAATGCTCCCAGAAGTACTAAATGACCAACTCTACAAAATAACTCAACCGGTAGCAGTTAGCCTGTCTTCGTCATTGGCCATACCACAACTTTTGTGATAGGTACATAAATGAAAAGATATGATGACAATTAAAATGCCAGCTTGGTGACAACACTCTGAAAGGCTATTTTTTTTCTAGATTTTATTTATTTATGCATACAAGAACTGGGGTACAGGCCTGAGGTATGGGGGATGGTGAGAAGATTCACCAGAGACAGAGTGGGGAGCAGAACAGGCAGATCTACTAAAACACGCTGCTGAGGGGAGCAACGGGTGAGGCAGGAGAGGTCTGCTACACCTTGTAGCTCACCTCCCTGGCCGGGATTTAAGTCATGTTGCAGTGGGTGCAAATGCTTCACAGTGAAGTGCTTAACCGCTTTCACCACCAGGGAGGCCCCAGTGTACTGTTCTTTAGTATGCGATTTATTTATTAAATTAGGACTATATATGGCACCACAGGTAGAAACAGGAATGGTCCCACTTGCCATCACTTTTTGCTACCTACTGAGGTATTTTGTGGCTCCTGTTCCTGAAATTCTGCATTCTGCTTTTGCACATTCTAGTCCCCAAAATGTGTGGTTAACACGCCCAGGGCTAACAGAACTAAAATTATGGCTGCCAGAAGCACTTTGGGCTTTTGGCACTTGGAAGTCATAGGGTGAAAAGCATCACTGTGATGTTTGACCTCAGCCATGAAGAGAAGAGAAATAAATAAAATCTTTAAAAAATAAAAGCTTTTGCTCAGTAAAAGTAGGGAGGAATGCATGTGAATCCAGGTGTAGCATGGCTTTGTGTTACATGTAATTCATTTTTTTTTTAAAGATGTATTTATTTGTGCATTGAAGAGTTGTGGTACAGGCCAGAGGCCCAGGGAGGGGGGCCTGGTTTGACAGGATTCACCAGAGTCAGAGTGGGGAGTAGAACAGGCAGATCCACTGAAATACACTGCTGAGGGGAGCAGCGGGAGAGGCACCAGCGGTCTGCTGTGCTTGTGGGTCCCCTCCCTTGCTGGGGATCCTACTCGTGCTGCAGTGGCTGCGGAAGCCCCACAGTGCGGCGTGCAACCTCTTGTACCACCAGGGAGGCCTGTAACTCATGTTTTAGACAGATGTTACTATCAAATGTGCAGAGCTTTCAGGAATGAAATTTAAGTGTCACCACAGATTAGCCTTTAAGACTTTTAACAGGAGTCGAATCAATTTATAATTGGTAATGGAGGAGGAAGAGAATGAATCCTAAGTTCAGTTGCATGGATGGAGATTGTAGTTCACCAACTAACCTCTTTCTGAGTTTCTCTTCTGCAAGGAAGGTTCTTGGAAGCCATAATAAGCTGTTTCCTGACTATATGAGGAGACTATACCTATAGTGCAAGGTATAGATAATGGTAGCTCTTAGATTGTCTCCTAGTTGACTCAAAGCCCAACAGATGTGATTTGAAATCACCCACCTTATGCTGAGACTTCTCTCAGTTATTATCTGAGTGCAGTGAAACACTAAGCAGACCCATTCTTGCCAGACGTGGGACCCCCTCTGTCTGCTGGCTTTGGCATAAATATGTTCATCAGAAAGAAATTTAATTACAATAAATGCAAGTAATTTAAATGTGAGAGTTAACATATTTTGATATATCCATAATAATGTATTAGCGATATCTCTAGTGAAATTATTTTCAAAGCACATTTTTAAATATGGGAAAGTCTAAAGTAGTTTTATAAGTGAAAAAATTTATACTCTATTATGCCATATGACCCCAGTATTTAAATTTACATACTGTAATATCTATCTATATGCACATATAAAAGTTGAATGGGTATATAAAATAATTCTAACTTCATATTTGAATAATGCAATTTGGTTAATTTAATTGTTTTGTGAATATATATCCCTATATTTTCCAATTTTCTGAGTTGAACATGAATTATTATTATAATAACAAATAAGAGTCAAGATGGCTTTAGAAATTTCAGTGATCTTCAACCACTGGGGATAATGATTTTTTAGGAGAGTTTTAATTATGTAAAATGCTAATCATAGTTTTTAAGATAATCAAACAGGGAGAAATAGGGAGAAGTGAACTATCGCATTGTATTTCTTTCCCTTTTTTCCCCTTCATTGATCTAACATTGATTACAGTTCTGTACATAATTTAGAACAGGTTCACACCTCATCAAATGCAGGTCACCACACCACCCCCACCAAATACCCATAGGATCACAGCATTTTAATTGTGACCATCACAAATACTATTCAAGACTGTTATTTCTCAGAAACACCTCAGCCTTATTTTTCTGATTGCTTTGATATTATTCGTAGAATTATTATCAATTTATATATAAAGTTTATTTTATTTTTAAGTTGTTTTTAAATGTAAAATTTATGTGCAAATTTGACTGAACTCCTTCTAAAATGCATTGATATTGTTTATCTTGCTGCAAGATTTTAGTCTGTAGAATTACCATGTTTCTAAAAACATGTTGCTTAAAAATAAATACAACCAATTATCCAGCCATAAAAGAAAATTTCTGTGACAAATCTTTGTATTGCCTGAGCAATTTTATTAGGTAGGAGATAAATGCTCAGTTAGTCAGAAAATTTGAGGAGTAATCAAAACAACATACTCCTTAATTATATAAGTTAATAAATATTTATGCATTTAATATTTCTTTGTAGCACAATCTTAGAAACACACAGTAAGTATATACACTCCTTTACAGTACTGAGATAGACATATGAGACATTTCCTTAATAGAGCAGCAGTAGAGATTCAACAAGAGTCTTGCAAGTAATGTTACCTGGAAGTAGAATGCATGATATCATTTGACCTTTAATCTAGACTTTTAGACTCTTTGAGCTGTAGTAATCTTGTGATTTTCCATGGAAATGGGGCTAGCTTAGTGGTAACCCTGACATTTTTCAGGGTTTAGCCCTAAGAAACAGGTACATCAAATGATCAATTTATTGCAGCATCAACTAAGAACTTTCTTTCAGCACTTGTGAACATTCTAGGGACTCTTTAGCATTTCATATTTGCAGATCTGAGAATGAGTAATCATTACCATCATAATAATATTAAAATAGTATTCATTAAAGAACTTCCAGGTATCTTGTTTAACTTTTGTTTCCTTAGACCACTTAGTCCTGGGTTTGTTTTCTCATGCCTTGATGGAGGGCAGGACCAGGTAGTTGAAACTTTGACTGTTTATGTGATTCTTCCAATGTCTTAGAGAGAAGAGAACTAGAATTTCAATCTGATGTTTTTCGATAATTTGGAAATTCCAAATAGAAATACTGACATTAGAAAGGAACCAAGTAACTGTTTCATTGAAGATTTGAGGAACTCTATCTGGGAGAAGTGAACATAGAAGTGAAAGGAAGTCTATTTTATGAAAAATGCAAAACATCATAGAGTTGCTAATTGGGCTAGGCTAAGGGAATCTGGTGAATGTAACCAAATGCCAGGCAAAATGCTCTAAACAGTGAGGTCAAATAGTATAGGTGCTGAGAAGCTGAAGGGGAGAAAATTTTAACTCTACAGAAGGCAGAATAACAAATGAACCACTATCTAAAAGGTGGGATGTTACCTGACTTTGACATTTAAGAAGAATCTAGGTGATCAGCTATGTTTCAGAAAAGATTTCTGGATAAGGTGGAGGCTGGGCTATATATAAGATGTTTCCAATTTCAGAATCTACTTTTCAATGATAGTAACAATAGTATATAATGAGTGAAGATAGGTAGACTTGGTTAAAATTTCTTTTTTTTTTTTTTAAACTTTAAGTGCATAGAATTACAGCTTGAAGAACAGAATCAACTGCAGATGACCTTGCTTTTGTTGATGTTTGGATTCCTTCTAAGTGTGTGACCTTGACCAAGTTACTTGAAGTCTATTTCTTTACCTGTAATATCTAATAACAATAAACTACTTGAATTTGTTATGAGGGCAACTTAAAAAATGTACACCTATGAATTCTTCATATGAAACCCCGTCACATCATTGACAGTGACAGGCAATAATTTCCTGTTATCATTATTCTTATTATAACCTCCTTTATTGATCATATAATAGGACTGTTCTCCAGTCTGATAATCACTCTAAGAGGGTTATTTATCCCTATTTTACAATTTAAAAATGAGACTAACTGCAGGTTAAATTATTAGTCATATTGAAGCCCAGAATAGGACACAGATTTTCTTCTCAGTATATAAATGAAGATGCTCTTTTCAGGTAAAAGATACTTTGCTATGAGCTTCTTCATTTCAACTTACTGTGCTTGAAATTGGTGTTCAAGGTTACTGGTTTCTGATGTGTAATTTGATCAGCAAATGGGTGAAAGCTGAAAAATGACAGAGAGATGTAATGGGGCTGAAACTAAGGGATAATTCACAGGGAAAAGGGAGAGAATATTTGTAAATTGCACAAGATAGGCCTGCTCTCAGGTAATCCTGACCAAGTTTAACCACTTGATGAGCAATTATGGGATGGGGGATCACTTAATTTGACATAGATTTTATCAGACTTTAAGCTGTCTCTCTATATGTCTCTTGGAAAAGGTCATATTTTCAATTTCCCCAGTGGGTGAAGGAAAAATTGCCTTTCATTAACTTCAGACATTTTTCTCTTTACTTTTTGTAAAGGACTGAAAGTTCAAGAATGAAAGTAAAAGACACATTCTATATTTTCTGGCTCTCAGAAATAAGAGAAGAAAATAGAAGGCAGAAAGAACAGATAATCCACCCAAAAAGATGACATAAGTCCTGCCAAAATCTGAAAAAACTACCTGAGTTGCCAAGAATATTTACCACTTGAAAAATGCAATTGTCATTATTAAGGTTCTGGAGAAAAACAGGTGCAAAGCACTCAACTGACCACCCATAGGTGGGGTCAATTCAGAGAAGTCTGTGGCAAGTTGTCTCTGAGCTGAGAGACAACAGAAAAATATAAACTGCTAAGATCCATGCTGATAAATTTGCCTTTCATAAGAAATGAAAACAGCTCTCACAATGGAGGTTAATGGAAAATAAAATCCGCAAAGGTTTTGTGTGGGATTATTTTCATAACATTGTCACAGCTCTTCCATTTTTATGCTAAGAATTAATTTAAAAGGTAAATAGAATGGTAATGGAAAAGGAAACATGTGAGTCACAAAAGGAGAAATGTTGAAAGGAATAGGGTGATTGGTGGGTAGGATGTTTTTAAAGCAGAAATTTGAAAAGTTGATCTGCTTGTATAATAAGCATGATCATTAAATGATTTTTACTTAATGGGCAATTGCTTAGAACAGAAATGCCAAAAGGTTTTTTGGAAGGAAATGCAGTATTTAGCAAATTTTGTGTTGTACATTAGGCTGTGAGAATACTGGGGTACAAACCAAGAAAATTGACTTAGATGGTATGTTTACCAGCAAACAAATGCCACAAATGGATGAAAGGAAAGAAAGGTTGGGGGGTGGGGGGAGATTATATGTAGATGGAGCCACTTTTTTTTCCCTAGAACTAAAAGGCCCCCAGGCAACACTTCTCTAATCTATCATCTTAATGTTCTCTGAATTTCTTCCATAATTGCTAGCAATCTTGTGAAAAATTATGAAAAAGGTATGTGAGTTCTAATCTAACCATGACAGTGGAGAATATTCCAACTTTGTTCCTCATCTTGTCACACCCCTTCCTTATGCTGTCATATGATTCATCTTATTTATGAGATCTCACCCATTTTTGCCAAAATGTTTAAATTATTGTCAGTTGGAAAGAACCTCTTATCTGAGATGTAGCACAGCAATCTGACTGTAATCATAGACATGAAGGTTTGTACTGCCAAAATTTGGCAAACCAGAAAGAATCAGACTTTGCTGGGCCTGTAAAGAAAGTGATGACACATCCCAACTTTCTTTTCACTCCTTCCACTGAAATTTGGATTTATGAAAACTCAACATAGATATTAGTTACATCAATGCTTCCACCTTCTTACTGCACGTGGAGCTATACAATAAGGATTCATTAATAAGGATAATTATTACTGCAAATTTTGTGGCTCAAACAGTGTTTGGAAATTTTCTTCCATGTTTTGTAATTTTATTTTGATCAATAGACTTATTCATGCTCCAGCACCTAGAAATTAATTTGGGTACAGTCCATTAACAGAAAGAGAACAAATTATGACTAGTTGATTCAGATGCAAATGAAGGTCCATAGTGGGTGAAAGGACTTTTGACATCATCTTGGCTTTCACACAAATGCTGCCTCCCCTGGGAATACCTTCTTTCTCTAATCTCCTACCCTATTCTTCCTCTAAATTTCTTCTGTCTTCTCTAACCTTCTGTCACTCCTACAGGGTCAACCTTCACTCTGGAGGTAGTTTCAATGTCTTTTTGGTAAGGGTGTGTGGCTGACAGTTCCCATGGCTATAGGTTCACACCATCCCTCATGGAAGAAGCTTCTTTTCTACAGGGTTTTTGAATGGACTCTACAATGTATACATTCAACTGAGTTTCATGGTAACATGTTAATAAGCAAAATCTTTGCTTTACCCAAAGTTCCTCCCCATCATGTAAGAAGCACATGGGAAGGAAAAGGAGGGATAGGAAACTGCCTGCTCCTTCTTTCTCTTGATGTCTGCTGACCCTACACACTTGATTAGCATCCATTTGAAAGGAATTTGAAATTCTAATATTGACTCTTGAATTGTTTAGGAAAACTGTAGACTTACTTTTTCAAATTAATATCAGCTTGGACATAACCTGCTGTAAGTCTATACTTTTTAAAGAATAGAGAGATTGGGCCTACATAATATTAAAAACATCCTGTCAATTCCATTAAAAACCAGTCTGCCTTATTCCTTATGACCATGGCAAAAGGTCTAGTCCTATAAAATGTAGTTTTTAGTTTTGTCTTCACTGTGTACTTACTATCTGTTTTTTTTTTCCTCTGTTGCTTCAAAACAAACAAGAAAACATTGCTTTCTACCTATTTAACTGGCTTGTTGTAAAGATCAATTAAGGTCATATCTGAGAACTGCTTTTAATAAGTGCAAAAGAAAATTATATAACTGTAGAGTAACATGTTCTCAAAATCTTCATCTATGTCATGCTTGCTTCATATAGATTAAGTGCCAGGGACTAGTAATAAGGTGACAACAACACCCCCTCTTTTTCCTGTCTTTGATTTAATTGGAATAGCAATATATCCAGTTAAAAATTCACACCCCCAGACTCCCTTGCAGATAAGGTCACAGTTTTGACCATTGAAGTAAGAGTAAGCTATTGGATAAGAACTCTGTGAAATCTCCATCAAAGAAAAACTAAACTCAACTGGCATATCCTTTTGCTCCTTCTTTCTTCATGGAAGGTGGATGCAATGACTAGAAATACAGCAGCCTTCTTATGACTTGTTGTGACTTTCAATCTGAAAAATCCCAGGCACTAGAGTAAAATGGAAAAATCTAGGGTTCTTTGTTATTGATTATACCCTAGATCTAATGCATCAAATCCTGGAATATCCAACTCTATATTTGTCATGCTACAGGAGAAAAAAAAAAAAACACCTCTATTTTTTCACATATTTGTTATTCACATAGCAGTTTCCAACAGAATCAGGATTATTGTCATATCTGTAAGTTTCTACTACTTGATTTTAAGTATACAGATATCCATTAATATTGAATAGTTGATGTTCTACTAGATTCCTGTTACATCTTATACTTCCTACTGGCATCTGACATGCAAGACTCTAAAGGTCAGCTCGTCATTCTTTTCACAAAATCTCTTTCTTATCTTTTATTCTTAAACTTATTTCCCCTTAGTCTATGAAGTCAAAATGTGGATGTCATATAACAAGATATATACACATGTATAATATAATTATTGTGAACTTTTTAAATAGACTATGTCAATCTTTTTCATCCAGCTGCCTATTTTGTTATTCTGACCTCATCCCCAATGTTTATGTTGGCTATTAATATCTTTTCAACTCAAACTCAAGAATAGTCTTTCTTTTCCCATCAGATATAATCAATCTTTTCTTTTGTATATCTACTGGTCATTGTTAACACATCACTACCTTTCCATTAACAAGTTGTTCTCCCTCTCTGTATATTTGTAGACTACAGAAGTCAAGACCAGTTTGTTCATTATTGTACCTTAGTATCTATTTATAACCATATGTGACTCATGACTGAATCCCAACAGATATTTGTAAAATATTGTTTGTTGAGTTAGAAAAATTAAGCACTTTGGAGTAATGATCAGGAAATTGTTAGACCATATTTATAGATTCTATTGAGAGAAAATTTCTAAATTTATCTTGCTTAAAACCTTAGTTCTTGTTAAAAACAACAACCCCCAAATGTGTCCTGACAACTGCACTCTATGGACTGTGGCTAATTTTAAAGACAAATGTCACAGTTAAAATAGTTCTTGAATAACTTAACATTACCATTCTGTTTATAGATATAACATTCAAATTGAAAGTTTTAAATCACTTGGCTCTGGCATAAAGAGACCTTGTTCAACTTACTTGAAAGACTATATGCCCCTGGCATTTGCTGAGCAACATGCTTTTCCTATTGATACTCTATAAAATCATTTAAAGGACTTTAATGTCCTCAGCTTATCCTAAAAATGATGACAACTCTGGAGTCAGAGTTAAAGAAGGAAAAATTGTATAAGTCATAGACACAGCTGCACATTAAGTTAATGAATTTGTATCAAATATATTGAAGCAAGTAGCATCTTTTTCTCAACCGGCCATTGTCTATTTGTTTTATTACTTTCAGTGAATTTATTATATCCTCAATGCAACTTCTCATTAAGGTAAGGATGTTTACATTCCTAAAAAAGGAAGAGTCATTGGATTAGTAGAAATAAATATTACTCATAGATTTGCTATTCCCCTAAGTGATTTGCCCTTGAAGAAATATATTGTTGGAGGAAATAGTATCTATTAAAATTTGAAGTGTACCAGCTTTCATTCAGCAATTCCAACTCATGTGTGATATAATATACATATAAGGATAGTCACTAAAGCATGGCTTGTACTAGAAAAAAAAACTAAATGTGTTTCAATAGGATACTGATTCAATCATTATGTTGTATGCATTTTTGTTTGGCCTGATGGGGAAATACCTCTAAGGCATGGTATTAATGAATAAAAAATACAAAAGTGGGTGTATAGTTTTCCATTTATATTAAAATTCAGGATATACATATCATTTGAAAGTCATAATATTTCTCAGGAAAGATATACAAGAAAGAGCTAAAAGTATTGACTGAGAGCAGGAGAGTCTGGTAATTAAGGAAGAAAAAAATAGGTTTGCATTTAATTTCAGCCTACATATTTTACCTTTTGAATATACTAGCAAATGTATTCATTGAATATACTAGCAAATGTATTAAAAGAACAAAAGGAATATATTCCAAATAAGCCATATTTTTATATCAAAAATAATAAGATTCATATATCAATGACAGCTAGTTAATTTTACTAAATTATATAGATATGTTATAGCAAATGACTAAGGCCATAAAATCTCTCTGAAGAGTTACTAATAAAGGAGCGATGCTCTTCTATAAATAAGATGTATATATATTTTTAAACACTCTAAATTTTCATAACAATCAATATTAATAATATGACTATATATTTATATAAATATGCACACACATGCACAAACATCCCTGCCCAAACTAGAAGATAAATATTTTCAGGCTTTATTTTTATTTTTTCTGCATCAAGATACCTATTTAGTTTCTTATATATGGGAACAGGTAAAACATGTATTTATTGATAGTACAAGAAAAAGATAAGTTATGGTGCTTAATATCTTTAGTCATCCCTACCTCTAGCTGTGTGGAATCAGAATGTAGTAATTTATTTCAGTGCCTGCAAATAAAAGCTTAGCATGTGCCACCTTCCTTAGCTATTGAGAGAACTTAGAGAGTGATTAGCTATTAACTGGATTTATTGAGTGTACTCCTCAAATAGGCCTCTAGATGTATTCATAAAACTATGAAATTAAGATGGACTTGCTACTGTTAAGGTTTATAATGAAAGTCATCTGGAGGCAATTCATAAAAGCAGCGATTGGATATAATCACACATTGCCCTACTGTTCCTCATCTCGTTTAGGAAGAGGAATAGACTCAGTGTACCCCTTAGATTAGTGTGCTTATCTTTCTTGACATCCTGTCATTACACTTTATCCTGCATAGATTTTTTTTAGGATGCACTAGGAGTTTTGAAAGGTTTCAGTAAATGTTTGTTGAAGGACACATAGTGGTAGGAGCTACCTTTTCCCTTTGACTTAAGATTCAGACAAACCTTTTTGTGCAGTCCCCGTAGGGACTGATATGCAGAATTGTTTGGCAGCAGATTTTTTGTTTATGGCGATAGAGGAAGAGGCTTCAGTGCCAGAAGGGCTCCGGCAGGCAGGAAGAGACAGGGAGGCGGTGGAGAGTAGCAATGGTTGTCTGATTCTAGCCAAGACTTCACTAGGAGAAGAGACACAAAAATGACCCATCTTTGGAAGAACACCTCAATGGCTGGGTCACAGCTCTGTGGGAATGACCATGTGTTGTATCCCCAGTGGTTCTCTCCAGTGAAGACTTCAAGGGGAAGAAACGTGCTGAGGCAACAGTCATGTCTTCCAGGGCTAGAATTGTTTGAAAGCACATGTGACATTGATGAGACTCCTGGCACTAATTGATGGGAATTTACTTGATTGAAGTTTTAGTTGATGGGAGGACAAGTGTGAACTGAGCCATTATTGTTACTTTCTCCTGCATTAACCTGATGGACTTGGCATTTGTGAATAAATGCAGACAAGGCATATTTGGAATTATATTAATGAGTTTGGTAAAAAAAAAAAAAAAGATATCATGTGCATGTATTTATATCCTGCCAGCTAATGATATTTTTTGAATTAAAAAAAAATAGATCTTGTCACTTTGGCCTGAAATTAGGACAGGCATATAGTTGTTCCATTGAAATTAGGACAGGCATATAGTTGTTCCATCAGCTGGTAAAGCTCATAATGAAAAATATCATCTTTGTAATTAAACTTCATGGTATTTTCCTACTAGGAATGTTTTTGTCTTCAGAAGAACAGATGTAGTATGGGAAGCACAAGTTTTTCTACCTTCTCATATTAAAAAATACTGACCCTAAAATATGTAAAGACATCAGTGTTAACAACTATTGAAGTGAGGACTTGCTGTATTGTTAAAAAGATGATGACAAACCCAAAATGGAAGTTCTGTGCTGAGTGTATAAGGACGTACTGCCTAAGCCAACTACAGTTTTAGCTGCCCTTGTGTATTTGGTATCCACAGGACAGTGAAGATTTTTTTTTAATTCATTTTGTAGAAGAGCTGGGTGTAGGCAAGAGGTGGGGGGCATGGGAAGATTCACTAGAGACAGAGTGGGGAGCAGAACAGGTGGATCTACTGAAATACACTGCTGAGGGGAGCAGAGGATAAGACAGGAGAGGTCTGCTGCACCATTTAGGTTAGCTCCCTGAGTGGGTATGGAACTCAGGCTGTAGGAGGGAAAGCATGGAGACTTAACCCCTAGGCTACCAGGGAGGTCAAAGTGCAATTTTCTGGTCAACAAAGAGGTAATCCTTTTAACTCCCCACAGAAAAATGAGAAAGTGTGCCACCACACCTTCTTCATTCGACATGGGTAGCTTGCCTAAATCTAAAATAATTCTCTTCTTTTATCTTGACACCGCTTTTTTTTTTTTGCCTCTAAATCCTTTCATCTTAAACAATTTTTAAGAGCACATTGCTATATGTTAATTGAGAGGCCGCCTAAAGCATGAATCACTTAATAAATTCAACTAGAGCTTTAAAATTAACTGAATTATGTATTTGTTATTTACAATATATACATGTGTAGACATACCTCTATATTTCTATGCATACATGTATATTTGTGTGTGTGTATGTGTGTGTGTGTAGTCCTTCATTTACAAACTGGGGATATTATGACAATAGAGGAAGAACATGTATAATCTGTGCTGAGTTCTTGGGTAAAATCCTCTTCACATTGTGAGGTGTAGATTTCAAAGCAATGTTGCATTTTTTGGTATTTTTCTTATTTAACCGTGAGGCATTCAATGTTTGCTTGAATCATCAAAAATTTTATTTCAGAAAGCAACTGACATTTTCGCATATTAAAAAAATAAATCCTTAAGTTGACAGACATCTAACAGTAGGAGGGAAGGCTTGAGCTGACAGTTGCTTCCTCACACAGGCTTTTAATTACAGAGTCAACATGCAAACTTCAGAAGCCCCAGGAGATGGTAGTTAACACTGACTGGCTTTTAATCCATTGCTACAATGGTAGCAGGAAGAAGTGTAGCTATGGAGTTCCAGTAACAACACAGGGACACATACCTTATCTAGGATCCTGAGTCTTAATTTCATGTAAAAAAAACCAGACTGTCATATTATCTATGTAGTGGTATCAGAAAATTGTTTCCATAAATAAATTTTTATAATAAAGCTCAGAATCTATCCATTGTAATATGGAAACCATTTAGATATTTAAATAAAAGTTTTAAAATGTGTAGTTGATATTTTCCCGTTTTATTAAGAAAGACATTTTGAACAGAACATAAACTTCTCTGGGCAACTGGGTCCCAGTGATAAATTTCAGTTTGACTCTGAACACAATGAGACTCTGTTTAAAAAATCTCTTGGTCTTATTTCAGCTGTGGTTCTCGGCATCAGCTTCTAGGATGACAGTGAGGTTGATCTTTCTAAAAGGTTGTTTTTTCTGTAATCTAGGAGCACAGATGACCAAGTGTAGTATAAATCCTGACAGCTGGCTTTTCTTTTTGTAATCCAAGTGCCTGGATCAAGCTTTGATGTCTAAGCATCCACTGCAGAGAGGACTAGCTGGAATAGACACAGTGCCAGCCTCAGCAGGAGACAAAGGGCCAGGATGTCCACCCCCACTCCACCACAAGAGCCCTTTGCTTTACAGATCAGGCGTGATTTGCAAAACTGGCCCTTTGGGGAGCCATTTCCTTCTTTTTTTCTCTATTTCTACCACTTTCCACATTTTAAATCCCCCCTCTTATGTTTTTGACTCACCAACGAAGAGAACCCTCCCTTAACCCCAATAAAAGCAGAACCCCAAGCCCGTGTACGTCACTGAGTTTGTGGCTTCCAGGTGTGTAATTTCCAGATCTTGTAAGTAATAAACTTCTATTTTTTAAGTTTCCTTATAGCAGCTGCTCAAGAGTATCTTGCAATTATAGTAAGAACTGCAGAGATCTGTTCAGCCACCACAGCGGTTTTTGATAGATCGAACCCAGCAGAAAAAAATGTTTGTTAAATAGAAAAGAAATATTTCCTCAGCATTATAAATCATAGAGCTTTTAGCTGAGACTCAAAAGATTTCTTTTCCTGTGGATTCAAACATTTTATTATTACCATTTTTTTCTAATCTTTTCCCCAAATATTTACAGAGATCTGTTCTGGGAAGTTGCCAGAATGTGTCCTTTGGATGAGCAAAGCACTACCGAACTCATATTCTTTTAGAAGCCTATCCATAAGGTATCTAAGCGAGGAGACAGTTCATAACCTAACCTGAATCGCCCATAAAATTGAAAATTCCATTGCTGAAAATAACCTGGAACAGAGAAGATATTGTGCAAGACTCTTAAAATGTATGTTTTGGAAAGAAAGCAAAGCAGGTGAGCTAGTTTCTACCTAATTTGATTTTTTTCCATTACCAAGTCTTCATATAATAAGTCATTTTCAGGAAATAAAAGTTACATTAGTTCCTTTTGACTATTATGAAAACTTTAAATGAAAGTGTTATAACTTTCTCTTCCAGGTTCCTATAAACCCTTATAGGATGAACTTTAAGAAAACTACTGGAATTGAGAAAAAGACCTCTTCCTAGTTTCTTCAGAGAACTTTATACCATATTCTTAAACTAAAAAAAAAAAATGCACATTATTAAAATCTTTTTTTTTTGGAAGGGGAACCTGTATCCCAACCCCCAAAATCATATTATAAAAACTTGGCATTTCTTTCAGGATAGTCCATTTCGTTTATTTTCTTGTCAGGTTTTGGGACTATTTTAGGTAAAAGTAAAGTGGATTCATCCATTAAAAAAAAATAACTAAAACTGGATGTGCCCCAGATTTTTTTTTTTTTTACATTAACAATAGGCTTAGAATTTTTAAGATTGCAAGGAAGATATGTGCTCAGGTTAACTCAGCAATGAGATCTAAGCTGCAAACAGAGAAAAGTAATATCTCAGTATATCACTGCTGCCAACTCAGTAACTATGCTCATGCCAGGTCCTCCAGTGATTATCATCTTCATACAGACATGGGGTGCAGGGTAGTCATTAAATGACTTACCAGTAATAGGGGGAGACCAAGGGGGGAAAAGTCCCAACACCCCACACCTCCCATCCCACCAACCATTGAACCACACTGCCTCTCTGCAGGTTTTGAAAAATAGAATCAGTTAACAGGAGAGCCTGCAGGGAGCCTTTGAAGTCCATGCCAAATTTGAACTTTGTCACCAACTTAGGAGCAGAGATACCAACTATAAAATATTAGGGTTGATTTTTGTATCTTTGAACTTGTGTATTTACTTTATCTAACACCCTAACATTATTAACTGCAAAAAAAATTTAAAAGAAGAGTCCCTTTACAAGTCTTAGGCTGTTATTAAACACAATTGAGTGAACTTGAACTTGAGGGTCTCAGCCTGGTGTAGAGGCAGGGGAGCGCAGCATCTCCAAATTAAACAGGAAGTAAGAAGAACCTTTACATTCAACTGAGGATGGTAGAAATCTAAATTCCATGAAATTCAAGTTCACAAATTCAAGTTCAGGGATTCCAAAGAGATTACATTTCAAAATTGTTATTTCTCTAGTTTTTAATTTTTCTATAGTTAATTAATCTATTAATTATTATAGAAAACCAGTCTAAACAAGAGGCTGCTTTTCCTCTTAAGGTGAAAACTTGTAGCAAGAGGATAATTTATAAATTGCCAAAAGCTGAAACAAGGAGACATGAGAAGAAAGGAAGTAAATGGGGCAACAGCAACCCTAAAAGGATCTCATGTAGAAAGAGAGAAAAGGAGCAAATTTTGACCAACTGTGCCTGATGGTGAAAATTTAAAAAAGAAATACATGAACCTATGTCTGGGGTGTGTATGTATTTTCTGATGCATATTGAGTTCCCATATTGCCCATATTACCCATTTTTACTATGGTCAGATTAAGATGTAAGATTATGACTTTTGTTGCAACTCTGATTGAATTAGAACCTCTGACATCACATTTCCAGAATGATGGATTTATGTTTTAAAAGAATGCAATGCAACCAACCACCTCAGAATAAAGACAATGCAAGCTATTCTGAAGTAGAAATTACAACTTCTTTAAGGGTACAACTTCTGGAACCTAGTATATTGAATAGAGAAATGAAGAGGAAACCTAATCTCTCATAATCAATAGACTTTGTTATACTTAGTAAAAGTTAAAAACCCAATTAAAAAAAAATCCTAAATGGTTTATTCTCAACTAAGCATCAAAACCTCAGTATAGACTTTCAACATCATTCTTGTCTTTTGCCTTCTGATTATCTTAGCTTCCATTCTTTTCAATTGCATACTTGAATCTCTTTTGAAATATAATGGCCTTGTGAAATTTGCTCTTTTAGCTAAAGGCTCATCTTCCACTGTGGGTCTTAATGCCATTCCTGAGGCTGTATATAGAGGAATATCATGTCAAAATATACATTGGATGTGTCAAAAAATGAGATTTGCCAGTCCCTGGTCTCTGGCTGATAATTTTCTCATTTTCATCTGTTCCTGAGTATACAATATTTTGAAATTTTCTGTCTATTCTCTCTACACACAACCCCCCACCACATACACCTTTTGCAACACAAATTAACTAGATTTAGTCAGTGTTAACTGAAATATTTAGAATGAAATAGTATAAGAAACGCTACTTCAAACTTGTTATCTTTTCTCCTTGTCACACAATTTATTCAGGAATTTGAGTCCTTCCTGAGAAGAGAGCTGAATTCTCTGACACTCATAATTTGACAGGCCCCTTGTCAGTCACTGAGACCAGGTCCCACGGAGACTGAGAAGATCAGATAGGGTTGGGTAACAGTGCTTGTAAGTTGTTTGCCACCAGGAATTTCACAGGTGTCACTGTATCCAGGATGAAGGAAGAGGATATTTTTCATGGCTAGATGAATTTTAACAGGACTTGCAGTAACACTGAATTGTAACAGGGCTTTCAGACCTTGGGAGCATAGCAGAGACTTAGGCCAAAGGGATGTCAGCAGGACCCTGCATTAGGAAACATTTACATCCACTCGGATTTTTGAAAGAGAATTCTCATCAGTCATAGAAAGACAGTAAAACAAGGGCTGTATTTTCTCATTCACATGTTGAAATTATTCTGGCAAATAGACAGAAGGTCAGAATATGAATTTAGACTTAGGTGACACTGACAGGGTTTTCAGTCAACCAGGTGTTGTAAATTTACTGAATTTACTGAAACCCAAATAGCTGCATTAAGCCAATGAAGGTCTTGAAGGTAGTCAGGAGTTCCCCTAAATTATTGATATTAGTGAACTGACATGTGAAGTATAAAAACAAATCAGCAAGGCCTCAGAATAAATACAGTGTCATGTCCTGAGATTTAGTGTGAACTTGAGAGCCCAGGCACAAGTCAGGCTGTTAAATCCAGGTCCCCAGCCTGTAAATTCTAGGTGAGTGGAATGGTAGATCTTTACTCTAAGTCAACACCCCCTAACTAAGCAGATATCTGGATCATGCCATATAAATCTCAAACTTTCTTCCCAGTGGCAAGATACCAACCCAGCAAAATTGCTGACAGTACTTCAGTAAGAGTCTCTTGGAATTTTGCAGACCTGCACATGATTGAGGCATTCAGAAGTAAATCCAGAAGTACCTTAAACAGCAAAATACCCCTCTTTGAACTCCCAAACTGAATTGTGAAAAGGGCAACTGATGACAGAGTACAATGAAGAGGATTAAAAATGGTCAATACACTATCATTCTCCCTTGGAAGGAAGCAAACTCATGGGCAGGGAGATCAATTCTGATGTTGCTGTGCTTTTGTCTTTTTGTGATAGTTGTCAGTTTTCTAGTCTCAATATGGCTTATTTTCATGCCAGTTCTAAATATATACATGCACACAAACACTCAAATGTATTCATATCCATGTTAGTTATTCATCTACATTAAACTAAATGTTTGTACATGCTGCTATATTACATTACATATGTCAAAAGCATAGGTGACGATTAAGATAACAGAAGATCATTTACTTATTCATTTATTTTTCTCAGCAAATATTCACTGAGTACTAACAATGATTCAAATATTGTTTTGGGTGCTAGGAATATAAATCAGACAAGATTCCCCTCTCATGGAGTCTATATACAAATTTGGAGAGAACAAAATTAACTGAGAAACAATAAAACAAATACATTCCAAGTCATAATAATTGTTTTAAAAAATTAAAACAGAGCAATGCATTTGAAAATGCCTGAAGCAAGCTAGAAGGTTAGACAAAACCTTTGCAAAGAAAATTTTTGTTGAAATCTGAACAATAACTTTTCAACCACATAAGCATCTAGAGAAGGCATATGTGAAAAAAGTCTGAAGCAGCATTGAATTTGTTTTTTTCTGAGGAACTGAGAGAAGGCCCTGGAGAGAGGAAATGAGTGAAAAAAGTTGAGGAGTTCAGGCTAAAGAGGTAAGAAGTAAAATCATTCAAATTTTGTAAACCATTGAGAAGAATTGTGAAAGAAGGATTCTGTTTTTAGCCATTAGAGGTTACTAGAGAGTTTTATGTGTAAAAGTTCTCATTTATGCCCTTCTAGTTGTTCAGAAATGTTTCACAGAGTAGGAAAAATGTGGAATCAGGAAGACAGTATTTGGAATTTCAGATTCACCAAATGAGAGCTTGAAAAATAATTTGAGGAATCTATATATATGCCAATCACAATGTAGAAGCAAGTCTGTACAAGTTCAAGGTCATCAGGCTATAACTGAACTGTCTATTCACAGAAAGATAACAGAATCCAGAGTCACTACGATATAACATGCTTAAAGCCCACTCAACAATAAAAAGATATTAGATGTGCAAAGAAATAGGAAAACATGACACATAGTTAAGAAAAAAATCATCAACAAAATCTCCTCACTCCAAAACACCCCACATGTTGGATTTGGCAGACAAATATTTTAAAATAAGGTGATAAAAACATTTATGGAAAATATGTTCAAATATCTAAAGAAAAATATTTTCTTCATAAGAGAACAAATAGAAATCTTAGCAGGAAAGTAGAATCTATAAAAAGTTGCAAATTCCAGCACAGAAAATTATGCTAACTGAAATGAAAGAATATCTGATGAGGTTTAAGAGAAGATTTGAGACTGGAAGAATGACTAAGTGATCTTGAAGATATAATCAGGCAAACACAGAGACAATGATGACTGGAGAAAAATGAACTGTCCCTCTGAAATATGTGGCACACTATCAAATGTCTCACACACATGTGACTGAAGTCCCAGGATAAGAAAAGGATGAGAACAATAAGGAGAAAATATTTGAAAACAGTGACCAAAAGTCCTAAGACTTGATGAAGACCTAGAGATCCAAGAAACCATTGAACCTCAAGCAGATATTCTTCTACTCACTGATTCAGCAGTTTATTTAATATTTATTGAGTTGTTATTTATTCAATAACTAGTGAGCACTTGCTGTTCTGGTCAAAAGGAAATATACATCTGGATATGTTACATAGATTGGTTTTATCTAACATGATAATCACTACCCCATGTAACTACTGAGCACTTGAAATATGGGTAATGCCTATATGATATCTTGGGTAAAATAAAATATATTCTTGAAATTAATCACTTATTTCTCTTTTTTATTTCTTTAAACTGTGTTAATAGAATATTTTAAATGACACATATACCTTGTACTATATTTATATTAGACAGCACTGAATTAGGACACCATAATTTAGTTAGTAAGATGGGATATATACATAAAACTGATCAAGTAGTTAAATCTCAAATCAGATACATTGATACTAGGCATTTTAAATTTTATTATTACCCTTACACTTAGTATAGTTATTTTTTTATGGTTTTGGACTGCTTTAATAATCTCTGTTTCTGGAGAGGAAGCAGAAATAATGGTATCAGAAAGTATCTTTCATGCATAGTTAAAAACAATTATGAGCTCAGCATAAGACACCTGGAATTCTAAGTTACCAGTTGGGACTGTTTCAACTCTATCTCATGATCCACAATGAAACGAGGTGACTTGTTTTCTTATTTCACATGGTTCTTTTGCACATATAATGAGGAATATTAAAAGTGCTTAGAAACTGGTGTTGTGTGTAATGGAGCCTACTTTACATACCATTTGATACAGAGTAGACTTTTATATTTTTATCATTTACTCTGACACATTTTTAAAAATCACTTACTTGGTAGACACTAGGGAAAAAAATTTACCTGTAATCATTAAAAACCCTGTTCCATGAAAAGTTTTTATTGAGTTAGATTTCATAAGCATTGATTATTAAACTATTAAATTGAATAGAAACTATTAAAGAGCAATTATTGAAATGACTTATTCATTTGAGCATGGGCTATGTGCCCAACAGCAGTTGCTGGACACACAGTCTACATAATCTACGAGATTCTTGCCCTTAAGGAACTAATCCTGAACCTATTTCCTTTGCAGAGTTAAGCTCCCCACCACTCCCTAAATACTCTTCTCAAGCTTGATCTTTGGTCTTACCATTTTTAACTTTTAAAAAGGGACTAGCTTTTTTCTTTAGGAGCTTCCTTTTTTTGACATTCTCAAATACAAGTCTCCCTCCTCAGGCAGCTTTGGGTTTGCAAGTTAAATGTAGAAGGACAAAGGTAGAAGGAAAGTTTGGGTGGCACAATGGCTCAGAGAAATGGGGTTCCTAAAATCTACTGGAAATGATGGGGGTAAAAGTTTCATGCTGACACTTTGCATGAGGCCTGAGATTTCCTGAAGTTAATCGTTTCCCAAACCATGAGATATCCAGATCACTGCGGGTTTTGCTGTCCTTGGCAAGAATAATGAGATCATGCTTTCACTAAGATAAACTGTATGACTATTTTTACTAGGAATAATTTATTTTAAATTTTTTTACTAAGAACTGGGGTATAGTCCAGAGATGTGGAGGGGGTGAGAGGATTCACCAGAGACAGAGTGGGGGAGAAGAACAGATGGATCCACTGAAATACACTGCTGAGGGGAGCAGTGGGTGATAAAAGAGAGATCTGCTGGGCCATGTGGGTCACCTCCCTGACCGAGAATAGAACTTGGGCCTAAGTAGTGATAGTTCTGAGACTTAACCCTTGGCCTCCAGTGAGTATCGGGAATATTTTATTTAAACAAATTTTCTGCTTCCATCTCCACAGCATTTCATGACCTCAGTTGTGTGCATTTCCAACAATTCATACATATATTTGCAAAGGTCATTACAAAACTATTTTTCTGCCAAGACAACAGTGCACAAAGCTGGGAAAATGAGAGCTGGGAAAAATGTGAATTGCTCCAGAAAGCAAAGTATTACATATCAGACTTCAATGTGAAGGTGGGTGGGAGAAGTTAGCAAAAGCATCTTTCTCTTATGTTTCTAGGTTCTCAACAAAAAGACCAAAGGAATATAGAATAGTATTAACATGTATATACCGTGTTAGAAACTAGAGAATGGTGTTACCCATGTGGACAAACATGAAATAAATTCTGTGGGACAGAAATGATAAATCTCGGTCATTCTGAGAAATAGTAGCACTGATGGAAAACAAAGGAGACAATATGGATGAACCCATACTTCTTGAAGAATAGGCACCATTTGGACCCTAATTAGTCAGGACACAACAGTAACATTAAAAAATAAAAGTACCAGAGTCCCAAATTTAATTGCGCCAACCAAGAAGCTTTAACATTGGTAGTAACAAGCAGAAAGTTGCATGTGTTAACAGGGGTACAAAATAGATAACGGAGAACAGATGAATATTAAAGAAAAAGCCTACTGTATATCTATACAATGAAATACTATTTGGCAATAAAAATGGACAAAATACTGAGACTTGCTCCAACAAGGATATATAATGAAATTATATGTGATATAATGAAATTATATGTGATATAATGAAATTATATGTGATATAATGAAATTATATGTGATATAATGAAAGCAAGTACATTATATAAGGTAAAAGAAGCCAGATGAAAACACTAAATATTGTATAATTCTATTTATATGAAATGTTAGAAAAGGCAAATCCACAATCCACAGAGACAGAAACCAGATTAGTGGTTACCTATAAACTATAGGCCTCTCCAAGAAGTCTGGAACAGGTCTTCCACAATATGCCATTTTTTATGTGGATTATTTCAAGCTAAGTCAATCAAGTCACTGAAGATTTCAAGAGAAACTACAAGTGTAACTACCTGGAAGAATGAAGATTAGAGATCGTACCCAGATTTAGGGTTACCTACAGGAATCACCTTTCTGTTGGAGAAACCTATCCATATGCAAGACAAACATCTATGGGGCATCTGGGTTTTGTTATGACTTAGCTTTCTCTCTCCTTAAAACCCCAGGCCTTGTCCCATTCCTTAGCTCAGGCTAATTTGTTCCATTTACTCTAGAATTTCCAGTCAAGTAGAGTTTTCATGTGCATGTAATTTGTTCTTCTTCTTCTCCTAATCTGTGTGATGTTAATTAGATTACTTGGCCAGCCTGAGGAGTACCCAGAGGCATAGGGGGAAATTTCTCTGTGTTCCCACACCTGGGAGCAGCATTTGTGATGATGAGTGACTGGAATCTACAAAGTGATCTTTTTCAAGTAATGGGAATATTTTAAAACTGGGTTGTGATTATGGTTGCACAATTCTATAAATTAACTTAAAATCATCTAATTGCATGCTGAAAACAGGTGAACTTTATGGTCTGTATACTGTAGTACCAGCGACCAGGTGCAAAGTGGGTGGGGTGTGTGTGGCAGGGAGTGAGGGGGAGTCTGGAAGCAGGCAGGCTCCCGGTCGCCATGAAATCTTTACTCTTTGGGCTCTCTCTGGTGTTCTTTCATGGTCTTACCTTTCTGTAGTCACTCATCCTCTTACAGCCATTCTGTAGTAGCCATCTGTGCGATACTACCCTTTATATACTCAACCTCCAGGCTCAGGTGTGCACACTGCTGCAGGGCCACACCAGACTCCAGGTGTCTACAATCAGGCTCGCATGCCCTGAGCCCACACTCCCAAGTGCCTCCTGAATTAGCAAAATCAAGGCCGCAGGTGATAGCCCCAGGGACCAGTGGCGTTTATTACTTACCCTATAATACCATATTTCAGTAAAATTGTTAACCAAAACCAAAATACAAATGTCATAAACAATTCCTAATAAGGTGCCTAGTTTATAAGTTCAAATGAATATCAGTGGGATTGGAACTACTAGGGTTTGTGGGAAATGGAGAATAACAGAAGTTGGCAAGCATATGGATATCCGCATCTTATACTGAATTTTATACATAAAATCCCACTTTTTCATTAGATTTAAAAAATATGTCAGAGCTATTATTATTATTTTAAATATTTATTTAAGACTTAGGTTACAGGCCAGAGGTGTGTGTGGAGGGAGAGAGGGTGAGAGCATGCACCAGAGACAGAGTGGGGAACAGAACAGGCAGATTAACTGAAACGCACTGCTGAGGGGAGCAGCGGGCATGGCAGGAGAGGTCTGCTGCGCCATGTGGGTTCCCTTCCTGGCTGGGGACTGAACTCACACTGCAGTGGCTGTGGAAGCCACACAGTGCAGTGCTCAACCCCTTGTACCACCAGAGTTTGCTATTGAGATGTACATTCAGGTTATTTATGAATGTTTTTGCATTTATTATAGCAGACAGCCTATGATAAAGGAAACTTAGAAATATTATAAATGTTCAAAAACTGAATATTGTTCAAATGAGTTACATATGCTAACATATGGCTCAGTGAATAAGAATCATGCTGTTCTTAGGAACAAAATGTGCTTTACTACTTCTATAACCCATATTCCTTTCCAACTCTTCCTTCTTTCTCTTCCTTTCCTTTTTCTTCCTCTGAGTAATTTTATTAACATTAAATAAGTCATTCCTTCCCTCCCCATGCAGTGTATGTCATCTTGCTTTAAGGAAATAGTTAATCTGATGAAAGTGACTATGATTTTGTGCTTTCTAAAATCCTCTTTAATGGCTTTTCCCATTTAAGTTTTTGATCATGAAGCCTCAATCAAACTGGAAATGATTTTATGCTAATCAAAACAACCCCAAACATAGGCCCAGCAGAGGTGAAGTTGAAGTGTTTCCTTCTGATTTCACGGTCATTATCATAATGACTCTGGAAATGTTAAGGCTTTAGTTAAGGTTAAATATGGGTACTGAGAGTTTGAAAAAAGTTGCAGTACTGTGTCCACCAAACTCAACTGAGCAGTCAACTATAGAAACTATAGTAGTCACCAGAAAAACAGAGTAGGTGATGAGGGAGATGTTAGTCAAAAGATACGAACATTTCCTTGAAGGTAAGTTCTGAGGAGCTAAGCTGCCCTAACTATAGTTAACAAAATGATATTGCATACTTGAAAGTTGCTGAGATAGTAATGTTATCTTTATTTATTGTTTAAGTCTGTTGATATTTGTTTACTTGTACTGTGGTAATGTTGGTTTACAATCCTATATATAATTTGGGGGAATAGCTTCATCCCTTCTCAAATATATGTTACCGCACTAAATCTATCATCAAAACACAAATGGTTCTTTACCCTAGACAGTTGGGTAGCCCGCAGTTTTTCTCCCACAGTCACCCTTCCTCCCCCACTAGTAGCCTCAATTCTGCAGTCACATCTCCAGGGTTTTGTTTTGTCAATTCCTTTATTTTGTTTTTCTATACTCCAATATGAATAAAATCATCCAGTATTTTTTTTCTTCTTCCGACTTATTCCATTCAGTATAATCCCCTCTAGCTCCATCCATGTTATGACAAGAGTTCATTTTTTTATGACTAGTAGTATTTCATCATGCATGTATGTATGTGTGTGTGTGTGTATACCACATCTTAATCCATTGTTCTGTTGTTGGGCATATAGGTTGTTTACATAATTTAGCTATTGTAAATAGTACTGCAATGAACATAGGAGTGCATTTATATCCCTTTGAATTAGTGTTTTTGCATACTTTGGGTAGACACTGAGGAGTGGAATTGTTAGGTCATGACACATTTAACTGATTTTTTTCTTTGTCAGCCCTCTGGTGCTGTTTTGATTATTCAAACCCAGAGGAGTGGGGATTTTCCCCCTATGCCCTGACATTGGCTGCTGGTGGAAGCAAAAATTTTGTGGGGGACAATTTGTGCAGGTATTGATGATTAATCCCAGTAGAGGTCTTATTGATGAGTATATAGAAATGAAGATGTGGCTATTGGGAAATGAGCTTCTTTCTAACTTAGACTTTGATTTTATGATGATAGTTATGATTAGAAATATACAGAGAGATTTATACACAGAAAATTGTACTGTAAGCAGCAATACTCTTGTTACGACAGGTGTTCCAATTGTAGTGATGTAGAATAGATTTCCATTCAGAAGCAATTCATCTGTTTCCATTAACCAGCCTAGAGCCTGGTTCAAAATGCAGTTAATTTTATTTATGTGATGCCTCTGGCTTCTGGATGCCTAATGAAACATAAATCATGTTTTAAGAGCAAGATGTTAAATAAGCTTCTCAAATATAAAAAAACAAAAAACAAAACCAAAGTGTCAGGGGTAGGAGTGGGGGAGAGTTGGGTTGGGAATGAATACCAAGGTCCCTGATCTTTGTTCATTCAGTGATATGTGGAAAGAGGGGTCAAAGTAGCATCTCTGTTGCTGCATATCATTAACAAGAAGAAAGTTTCTAAGGATTGACCCTCACATCTTCATGGAGCAAATGCCCAGGAACTAATTACTTTATCTTCAGGTCACTATTTGGTGTCTTGAATTTCCTTTGATCTGAAGAAGGTCCACTGTCTGTTGATGATCTTAAGCTATTTATTACAAAACCAGGCTTGGCAAAGCAGAGCAAGAACTTTATTGCTCGTCAAGCAATGGAAAAGAGGTAACTCATAAATTGCAGATCACCTTCTCATTGGAAGAAAGGAAGAGAGAACTATTTAAAAAGTTCTCCCTCTCAGGGAGAGGATGTTTAGGAACAAAGGAAAGGTGTGGTGAAGGATTTTCCTTCAACCATGGGCCCTTCCCAGTTATCTTTGTTACTCTCTGGTAGCTGTGCAGCTCCAAACTGGTTCTGGCTGGTTCTTTCACTTGACCTTTTGAATAGCAACAGCTCCTTCAAAAGATTCCACCTAGAATAGAACAACTTGAACAGTGCTCAGTGGAATATTAAATGTTTCAACTTTTGTAAATGGTAAAATTCTGTAAAGAGTTTGGTGGGGCCAGTAAGAAAGCAGAGATGTGGACTGGAGCAACAATTTCATTTGAAAATGAATTTTGTGGTATAACTCAAGAGC
This sequence comes from Galemys pyrenaicus, assembly GCA_019455555.1. NCBI lineage: Eukaryota > Metazoa > Chordata > Mammalia > Eulipotyphla > Talpidae > Galemys > Galemys pyrenaicus. The sequence continues at coordinate 2,857,574 of JAGFMF010011386.1, forward strand.
CAGTAAGATTCTGGGAAACCAAGTTGACAACATGTAGTTTTCAACTTGAGTAGAGAAACCTTCCTCAGTGAGGTCCCAATGGCTAAACATTCTTGAATAAATCAACTTGTCACCAAATTTTGTTCTGTAGAAAATTCAAACTCAGGAATAACTCAATGGCTCCACACATATCACAAACCAACCTAAGGTCCTGCAGTAGTCTTCCACAAACTCATTCCAGAGCTTAAGATCTGTCCTTCAATAGAGAGATTTTCATTTCTTTCATTTCAACAGAGTTAAGTTCAAGCTCAGTTCTGGCCTTGCTGCAATAGTTTTATACAAAATCATCCTTACTTGTTTAACTTGGACAGGTGGGAGATTTTCTTTGAGATCCAAAATAATGCATGTCTGTGGTGGACATGAAAAACTCTGACGTCCCTATAAGCTGCCTGCTAAAACTGGTATGACTAAATAGATATCTGGTGAGAATGAGGACAGGTTGAGGTGAGAAGAAAACATTGTAGTGCTAAAGTCTCTACCCCTTTCCTCACATATTCAGTCATAATGCCAATAACAAAATAAAACCATGGATGACATTTTGTATTTTGTGTATTATGTAATAAGTAGTTTGAAAGTTTCTGGTGAGTATAATTTGGTCTATTTTTCCAAAGGAACATTATGGACTGGAATGGGAGAAGGATATTTATATCCCTCATGTCTTACTGATTGATTATTGGATTGGGGGGGGGAAGAAAGAGAGACAGACAGACAGACAGACAGACAGAGACAGAGAGACAGAGAGAGAGAGGCAACAAGGTATATTGGCTTACTGTCATTCTTGCACACTTAGGAAAATCAGACCAAACCCATTGGAAATCCCAAAGCCAAGTCAAGAAAACCACAGTCAAGACTTAGCTTCCTCCTCTTATCATGATTGTGTCTAATTTAAGATAGTAATGCTAAGGAGTGTTCTACTAAGAAGTATTATTTTTGAAAAGCATTTCAGACTTAGCAAAGATGGTACCTATTTGTACCATAATGGCTGTGCATTATGAATGGAGTTCCTTAGAATTTTATTTAAAAAAACTAAATTAAACAGTTGTGCAATTTCTATCACTAGTTAGACTTTTTCTTGAGACTTTTTAACACTGTCTGTCTTACAAATTATTCCCAGTAGGATGCAATTAAAGGAAAGGGAATTGGGCTGTGTGGTGATGGCAGCTGTAGACTGAGAAGAGTAGAGTTTGAAACAACACAAAGGAAAACAAAGATGGTACAGTTGTAATCATCAGTTATTATCTAAGAGGGCTGTCCCACTGTCTTGGAGATAATAATAGCACAGTCTAATAGCTTTGTATATTGAATATCAATTTCATAGATAACTAATAAATTACATAATAATACCTCTAAAGTTTTAGGTAAAGTTCCAGCATTAAAGTTAGTCTTTCTTGGGAATCAAATATCTCAGAATTCTGAGAAGAAAGAGAGGCTATCAGGGGGGTCTGGGGGAGGAGGGCTAATGAGAAATAAGAGATTCTTGTTTGTGATGAAAACAGACTTTGATGTCCAAAGGAAAATAGTTTTCTCAAAATCAATAGCAAAACAGAAACAGATGCAAGTCATTCTTTTGCAGAATTTAAAGATATCAGAGTCTAACTGTTTTGAAGTACTTTTATCAATACTTGAGCTCAGTAAGAGGCTTTCTTTGAAGATCTGGTTTGAAGCAATTGCTTCACCTTCTAGATGTTCTTATGATTTCAAGACCCTTACTATATCACAGATTAGTGTAATCCATGTACCACTTCGAGGTCAAAGTCTTTGTTTTGAAGAAATATGTTCATTGTCTTGAAGAAAGAGCTGTCCTAGGAGCTCCATGGAAATTGATATATTCTGGCAACCTATCTTTTCCAAGTGGTGATTTTAGAAGGTTGAGTTTAAAAAGGCATCCCCCTCCTTTGATCCCTTGCTGACTACGTCTATCATTTCACAAAAAGTCAATCTTTCTCTTCCTGACACAGAAACTCCACTCTCAAGGCAAAGGTCAAACATACTGTAAACAAGTATCTTCAGAGCTCGGTAGGGGGATGGTAGTGGGAGCCCACTTTTGCTAAGGTTGATATAGAAGGGAATTCTCCAACTTCTGAGCAGTCTACTAAATGCTTAGAGGATCTATAAAGATTCTTCTGTGTTGTTAACCCAAGTCAGCTTTTAGACTCATGTAACAAGCATTAAAAAAAAATTGCTTTCAATCTGATTTCACAGCTACAATGGATCTGCACATTCTCATATGTATTAAGTCAGCAAATAATTGAGTAATTATTGAGTATTACACACACTTATTTGAGTAAATATTTATAAATTCATTTCTGGATTGAGGAAGCAGGATAAGGGAGATTAAAAACTTCTTCAGCATCACAAAGATAATAATATCAGGATGAACTAGGTAACACAGTTACAAAATATAAGCCATACTGTTATAGGACAGGGTCAGGGGCACCCCAGAACCCCCAACTCACCAGCTCTAAATAGGTTCTGCCATCTCACATCAAGACAAAACTTTCTCTAGTGCATAAGACCAGAGAAAAGGAAAGGATATAGTTCCAAATCAAACACTCAAAGGTACCCATTCCCTGTGCGTAAATGCCCAGCCAAATGGGGTTGGCCCAAAGCAGGATTATAGCCCAAAAGTTCACCACAAGTAGAAGGAAGCTTCTGATGGGGAACCACGGGAAAGGGACAGAAGTAGTCAGTCGAGTCTGCGATAAAAACAGCAAAATCAAGACACAAGAGACAACAAGGGTCTCTTACCCACATCTCTATATCTTTCTAATGTCTCGTTCTATTTCCCCCAAGTTCTGGTATGAGTCCAAGGCCAAGAAACAAGTACAGCTTATTTACCTATCTTTCTGTTCCAAGTGCCTCCTCCGGGTCTTCTTCTTGATCTCCTTCTTATCTTCTTCTAGTCTTTTCTAGCTTCCCCTCCCTGTTCAACTCCACCCTTCTTTGGGTGGGGCAGGGATCCTGGAACCTCTCCTCTCTATGGCTATCACACTGTTACGGTGCATTTTGGTGGTTTAATGCAATAAAGATTTATTTCCGTATCATACTACACTTTCAGAGCAGAGCAGAGGCAGGCGTCCTTGCACAGTCACTCGTGGATACTGGCCAAAGCAGGCATTGACACTTCAACATGAATTTCAGGGAAAGGGGGAGATAGGAGAATTGCACAGACGATTTTCACTGACTCAGCTTCAGTGGAAGTGACACAGATATTTCCATTCACATTTCTTCGGCCAAGACTAGTCAAATTGACCTGCCTAGTTGCAAGAACTCACAGAAATTTGGTTTTTCATTAGATTCAAGACGGAACTCAATATGCAGTATTTATTTCAGTATGTTTATGATACTTACAGCACACCTTACAGTACATAGACAGATCTAAGAGTAGAGAAGATGAAAAGCCATTACCCAGTCTGAATAAAAATGAATACAACTAATTACTTGACACTCCATAAATTTCTGCTTAGATCAAAATATACATTTTTCATTTCTCATATATTATTGATACATAATAAACAAAATATTTATATACCCTCTTAGTCAAGATTCTCTAAAGAAAAAGAGCCAGTAGTATGTGTGTATGTGTATATACATATATATACATATATGTATATATTATAGTGAGATTTATTTTAAGGAGTTGTTTTGTAGTTTTTGATGCTGGTAAATCCAAAACCTGCAGGGTATGCTGGCAGGCTGGAGATGCAGAGAATATTTGATGTCATAGTTCAAGTGCACAGTCCAATTATTCCCTCTTGATCAGAGGCTGTGAGTCTTCTATTCATGACTTCACCTTAGTGGGTGAAGCCCTTGCCAATGGAAGACATCTGCTTTATTTAAAGTTATTGATTTAAATGTTAATCTCATCCAAAAAATGCTCTCACAAAAATACTTCTAATAGTCTTTGACCACGTAGTTGGACATCATGACTCAGCTAAGTTGACACATAAAATTAACCATTACACATCCTCAAGTATTACTCCATTAATTAAGAGAGCAAGGAAAATGAACTTGCCCTTAAGACCAATGCCTCAGCATGAAATATTCTGTTATAAACATAACTGAATTTATGATTTCTCAAGAAGCAATACTTTTAATAATAATCCCTTTATAGTGATGACAAAACAGTGTCTTTCAAATACTAAGCTCACAAATGAAGTCTAAAATCCAATAGTATTGTTTTATCCTGATTAGTTTAGTAAATCCTTTAAAACATTAAGATTTTTTTGAGTACTATAAATTACTAAACCACTATAATCTTCTATAATGATTTTCTTTCAAGTCAGAAAATGTTTCTACCCACCCAAATACAATTTTAAAATATATATTAAATTAGATTTCCCTCAATGCTATGAATTAGGTAATTAGAATTGAATAGCATGTGAAAAAGTAGGAAGTGTATTGTTACCCAGAAAAAAGTCATCCAACTTTTATTTAGCAGAATAAAGGAAGAAATTATCAAGTATTACATAATAGTTGAAATGGAGGGCCTCATGACTTATGTCTTTCAATAGATATTTTGGTAATGAACACTGGTAACACTATCTCTGCATTTCTGAATTAATAAAATAAGTATAATGATGTCATAATTTTCTAGATCATTGGATTAGGATTAACAAACTAATGTTGGTAACTTGTTTTGAGAATATCAGATAAAGGCATTGATTAAGATAGTAGCTAGCTAAGTATAATTACAATCCACTCATATACATCAACATAAAACATACTTGAAACATACATGGTTATGTACATGTATGTGTCTTAAAAACAACAACAAATGCTGGTGAGGATGTGGAGAAAGAGGAACCCTGGTACACTACTGGTGGGAATACAAGCTAATCCAACCATTATGGAAGGCCATATGGAGGTTCCTCAGTCTACTAGAAATGGAACTACCATA
>JAGFMF010011386.1:2867400-2877648 GCA_019455555.1 Galemys pyrenaicus
TGATTTGCATTTCCCTGACTAAGAGGGATGTTGAGCATTTTCTCATGTGTCTATTAGCCATGTGTATGTCCTCTTTGGAGAAGTGTCTTTTAAGTTCTATGTATGGCCAGAAATATCTTAAGAAATCCATGGGCTCTAAGACCTTCAAACGATCCAACTCAGTAAAAAAGTAGAGGCAGTGGATTAATAATTGTTATTAACAATGAATAAATAAGGTTGATTGCCCAGGAAAAATTCTGCAAATCTTCATGCTATTTACAGTCCCCTTAGTTTTTTTCCATTGGTATAAACAAAATAAGGGGGTACAAAAATGTTTGCAGTATTAGAACTTAAGAGACTTTGAAGATAAAACTAGACCACACATTTGTTCCAGGAATAACTGGAAGTAATATTTTAAGTTCTCTCAAATAGGAATGAGTTTTTCCTTTATGACTCAGTTTTGACACTCAAAAATGTATTTCTATTACTTTTATAAAAAACCTTTCTTTCATCCTCACTCACACACACATCTGCTCAGTAATGGGGATGAATTGGCTAATTATCTTGATCTTTGTAAACATTCCACAATGGATAAATTTATAGTATCATCACATTATATATTTTAATATAGATATTAAAGATTTATTTATTGATACATACAAGAGCGTGGGTGTAGGCCAGAGGTATTGGGGATGAGAGGATTCACCAGAGACAGAGTGGGGAGCAGAACAGGCAGATTGACTAAAGTACACTGCTGAGGGGAACAACTGGTGAGGCAGGAGAGGCCTGCTGTGCCATGTGGGTTACTTCCCTGGCCAGGCATTGAATTCATGCTGCAGTGGTGGCAGATAGCTTCAGTTTTCCCCAATAGTAATGCCTTCCAAAACTATAGAACAATATTACAACCAGGATATTAATATGAGTACAGTCAAAAATGATTGCAAGGACCACATAGTTTGTAAGCCTATAGTATGTGAGATCGGTTGTATACACTCACCATATTCCCTAGAGATCTATTCAAGTTCTCATGTGTATCAAAATACATTCTTTTTTTAATAGGGTATGACCATGGTTTGGATGCATCACTCTTTGTTTAATCATTCAGACAATGGAAGGTATCTGGGTTCTTTTCAGTTTTTGACTTTTTCCAATAAGATGCTTTAAATATTTGTATGTAGGTTTTACTCAGTAAATGCACAATGGAAGAGTTTCATCAATCTGATAAAGGGGTCTTGAAATCTCTATAGTTAATATTCACAATTAATAATTTTAAAAGGCACTTTACTATTACAAGAATAAAAAAGGACAATTATCTCTTAAGGAGATATAAGGAACACAAGTATTCAGATTGGAAAGGAAGATATATCACTGATGATTCAAGAAGACACTATTGTTTGTGTAGAAAATCCTATGAAATTTATAAAAAAGCAGCTAGAATTATAAGAATATGTAGCAAGGGTGAGGATACAAAGTTAATTTATAGAAATTTATGGTGTTTCTAAATCTTAGCAACTATCAGTCAGAATTGAAGCATAGAAAACAATATTACTTGGGCATCCCTGGTGGTGCAAGGGGTTAAGTCACCCACAGCCACTGCAGCACTAGTTCAATCTCTGGTCAGGGAGATAACCCATATGGTGCAACAGACTTCTCCTGTCTCGCCCGCTGCTTACCTCAGCAGTGTGTTTCAGTCAATCAACCTGTTCTATTCCCCACTCTGTCTCTGGTGAATACTCTCACCCCCCACATATACCTCTGGCCTGTGCCCCAGTTCTTTTATGCATACATAAATCTTAAAATAAAAAACAGTATTACTATCATACCATTAAAAAATGAAATACAGTAACATTAAAAAATCAAATACTTAGGGACAAACACATTTGAAGATGAAAAAGATTAAACACTAAAAATTATATAGTATTGCTCAGAGAAATTAAATAATGTGTCAATATAGAAACTTAGAATGTATTCTGTGTCAGGAAATTAAAAAATATTCCTTTTTGGTATACAGCTTAATTTAAATTGTCTAGGTTGACAAAGTGCCTAAACATTCTCAAGAAGTATGAGTGCCCCTATGAAAATGTCCTATATCAAGAAGACTGGAAACAAAAAGAACTCATCCACTGTTGGTGGGAATGTAAATTGGTACAGCCCCTATGGAAAGTGGTATGGAGAGTCCTTAAAAAACTAACAATGGAAATACCAAATACTATCTCCATCCCAGTAAAAGTACTCCTAGATATTTGTCCAAAGAATATGAAAACACTTACTTGAGAAGATACACACATTCTTATGTTCATAGCACCATTAGTCACCAATAGCCAAGATATGAACTCAACCTAAATGCCCATCGGTGGATCACCGATAAACATCACCGGATAAAGAAGGAGTCTATGCACTTAACTGAACACTACTCAACTACTTCAAAAGATGAAATTTTGCCTTTGGGAACAACATAGTTGGAATTGGGGATGATAATGCTAAGCAAAATAAGTCAGAAAGAGAAAGACTATCATAGAGAGATTTTACTCTTACATGAAATGTAAATAAACAAAGCAAAGAACTGAAAAATGCAACACAAATAACACTGAGAAAAATATGATGGTTACTAAAGGGGAAGGGGCGGTATAGAGGACGTCAGTTTGATAGTATGATGATGGCACTAGAACTTTAGTAATGGGGGTTGGGATATACATATTGTGGTGTGAAGCAGAGTATTGAAACATTTCATATTGCAAACCAATGGCAATTCAATAAAATTATATTTTAAAAAGAGATGTGAATGACTCCTTGGTACTAGTCTGAAATCTTGCACCTAATACATACTAAACTGTTTGAGGATTTGGAGTGTCCAAACTAGAAGCAGATTTTAGGGCAGTCTTGTTAAAAATGTATCAAACAGGGCAGCTTTTGAGCATCTTTTCTGTGCTAAGTTTTTCCCTACCAAAATGCTCCCCCAGGATGACTTGGCATTTGAAAACCATTGCATGAAATATGAGGTTATGTCATTTTAAAGCTTTATTTGAAAATTTATTCCTAGGCCATAGCATATGGAGTACATGCAAGTTGTAATTTCTATATGTAGGAGCTCTGTAAGATGCCACTATTTTTAGAGACTTTACACAACAGTATCTGACTCTTCTGCAGTGTGCAAGCACATTTGCAGTTCTTAACAAAAGGATAACATGTCGAGAAAAAAAATGAGGTTATCAAGGGAGAAAAGGAATAAGGGTTGGGTCAGACATGTGGTACATGGAATCTAGGCTTTTTTGGAGATCATAATATAGTACATATACATGTTAAAGTATAAGGCTACACACCTGAAACTTATACAATGTTACACATCATGTTACATCACTTTTTTCAAAAAAGAAAGGTACAAATAGAACAGAATAGAGCAATTTGAATAAAATAATGGAAATGCTTGCTATTACACACGAACATAAAAGCACATCAATTTTCTTTGAATGATGGAAAAGCTACGTGACATTTCTGATATTTTGGCACTCTTCAGCACATACTTTCTGCAAAACAGTAACCACAAAGGCATGAGAGTCTGACTCAGTGGGTCAGCTGTAGATTTGCTGCTGAGGGGAGGTCAGAGGGCAGGCTCAGCTCAGCATGTGTGGGGAACTACAGCTGTCTGTATTCATCCACAACCCCGCAGACAATGCTCCAGGAACATTTTTTTTTTTTACAATCCCGGGTTTTTGAACAATCTAAAAATCCCAATGTGAAAACTAATGATAAGAATCATTTAATGAAATGAGAGGCTCATTTGACACCAACAGACATTATTCCAGCAAGACACTGAAACTTTTCTTTTTCTAAGTATTGTATACATGTCTAATTTTCCTTTATTTTCTCTGTGTACTGAATTCTGTAAAAGCAGTTCCATTTTTATAAATGCACATTGTTCACTTTTTACCTCGTGTTCTCTCTCAAACAAAGAGTAATTGGTTAAAACTTAAATAAGTCTCCATAAATCTGTTTAAGTGTTAAGAGCACCCTTTCTAATTCAAGCAAAATTTATGTCTCTTAGGTTTCAATGAAATTTTGTTGAATAGTTTTCTGAACAAGGAGTATGTCCAAGTCTAAAGACTGTGTGTAGATAATTACTTCTCTGTGATATGCTGAAGAAAAAGAATGCTACCAAATATTAAACATTAACTATAACCAGTCACTGCTCTAAATGTTTTATGTGTATTAACTCATTCAATACTCATAATATAATCAAGATATTCTTCTGCCCTCAGGGAGTCATTTTGTTGTTGTTTTTTTAATTAACATTTTTTAATTTATATATATTTGACATCAATTTTAATCCCCCTGTATTCCCCATCACCATATCACCAGTGCACCATCACCTCAGTCCCCCGTGCTCCCATCTGCCTTTAACCCTCCCCCTCTTCCCTCCCCACCAACTGTCCCCAATTTGTCCTTGTCTTTTCATTTTTGGTTTTGTGTCTTTATTGTTGTTGTTATTATTATTGTTCTTATTCCTTTCCTTGATCCTTATTTGGTTCTCAGGGAGTCATTTTGAATGAGGAGGCAACAGCATGCAGCAGTCACATAGGGACGGTGAGTTGTGGGGGTGAGTGGTGGAGCAAGGACTTGCCTCTGGCACTCAACTCCAGATCATAAGCCTTGGTCCAGACAGACACGGCTTTGGTCTCCATTGCAGCTAGGCAGATTTACTCTGATCTGTGCCTATGGTTTACATCCATTCTGAATATACTGAAGATCTTGGGTTTAAAATGTGAGCTTTAGGCTCCCTCTCCCTTGCACTTAACATTGAGCTGTGCAGAAGAGTAAGCTCTTGGCAAGCAGTGTTTACACACAGGTGGGGCCAGGATACAGTTTCCTCTCAAGGTGCCCAGGACCCCAGAGAGATGCAGAAGGCAACCAAAAACCCCTAACACTTGAAGTGGGGAATCAACTAGGGGTGTGACAGTGATGAAGAGATGTTGATTTCAGAGATGAACAAAGGAGCATAAGTAGATGCTGGAATCAGAAATGAATGACATGATCCATGAGACTGCACATTTCAGAGGATGTTGCATCTCCACAGAAGCCAAAATGAACAATTGAGAATCACAAGGAACAGGTACACCTTCCCTACCCAGTGAGAATTTCATATGTAAGATCCACAGAACTCAGGGGAAAAATACAAGGTGAAGGAAATAAGAGAGGGGGACCTAACAAATCAAAACCTAAGTTGCTAAATTAATGTCTGCATTCAGTCAAAACACTGACAGGACTAAGTGAAAGGATTTTGTTATATTTAGTTATATTTTGTTCTTCCAAGAAAAATGGGGGCTTGAGGGTTAAATTATACCAAGACAGAAGACAATTTAATTTTTGCACCCCAAGCACAAGGCTGTATAATTGCTTTATGCTTTTAACTTTGAATATACAGTTACACGACCCCCATCAATGACTTATCCTTTTCGTAATTGGGAGATAAGGCAGGAATTACCATACTAGTCAGTGTCACAGAAAGGTAAGGAGGCTCAGTGAGGTGATGTGACTCACTCAATTTTGCACTGGTAAAAAGCGGTGGCGCCTGTGTCATCTGAGTCCAGGTCCTGTGCTGTTGCGGTTGGATCTCATTGAGCTCATCTACATGCGGATGAGCGCTGAAAAAATAGAAACATATTTTTATTATGAACACGAGAGACAGATTGCTAATATATGGAACACTCCATAATGTGTAACACTCAAAAGAAGAGTGAATTTAGGAGATTTTCTTATTTCTTTTGTTTATAATTTTTTTATTGAGGGAACACTGATCTACAAAGTCGTTTGTGTGTTAGAGGCACAGGATCTCCCCCCTCAAGCTTTCTGACCACACCACAACCATCACAGCCCATTGAGCTCACTCCCTGCAGTTCCCACAGCCGTCCCACCCCCCCTTCCCCACCTCCCAGCCTCAATTCTAGTCAGCTTTCCAGGATTCGTTCTTCACTTGGCTTTATCTGACCCTTTGTTTTATTTCTCCATAGTCCCCATATAAGTGAGACCATCAGATATTTGTCTTTCTCCTTCTGACTAACTTTGCTTAGCATCATCCCCTCCAGCTCCATCCATGGTTTTCTTATTATGATAGACTATTAAAGAAAGTCAGGCATTCATTACATGGTCATTACTTGGGATTTTATCTCCTTCTGGAACTCTTTGAATTCAAGCCAATGTTTTGAGTGAAAAGCTCAACAAGTCTGTCTGGGCATATCTGGGGCAGGCTGACTATAGGATCTGTGGGTCTATGTTGATATAATTCATTAACACCATGGTTCAGATGGCAAATACAGTGAGCAAATGCACAGATTGTTGAACAATTGCTGCTGAAGAAACTCACTCAAACCATGCTTGGATTCAATTTTTCTCTCTCCTCTAGTGATGTTTGATAGGAACACAGAGGCGGAGAGAAAATATGATCCTATTTACTTATGACCGGTAAAAAAAATAAAAAGAGAGAAAACTGAGGTTCACAATTATTCTTGATTAATATTTCACTTCATTTTGTGTCAGAATAAAGAAAAAACAGGAACCAGAAAGTGTTTAACTGCATGTCTTCCAATCAAACACTAACATTAAGGAAACAATTTAACACAGTATTATTTATTTTATGGAAGCTGGTGGCTTAAATATTTAAACAGTTCTTCTTTTGAAGCACTAACAACAAAAAGGTTTTTTTAAGTTTTAGAAAAGCAAATAACAGCTTGTTTTTCTTTTAAGTTTCAGATATACCAACCAGTGAAAGTTAATTTTTGATAAGTACAATATAATGCACAGTGTGGGGACTACTCAGTAACAATGTATTGCAAATTTTAAAGTGGCTAAGAAACTCTTACAAGTTTTTATCACAAAGGAAAAAATGTATTTATGACTTTGTATGGTGACAGGTGGCAGACAGACTTATTGTGATTATTTCACAATGTATACAAATGTTGACTGATGGTGTGCACCTGAATTATTACACAGTATGTCAATTATAGTTCAGTTAAAAAAGTACATAGTAAAAATTATGAGATCCTATTTATCATATACTTATTGAATAGGTTTTTGAAAAGAAAAAAATCATTAATAGGTTTATAAGTTAGAATCCTTGTGTATTTTCTTGAGAAGTGTGTATTTCTTATTGAAGACATAATAGATTATCCAAAGCTTTTTTTTATTTTGGAGATTAATAAGATAAACGGGAAACAACCACACATACTGATACAATACTCTATGTTCATTTTCCCCTTCCAACAGAATGTAAGAAGCTACGTGAGGTAAAAATCTAGAGTAGAAGCAGAGAAGTATCATCTGAAAGGATACTAAACTATTTAGTGCTTATTGAAAGGCTGATCATACCAAAAGCTTTTATTGAGATTCCCAGTTTAAAGGAAAACTGTGATATGTGGTTGGACACCTGAAGGTCTTTACATTCAAGCCAGAGAGAGGAAAGAAAATAAAAGTGTTATTTAGTACCATTTGAGCTATTCTTTGAAGAAAAAAACAAAAGCAACTCTGTCAACACTCTATTAAGTATTCAACTAGTATTTTAAATTAAGGGGTAAAATAAGAAAAGTAAATAGAAGGCATAAGAACTGGAATAGAAGCAGGTACACTCCTAATATTTACATTTATAACTTCCTATATAATTTATTATTTTAATAAAATGACAACATACAACATCTTGGCCCTATTCTTGGCCCTTCCTGATCCATAAATAATTTAAAATAAGCTTGTCAAGTATATATCTACTATGTCAAATTATTTGGAATTTTGATTGGGATTAATTTGAATTGATATATATGGAGAGATTGGTATCTTTATGAATACCTTTTTATAATGTTGTAATACTTGCCATTTGCTTAGGTCTACTTTAGTGCCTTTTTAAAGTTTTATAATTTCTCTTAAATTTTGGTTCATATTTTGGATCATTCTCTTATAGTTCTGGTTCATATTTTGCTATATTTATTCCTATGCATGAATCCACTATTAATTTTTCAAAGCTTAATCATGCATTTTCAAACAGTTTCTTATTGTTACTGTGTAGAAATGCAATTAATTTCTGTATGTTGATGTTGTATGTTGTCATTTTATTAAAATAATAAATTATATAGGAAGTTATAAATGTAAATATTAGGAATGTACCTGCTTCTATCCCAGTTCTTATGCCTTCTATTTACTTTTCTTATTTTACCCCTTAATTTAAAATACTAGTTGAATACTTAATAGAAGTGTTGACAGAGTTGCTTTTGTTTTTTTCTTCAAAGAGAGAATACATTAATCTTAACCCTAATCCTAGAGGTTAATCTTATTTCAGACTAGATATTGCATATTAAAATGATAGCTATACTATCAAGTTTGATATTTAATTGTACTTTTTTTTATTGGTAATCTCTTTTGTTGTTACTGCTAATCTTTGAAAGCCTCCCTTAACTACCAGTGAATCAAACATTTTTTAAAAATTGCAAATGGATTTTGTAGTACATTGAACCTTTTTCTGCATATATTGGCATAATTATGTGCCTTTTTTCCTTTTTCAATCTGTTAATGTGGTAAATTTCATTAAGTTATTTTTCTACATTAAACTTGAAATAAGCTGAATAATCTGCATGAAGTTTAGGATATTTCAATAATAAACTGAACTTGGAATTTTAACTTTCATACAACACATGATGTTATAGTTTTAGATTTCTATAACTATATACCTATATATAACTATAGCTATAGTTTTAGATTAGGTTTGTCAATGCTTATTTTTTAAACCTATAATTGGAAGTGAAATTAGTCCATATTTTTCCTCTCCTGTATATTGTTGTTTGGTTCTTGTAATATGATATACTAACATCACCAAATTACTCAGAGTTTTTTCTCTGTAGTTTCTGAAACAGCTCATAATTAAAATTCTGTTTCTGAAAATTTGCTTACCCATTTATCTAGGTTTGCTATTTTCTATGTGGGAAGGATTTTAACTACTCATTTAAAATCTAAGAGTGTGCAAGATTTTTGATTCTAATTTGTTCTTGCAACTTGTATGGTCATGAATTTTCAAGGGACAGTTTTACTCCTCCATATAATGCATAGGCTAAAGCATGGATGCTCCCTTGAGGTCCTCTATAAGGTTGGTTTTCGTGTTCGCATTTTTTTGGGAAGATTTATTTATTTATGCATACAAGAACTTGGGTACAGGCCAGAGATACGGGGGGTGGAGGCGGGGGTTGAGAAGAGTCAGGAGAGACAGAGTAGAGAACAGAACAGGCAGACTGACTGAAATACACTGCTGAGGGGAGCAGCAGGCAGGACAGGAGAAGTCTAAAGCACCATGTGGGTCACCTCCCTGGCTGGGGATTGAACTTGTGCTGAAGTGGCTGCGGATAGCTTCATAGTGCTGTGACTTAAATCCCTTGTGCCACCAGGGAGGCCCCTTTTGTTCACATTTCATTGAGAATATAGTCCTTTGATAAACTAATCATTTTTAGTTTTCCATTCAACCCTAACTTGCTTAGATTCTAGCTAGCTTTGTTCCAGATCTACTGTATTAAAAATTTCAGGATTTCTAGAAATTAGCAATTGCCATCTTCAGTTTTAACTTATTAAGTCTCTAGGTTTTGCTGGTATTTCATCATCTTTTTCATTGAGGGACTGCCTTTTCTATTGTATTCTTACCCATATGTGCACATGTATAATATTTTTTAATATTTGATCTCGGTAAGTTCTCCCTCTCCTATCTCCAGTCTCCATACCACTATATTGCCATTAAAAAAAGGCCCCTTTAATTCATTTTTTTTAATCCTATGTCTTTCTCTTCCTAGACAAATGAAGATTCTCAAATTTCTTAAACATTTTATTTTCTGCTTTCATTTATATGCTGTTTATCCTGTTTTCTCAGTTGGTCTTGTCTCTATAATTGGAACCCATGTTTTTGATACCTAGTTTCTCAGAATTTACCTAATAATTTTTTTTTACCTAAACCTAAATAAATTTTTACCTAAACTCATGTTTTTGATACCTAGTTTCTCAGAATTTACCTAATAAATTTTTATTTTTTTACTTTGATTAAAGTGCTTCTTCATTTGTGAATAACATGGCTAACACTGCCTTGGAGAGTGGGCCTCCCCTGGTGGCGCAGTGGGTTAAGCAACGCACTACGAAGCAAATCGCAGCCACTGCAGTATGAGTTCGATCCCTGCTGCCGGCCAGGGGGGGGACCCACATGGTGTGGCAGACCTCTCCTGCTGTGCCCGCTGCTCCCCTCAGCAGTGTACTTCTGTT
>JAGFMF010011386.1:2877698-3000764 GCA_019455555.1 Galemys pyrenaicus
CTCTCTGTGGTGAATCCTCTCACCCCCCTACACCTCTGGCCTGTACCCCAGTGCTTGTGTGCATAGATAAATAAATCTTTAAAAAAAAAAAAAAACAACACTGCCTTGGAGAAACAATTTTAACACATTTCCTTTTTATATTATGATGGTGGAGAAGACTGATCCAGTTTGTTTGAGGTTACTCTGTCATGGCCAGTACAACTGTCCCTTTCCCCGCTCCCTTCCAAGAAAAAACTCCAGAAAATTGCTAAAATCCACATAGTTAAGCAAAGATAATTGTCATTCATTAAGTCAACTCATTAAAAATTGGAACAAATGCTTCATCAGAAAGGTTCTTATCAAATGTTCAGCCATGACAGAAATAGAATAATATTCCTAGTTATAGTCTTTTATATATACCCATATGTCGTATGTATATCAACACACAACTAATTGATAACATTTTATCAATTTTTGCTAATGCCTTATCAGTAATATAGGCTAAAATTCTGGACTAAAAAGCAGAGAACAAAACCTTGGATGTCATGTAAAGGTGAAAACAACACACACATTTGAAAGGCAGAAGTCTGAATTCTAGGGATGCTGACAGGTGCAATGGTAGTTGGGGTGAGTGAAGGACACACACAGGTCAGTGGAGACCTCCAAACACTTTCAGGAGTAGACAGTAAATAGGCACGTACTGAAATTGCTACTATTATCTAGACAGGATCCAGTCTTAAGTAAGACATTGTGATTTAAAGTGACAAAGATTTCTAGTTAACCTTTAAGTAAGGATCAGATAATAACAAAAACACTATCATAGAGTGGAAGGACAAAGACTGGGTTAATCATCTGTTAAGGGTGACTTTTGGAAATTTTCAAAGACAGTGTGCAACTCTCAGACTAAAACAGCTTGTGAATCTTGATGTAAATGGGACAAATATGAAATAGATAAGTTAAATCATTCTTGATCTATCAACTAAACAGAAAGATATAGTAGGAGAACTATAGGCCTCACTTAAACAAATTTTGATTAGGTATTATTTTCCCTGTACTCAGCTAGCAGCTCTTGGAAGTATTTCATTAAAATGGTTCAAGTTGAAATGCATGTTATTTTCTTGTGAACAAAATTTAATTATTACAATTTGAAAAGTCATTTCATTTTTTCATAATGAAAATGTCTTCATCATGTAATATAGTTCAGCAATAATAAATGGAATGACTTGTAAAAACGCAGAAATTTAATAAATACCATGCATGGGTTATAAATAAATATGTAACATATGACAGGGAAAGGAACAAATGAATGGAGTAGACAGAGAAGAAAGACACAAAGCTGCAATGTTATATTCAAGGTAATAAATACATTTTTCTTTGAAAAAATTTGATTTTACATAGACTAGTTAATAAACTGACAAAGAGATGATCTATAATATATAATTTTTAAAATAAATCTTTCTTTTTAACCAATCCTCTTTTTTATATTTATTTTTCAAAGATGATTTATATAGTCATTTGCAAAAAATAACAAACCAGTTCTGATATGGAGATTAAAACACAACAAGGATGTTTTCAAATTTTTGGTTTTATTTTTAGCATGAGAGTTATGCTTTAGCTTTTCCATTTTTTCCCTAACTGTGAGAATATTTTGCTTTTGATTATCATTTCTCCCCCTTTAGTCTAATTCTGGAATGCAAGTAAACTTTACTCTTTTTCATATTTGTAGTGTGCTAGGAGACTATATTCTTCTTACTCTGGCTTGAATGTTCAAATCTTTTGTGTGTGTGTTTACCCACAAATAATTAACAACTCTCTTTTGTAGCTATGTCTATGGCCTTATTTTTATTCTTTATTTTCCCTTTTACATTTCATTTATTGTTCATGTAATGGACTTGCTAGTTTTTGGGGTTTTTTTTTCTGTTTCTATACACACTGATAATTCAGTAATATTTTTGAACCTCTCTTTTAACATGGGTCATTATACTTTTCTGAAATTAACAAATACTTAAACAAAATTGTTATTCACGTAAACATGTGTTAAAAGTTTTGTAACATTTTCCTTTCTTTTCTAACTTACTGTTGATAGCTCAAATTATAGCAAGCTCTATGTAAAGCTCTATAAAATGTATTTCTCAGTGCACTGAGGTTCATGAAGATGTAAATTATATCATCTAACCATAGGGTCAAAAAGAAATCAACTCTTATCTGTGCGTTTTCTTTTGTTTAATGAATCAGCTGTAATTTTGGTCCTAGTTGTTCAATTTCAATTTTTATACTACATGTATATACCAAAAAATAATTTAATTAAGATATTTTTAATGAGAAAATGCACATTACATTTAGATTAAACATTTCTACTGCAGTTTGATGGCCACAGCTTTTGTTTTGCAGAAAATCCCCTTGAACAACACTGCAGAAATGATGTATCCAAGTACCTTGTTAATTTGAATATTTTATTTTCTATTTCTAGCATCATGAAAGTTTCTGAAATAATATATTGACATTTGGAATATTACACTGAATCCAACTGTAAAATGAAGTGACTGAATCCCTTTGAAGATTAAGTTATAAATTATTCTCCTGAAAGGAGGATGTATATTGCCCATGAACACAATTTCAACCATGGAAACTTCTTGATGCAGGTACATAGATGCTCTTCAAAGGAAAGGTAGACCGTGGATTTTGACAGCAGGTTTTGGGTATTCACCGGAACTGCAGCAGCTACATCAGGAGTGATTTAAATGCATCATCAGTTTCCCAGAACCAAATTTTACAACAAATTCTTAATGACTCTCAAAGCTCACCACAGGATAGTTGAAACACTGTCATGGCGTAGTCTCATTTCCGATTGGAGGCGCCCAGGAAGGGTAATTGTGGAGGTCAAACATGGGTGTAATCCAAGTGAACATGCCAAGCATCACCACTGCAACACCCATAATATTAATGCCAAGTCCCGCTTTGACCTTGAATAGAAAAGAGTAATAAACGTCACTCTTTCCAAAAAGAAAGGCTATGGGAGAATTGGGATGCTGTTGCAGGATGCATGTGCCAGATTTACATGCATCCTCTAGATTAGCATAAATTGTTGAATTCACAAAATACGTCCTTCTTCCATTCATGTCAAAAAGAGAATCTGTCTTCAACTCAGTGGCAGTTGAGTCTCAGAGAAGTTTCTTTTAGAAATATATCAAAGTCATTCTGATTAGAAAAAAATCCCTTTAAAAATCTGCCATTTCATGTGACATTAAAATTTGAGTTCTGTGGTTTTGATTTTCAGTAGCTGAGGACTAGATTACTGTATGAAAACTGGATCTTCCATATGTACTCAATATTACTATCCATTTAGCTTTAAGTATTCTCTACTGAGATTCAGTAATGCCACCACTATATCTTTCTTAGAATTGCCATTTTTTTCTAGCTCTTACATTAAAGAGGTGTCCAGCAACCCATCTCGAACTTACTTTCTAGTTATTAAAACAGAGGTCAACAAACTACTGCCCATTACCAGTTGTTATAAAGTTTGATGGGACTGTAACCATGCTTATCTGTTCCATATTTTGGCTGTTTCCATGATATAATGGCAGAGTTGAGTTGTGTGAGGAAGACAAGATGGTCCACAGAGTGCAGTTGTTTATTGCTGCATTCTTTATGTTAAAACTTGGAGTCCCATGGCGGAGAACTATGGTACCTTGGTGATGAGTGTGGTTCAGTGACATGCATATGAAGAGATGTTGTCATATACCTCTGAATCACACACAGTGTTATAAAGCACTGTTGCCTCAATTTAAAAAAAAAAAATTTCTGGAAAGAAAATGAAAGAAAAAAAAAAGCCACATGGAATCCCAAAGCAAATTGGGGATATCTCGTGGTGCAAACCTTTCATTTCTTCAGGCACCCTATTTTCATATTTGAGTCAATATACTTAGGACATTGCTCATATTATATTTTATGTTTCACATTTTATTTATCAAAAATATATTACATGATTCTGTATAGAGGCATTTCCATAATGTTTATGTTACAGGGGTTAGGGCAAAAATCTGTGTAAAAGAAATGATGCTGGGGACTTATTCTGAAGGTGCATTTGCTTAGCAAGCTCACTGTATTACTTTGGTTTTATTCCTGTATGGTTTGGCTTGGAAGTAGGAGATCAAGATTGTAGGGAGATTATAATATTCTCAAAACAGTTAGTTCTTGACTACCACCACTTTTGTAAATGGCAAAAATGTGCACATACTATCATTTAAGTTTTCTATTTTCACCTGCTTGTGCTTTCACATCAGGTGCCGGTATTAGAATAAGAAGAAATTAGACTTTTCATCAACCAGACCCTGAATCCAGTATCTTATTCAGAGAAAATGTTGGTTGCATAAATATTTCTGAGAGCAAAGCATAGTACTCTGTGATTGCTGGGTTTCATTGAACTTATTTCTTTCTCTTATCTAAGTCAAGTTGAATACTGACCCTGTAAGTTTAAGCCATTGTGTTGAGCCTATTTAATGTTGTTTTCCTTCTTCTGGGGCACTACTGAGGTACTCAATATCTCTATATATGATGGTAAATTCAAATAGCATGTCTGCTTATTATTATTACTCTTAAGAACAAAACTCTCAAGACTCTATGTCAACTCATGCACTTACCTTAAGAAGCAGAACTTAAACCACTGCCACTTGACTAATATGTAAAAGGAAAAATAACCTGACACCACATAAGACATGTATAATGAACCTTCAACTAACTCACCATGTCAATCACTTTTAGATGACCATATGAAAACACAATAGCATTGGGTGGATTTGCTACTGGTAGGAGAAATGCAAATGAGGTACATAGGGTAGAAGGTATCAAAATATAAAGAGGGTTCATATGAATAGCTTCAGCCTGTTAGGAAAAATAAAAAGGAAGTCTCAGTAAAATGTTCAGGCACCAAGTATCAAAATGAAGGAAATTGTTCAAATAAACCTTCCCAGAAGTAGGTTGAAACCTAAAGACATAAAATTATACACGTGAATATAGTTATAACTTGAAGAATATTTTTCAGAAAACCTTTCCTCCTTTTGCTTATATGATTATCGGTACCCATTTAAGCATTAGAGCTCAGTCATTTAGAAAATATTCATTTATTCCAGAAGCTAAATAAAATAGCAACCATTATTTTCTATATGTTGCTAAATGCTGTACAACATCTTGATATGTGTATGTGTCTTTATGTACATTTATAAACAATATAGTATGTATGCAAAACTTGATATATATTATGTGTAATATACAATATGCTTCATATATTTAAATACGTAACAATTTTCACATTGAATTTATGAGATAACTGTTCTAGTCGCAAATAACAGAAGAAACAGATCCAGAGAAGTGATTTGTCCAAATATACAACTGGCATTCAGTAGAATTAGGTAGGGTATCTGGTCCCATCAGGCCATCAGCTTTACTGCCTTGGAGGCATATATAATTTAAGATGTGCATGGGGATCCTCAAAGAAGAAGAATTACTACTATTCTTACTTCATCACATAATCTAACTGCTCCATGTTGAGAAATTAAAAACTGAAAAAACCAAAACGATATTTTGCCAATATACACTGCCTATATTTCTTTTCTAATTTGAAGCAGTGAGTCAAGAGTGCCAGCATGTGCCCCTTGAGCTGGCAGCAGAGCAGTTCACAAAGACAATCCTTCTGCATTGAAAGTGCTTTCCTTTCACCAAACTCATCTGTCCCAATAAGGAAAACATTTTACTTAAAGCTATCTCTTGTAACTGGGGAGAAGGAAAGACAGTTTCCCCCTCTCTTTCTTTGTAAATCCACTTACTTATCTTTTTAAAATCCTTCCCCGGGTAGTGGAGAACTGTGACTAAGACATTTAAACCTGAAGCCTGAAGCCTAAGCCTAGATTTTCATTCACGCGCAAATCACTTCTATGTGGCACTTCTCAGAAATTCAGAAATAATCTTCTGGAGAGAGACATGACCATGTTACCAGTTAATGCTGATCCCAGAGGCTTTAAACTGGAAAGGACATAGACTGACCCTCCCATTGATCTGCAAGTAAAAAACTTGGGCAGAAGGGAAGTAAGTGGTTTTCTTCAGATTACACTGCTTCAACAGGAAGGAAAATAGCTTTCCTATTCAAGCCAAAAATGATTGTCTTTCAGATGAAATGAGAATGAAGACGCTGAATACTACTTTTTTGATGAAGAGTAAAAGTGGGAATAAATGGCATACTTACCAGCGGAGATAATATTGGGAGGAGAAGGGTAATGGTAGCTGGATTGCTGGCTACCTCTGTTAACGATGTGACCAGCAGAGAAGAGATGAGAATTATTAGCCATCCTGGTAATGAACCTAGAGGTGATAATTGATTTGCTATCCACTTGGATAGTCCCGATACCTAAAAAAGCAAATTCGCAGCATTTGTTATTCATTAATAATTCATTTTTAATCAACTGATTCAAATAAATAAAAAGCCTTACTCACTCTAAGAACTGTTTCTTAACCATTATTTAATCTTTCTCTTTTTTTTCCTTTGGTAGAAGATATCTACATGGCTTTGACATGCTGCAGTTCTCAACTATTATTTTATCAATTCTGCTAACATGCTTTAGGAAGGTTGAGTTGTCTTCCTGTATGTTTTTAAAGATTTAAATATGCATACAAGAACTGGGGTACAGGCCAGAGGTGTGGGGGGTGAGAAGAGTCACTAGAGACAGAGTGGGGAAGGGAATAGGCAAATTGACTGAAATAAACTGCTGAGGGGAGCAGTACGTGAAAGAGGAGCGGGCTGCTGCACCATGTGGGTCAGCTCCCTGGCCAGGGACTGAACTTGTGCTGCAGTGGCTAAGAACAGCTTCATAGTGCTGTGACTTAACCCACTGCACCACCAGGGAGGTCCCCTTCCCATATTTTTAAATTAAATTTATCCAATTAAAATATGTGGCTATTTTAACCAGTCATGTTAAAAAAATGAGGAGCCCTTCTGGTTTACCTTTCTATACTTCTAAACTGTGTTCCTCAAAGGCAAACTCTTGCAACCCTTAATAGATATTTATAGCTATGTTTCGGTATTTAGTTATTTTTTTTTAAATTGTGGTTGCCCTAATTTTCAAATTTAGATATTATTTGCTAACTTCCTAGTACAATAAACTATCCACCATAACTATATTACTTGTCCTCAGTTCCCTTGCATGTTAATATTTTTGGTTAAATCACCATTTAAAGTTTGCCATTAAGGGCCTCCCGGGTGGCACAGTGGGTAAAGCAACACACTATGAAGCAAACCGCACCCACTGTTCGATCACAGCAGACCTCTCCTGCCTCGCCCGTTGCTGCCCTAGGCAGTGTCTTTCAGTCAGTCTGCCTGTTCTGCTCCCCACTCTGTCTGGTGAATCCTCTCACCTACCATGACTCTGGCATGTACCCCAGCTCTAGTGTGCATAAATAAATAAATCTTTAAATAAAAAATAAAGTTTGCCATTAAGATGACATGAATACTATTCATTGACACTAATTCATCCCAGAATATAACTACACAAACTTTAAAAATGGATTTCGTCTATGTCTGATTAGATCTTCTGGGAAAGACTACATCACGTTTTGTTCTACCTCTCTGGAAACCTTCAGGATCATGTTGTGACATTAAGGCATCTGGAAGTCTCTATGAATTGTTTTCGCATTAGGCATTCAGGAGCTCTTGCGGCTCCAGATTCTCCAAGTGTTAGGCCCTGGGAAACTTCTTACATTTTAGAAATGTCGTCCTATTTCCCTTTTTTTCTTCTTTCTTAAACTGTTATTAGTTGGCACTTTGGGCACTTTGGATTGCTACTCTAATTTCCTTACCTTTTCCCCAAATCATCACACTTTTGTTCTAATTTCTGAAATAAGTTTAAACTTCATCTTCTAACCCTCCTCCTGAATTTTAAAAATGCTGTTCTAATACTACTTATCTTAGTGGCTTTTTCTTTTTTTTTTTCTACCCATTTCTTAAAAAATAATGTTCTATTTTAGTTTTATGTCTTGAATGTTTCTAATATGTCTCATAGACATCAATGACAAGTTTTTAAAGTTTTGCTTCATGCATCTTCCTTGCTTTTTTGGTTTTCCTTTTGCTCCCCCCCCCCCTTTTGTTCTTCTTATTATATCAGCGCTGTCTGGTGGTCTAGGACTACGTACTCATGTTTAAAAGGGAGACAGTAAAATGATGACTGAAGCTCTTTGTTTCTGGGCATGGCTTGTTGAGGGGAAGACTTTACTGTAGTTGACGGAACTGTGAGACATGTCTTATTGATTCAATTTTGCTACAGAGTAAATCTAAATTTTCTACCAGGGAGGAAAGAAGGCAGTAGCCTGTCTATTCAAGACTGGAGAGAGCATCTGGGATGCTCACAGCTCCTTATACATTTTTTAAACTATCATCTATTTTTAGTTCTGGTTTCCCCCAGCTTTCAGTTTATCTGCTGCATCAATTTCTATGCTCTTCCAGAATCATGTGGATGAATCACTTTGCTTAATGTTGGCTCTTCCTTTTGCAGGCCTGGAGACTTTATCTTTCTCTACTTTTTCCTACTGTACAAAGTCACTTACCCCTCAAATATCCTGTTTGCATTTTCTAAATTTTGTTAATATCTCATGTTTTTGTTCCTGCCATCCAGTCTTTACTTTACAGAACAACACTTTTCTTTTTCTATTATAGCCCTTTTAGTGGGGCTCTCAGAGGAAGAGTGTTAATTCCTCCATCTTTCACTTAGGAGAAAAATTTTAAGGAATGTGTGACAAAGGGAAAGGAGGAGATATTCACTGAAAGGAATTTGAAAGTCACTACCATTAGCTCATGAGAGTTCAATCTTGTTAAAATAAAGCCAAAAGACATTTAAAAGAGAGAGAATGACAAAAAATGAATGCTTTCATCGCTGCTATCTCAGTTACCAACTAGAAGAATTATCATTTCCTTTTCAAAATTTGTCAAACTAATTGTAATTTCAAACAAATTTAAAAAGTCTACTTCTCAAAATCTTTATAAAACCAGTTTTTATGACATAGAGGTCTATAGCCATATTTTTCAAATTCATGACTTCCTTCTGACCACTCAGGTAGGGTTATTCTAGATATCCCATTGAAACCTGACTCTATGTCCTAGGACTGTCATGGCAAACTAGCATTCCCCCTTGGCTTCCCAAATTCCTCTAGTAAGATAGACTACTACATCAGACCAAGCCCTCACCTTCTCATTTCCTTAGATTTTACTATCCTAGGGTCTGGTCAATGCTTTTCAAACCATTTCAGTTTCTAGGATCCGATCCAAATACATTCTGAGAAGGAGAGAGGAACAAAGTTCACACTGATGCCAGAATTGCTGATTCTGATTTCCTCACAATTAAATTAGCAGACTTAGGAATGGAAATTATTTATTCTGAGAAACCAACTCTCATTCCTGCTGAGCTAGTAGAAAAACACTTTGTCTTACATCTTGATCAGTTATATTTTAGCAGCCTGTGAGGCAAACCAAAATGATATTGTAGCTGGCATGTAGAATTGAGACAATCTCCAAGTCTTTAACCTATTACTGAATCCTATCACCGAAAGCTCAAGTATTCAAATCCCATATGGAGGCATTGACAATATGGTCAAAAGCAGTATCCCCATAGATTATCAAGGAGACAATAAGACAGTCATTTGTCTTCAGAAATATAAAAATTTATTTTTTTTTTTCTTCCCAGAAACTGAAAGGCTGGACATCACACCTCTCTCACCATCCTTTTTCGTTTGATGGTTGAAGAAGGACATGCTCAGAGTAAGGAGCTGGAAGAGTCATGAGCTTTAAGTCTTTTATAGAAGGTTACAAAATCAAAAATGAGAGGTTTTTAATTTAAAAATATGGACTTTCATGGATTTTCTAGAGAAAATACTTTCCTTCTAGAAACCCTATATAGTGACCAAGGCAATTATAGGGAACTAGGCCTCCCTGATTTCTACTAAATGGAGAGATAGGCCAAAGTAATAGCCAACTCTATTCCTCTGGGTGGTTTTATTTCTTCCTAAAATTAGACATAATACAATATTAGACACAATCACATGAACGTGTTTCTAGACTTCATTTAATAAAACCTGTATTAAGTGACTTTGATTCTATTTCTTTTTCTCATTCTCCTTCTTTGACAGCATTATGATCATGATATGTTGAAGAGACCCTGAGAGTTACTCACATTCATCATGAAATAAGGTAGAGAGGGAGCACAAAAAAGATGCTTCACTAGGTAGGAGTCACTGTAGATAAAGGATTTTTATACAAGTTTATTTTCTTATGGATTTAGTCTTCTAATACCATTGCATGGGTTAAGAATTCTCATCTTTATTTCTTCTGACATGCTGGGATATCATAAAAATGATATTTTATGTTGGCAGCCTGGTAAAATTCCTAGACTCTGAACTCACCTCATCCTGGTGTTATACTTACTGTGTGGCTATTGAAATCTGCATCATAAAAATGATAGGATGAAGTTGAATATGCCAAAATCTTGCATGTCTCTGTGTTCTTCTTTTGAACAGTCTAGTTAATTGTTAAACATCTCAGACTCAGAGTATTACCTCACAGCCATCTGCCAATGCAAACCCTCCACCAACAAGAATGGCTATATCCCAGGGCATGAATGACTGGAATTCTTTCCAAGTAATCAATGGAGAATAATCGAAAGCAACTGAAAAACAAAAGTCCTTCTGTTATATATTGGTTAAAATATGCCAATATGACTTTTAAAAAAATTATCCTAATGTAGTCATCTCACAAGAAGTTTTAATATTCCTATATTATATTTAATTAAGGGACTTCATTCAGACTTTGAGTAATTCCCACCTGACCTATGTAAAACATAATATTATTTTAAAAAGTCATAACTTTGGAATAAGCTTAGATGAGTTGTTAACAGTGTCATTTATGATGTTATTCATTCATTCATTCATTCATTTATTCATTCATTCCAGTAACGTCTTTGCCTATTATGAGGAAGAGTATTAGACTATTATTTGCTTTGCAAAAGTATTTGTAATATCCATTACTTCTAATAGCATCTTCCATATTTATTTGAATATTTTATTATTCTTTCATATCACGGGAATGATTATGATAGAGTCATTGCGATTCCAGTTTAAAATAAATCGAAGTTCAGATTAAATAATTTAAGAGTCATTCATGAGACACTTACAATGCTCATAAAGCAATTATCAATAAAGATTTCCCTTGGTATTTGTTGAGAAAAAGGTTATCCATGAACACATTATGTCCACTTAACATTTGTATGTAACGGGCTGACTCCTACACAGTAAGAAAAACAAGCCTCCTTCTTATCTCTTTCCCCCAAAACCTAACCACATCTACCCTCATGGTTGACTGAAATTTTGCTAGTTCTTATTTGAATTAATTAGGCCACACAGCTTGTTAAAATGAAAACACCTCTGACTTGTGTCTCTCATGTAAAATTTACCATATTTTGTCTTATTTACATCTTCTTAATCTAGTATTAATGAGTTTATCAGGAGAAAAGGAGTTGAAGAGTGAAAATAGAGAGACATATGGATGAGGAAAGGCTCTCTCTGGGGGGCCTTCCTAGATATGGGGGTCAGGGAAGGAAGCCAAGCTCTGGCCCCACTACACTTGCCGCTGCCGAGCCAGAGGACTCTGGTGCCACAGTCAGAGCACTTGGGGTCTCTCAAGACTCAGTGCTCTGCCCTGCAACAGCTCCTCAACACACACTATGACAGTCTCATCTCAAGGGAAGAGCAAATGACATTTATTTCTATGCTTTGCTATTTATGTATATCCTGTCCTAGATGTCTGACTCATTAGTCATTTATGGAGTTTGACTCAAACACTCAGATGGGCCACGCCTACTGCATAATCCCCCATGCAGTGGAAAAAAAAAACAACCACCAACAAAAAACCCACAATGCTACTAGATGATTTCCAAGCAATTTAAAATGATTTAATAATTTTTCTAATATTGTTAATATAGGAATCTGACTGCCCAGCCCATGCTGTGTTGGTATAAAGCGTAGATGTGAATGAATTCTACATTGTGTGTGAAACACTCATATAAACATGCTCCCTTCTTTATTCCTGTGTTATGAAAGGAATGAATGTCCCTTGCGTGCACCTTTAATCTCAATTGGGATATAGGTTGTGGCTACTGGGTGTTGATTTGCATGTTGTACCAGGACTACTGTGAGGCTATAAATACTCTTTCTTTTGAAATTCTCTACTTTTTTGAGAGCCTCAGTATTTATTATCAAGGACTTCTGAAGCAATAACTTCCAAGTTCTTATTTCTATGTTTGTCAGTAGTAAGACTAATTCTGATTCTGGAAGAGGGAGTAGGCTTATATGGACCAAACAGCTCTAGCCCTGGGGTATAGGAAATCCACTTTCACTTCTTGCAGGGCAGAGACCCGTGTGGTTAAATAGGGGTTACAATGTACAAACAAGGTAGGCTACACCCAGGATTATGTCAGTATGTCCGTTCCTTCTGTTCTAAGTACAAGCAGAAACCGGTGGAATTTTGTATTTTTGCTCTTCTACTGAATTATAAGCAATACTCAACCAATTTCTCCTGTTGATGTAGTTTTAGTTAATCTCTTAGCTGGGATAAGAAAGAATAGGAGTCCTACAAGTAAGGCAACAGTTGAATCTGTAGCAAAACCACGATACCTGAAAAAGGACAAATGTGTACATTAAAATGGCATCAAGAACTAAGTACTAGTAGCATACAGGGGGTACAGGTGATTTATTCTGGGTAACTTGCTCTAAAATCTATAGCCTGTGCCCATTATTTCTCTATGCCTCTCTCTCTTTCTTTTTTCAAAGCTGCATATACACATACTGACATTCTAAACCAATGTGGCAAATTTTCCTTTTAGGTAAAGCTTACCCACCTGATAAGCATTTTCTGTTTTTCACTATATTGGCAGGGAATCAAGATCGACAAATTGTTAGATTAGGAAAAGTCCCATATGACACCCAACTATTTTACTGTGGCAAGACACAGATTTTTCCAAAATTCCCTATATTTTTCTATAAATTATAAAAAGGAATCGACCTGTTTTTTTCTAAGTTATAATATCTGCTTCTATGATTATTACATCTTGCCATATCATTCAAATGAAATCGAACCCATTTAATGTTTTATAGCATACAAAAAATCAAGAATATTATTTATTATAATTTATGAGATGCTCATAAATGATCACTTTACAAAAGAGGAGTGATTCAGGAATATATGGGGTCTTAGAATCACCAAGCTATTCCAGCAAATAAGCGGTTCCCAGAAGCCTCAACAGTTAAGAAGTTCCTAGAGACTGACATGAATAAAACAGGCATAAGTAATTATAATTCAGTTTTAAAAGTCAGCAATATTTGACCAGTGGGTTTTTGTAGTCTGAGGTGTACCCCCTAAAGATTTTTGCAGAATTTGCAACATTGTAACTCCACAATGCTTACATGGCTAAGGAAGCTCGCTACTCCTATAATTTACATGAACAATCAAAATAGTCAAGGAAATGCATTTTCTTATCCAATTTGAGCATCTGAAGCAATCTGTTCTCCTTAAATATCTTCTTTATTTAAGTTTTGAGTTAAAAGCTACCTTGGTATAATTCAGTCAGCCAACTTAACTAACATTCATTGTTTTATTATTCCTTATGTCTTTTATTTCAGTGATATTTGGTTGTTTTTTGCTAAATTAGGTCAGGCACCGTATGATCAGATTTTGTTTTATATGAAAAGACACATTGAATGTAGTCCAGTTTCAAACAGATAAAAATAAACACATTAGGTGGCAGCTATATATACTAACTTTAGAAATTCTAAATGATGAAAACCTCTACATTACAAATATAGTTTATAGAATATATACTTTAAATAAAATCAAGTCACAAATACTGAAATAATTTGTTTCAAAAGACTTTAAGATCTATTATTAATTTATTGAGTTCACTATGCATTAAGTAAGATTGGCTCAGTATTAAAAATGTTAAGCTTATAAAAATTTTATTTGCTTTGTCAATTTACAAACCTAATTGTTACTTGGGTTTATGGCTTCATATCCCTTCTTCTCCAAACCTTTGTTCCCTTTCCTATTGTTTTCTTTCAGAATTCCAGGTAACATCAGTTTCTGCTCATAGTAAATACACTGTGTTTTCCTTCTACAAAGAATCACTTGAATTAATTATATTTTCCTCTTGTGAGAAACAGACATTAGAAACTGATTACACTGAATTTCTTATTGGGATTTCTGCCTGTTCTTTATTAGCTATTGTCTGATTCATTTAGTTTTTGCACACTGGTACTTAGAGAAGATTCCCCTTATCTAGAATGTCAGGAATGGTATTTTAAAAAGGAGAAAACATTTTTATGTTGTTCTAGGTTCTATTTCAAAACTGCAAAGTACAATGTATCAAACACTGTTTGAGTAAATGGAGGCTATCTTTTGTTTAGAGATCTCAAACTGAAAAGTTTTATTCTACAGGAAACCAAATGCTTATAAAATGAAGGTCAGCCATTGAACCATGCTACCCAGTATGCTGCTGAATTGATGTGGTCACCAGACTCTGATCTGAGCTTAGGAATTGGGACTCAGACCTTGCTCCTTTTAAAAAGTTTTGGCTATACCTATATAAACAGTAGGTTCTGATTCAGGGAGGGGATAATGTCTTTATTTCACGTGAACAGAACACTTTGACCTCAACAGTTTGACTTCTTTCCCCAAATACATGGATTATTGCTAGAAGATGTGAGACAGGAAATCCAAACAGGAGCGCTTGAATTTAGGAGCCAGGATACTTCAGTGAAAGGTAGATTGGGAACACACAGCTCAAAACCAGAGTATTTATATTGACATGTAGGATGGTCCTTATTTTAGAAAAATATGCTCCAATCATCCCCCTTATTTCACATGACTCAGCAGGGACTGCTGGTGTCTACAACACCGAAAGAGAAAATTGACTCTGACCCAACTTCTAACATTAGCTTGTAAACTCAGTCTTATTACTTGCTCAGGAATTCCTTATTCCAAAAACGGATTTTGGGTTGGATATATAGTGAACTAGTACAAAAATGGTATAAATAGGGGAAAAGACAATATACTGAACCAAATAAATGATCTTCCATAGACATAAAAAATATAAAGTTGACCAAAAAAAAAAACACAGATTATGAATTCATACCAGTTTACTAAGGTATGAATGGCATTTAACTCATGTAACAGTCATTTCTACTGTACCTTCTATAAGAAGGGAAACACTATTCTAGGTGCTGCCATCAGCCGAAGTTACAGATGATGAAGATGTTGAGAGGTAAGTGACTTGCTCAAAGTAGGTTTAAGAGGCAGCCATGGAACCAAGCAGGGTTGCTCTCGAAGTCTGAATTCTCAGAACATGACTTTCTGGAATCTTCTTTTTCTAAGTTTTTAAAGGATGGAACTAGTCTTTTCTAAAAGAGCCTGATTTTAATTCACAGGTTAGCATAGATAAATTACATGTGATCCTCCCTTAGACTTCATTTCTTTTTCCTGAAAAGATTCAAATTAAAAATATCTTTTCAAAGAAAAGGAAGAAATTTTCAGGACATCTTTTAGACTTAGAGGAATCATTTAGGAGGTGAAGTGGATTATTAAACAGATCAGACACACAGAATATGTAACACTTACTCTGGAAATAGGGAAGACCAGCCAGAAATAAAACCAGGGTCTCGACTGAACCACAATAGGGCCATTACAATGAAGAGGATCAAGGTCACAATTTCTTGGTACCTGTGAGAAAATTGAAATTCTTTTGTTTATTTCCTCTATTGGGACATTTGTTGGAACTCCCTGAGCTCTCATTAGGAGTATTTGTAGCCAAACACTAGACATGTCAAAACTGGAGTGTCAATCATTTGAGAGCATCAATGTAGTAGTTAGCAAGGGACATGATGCTTCTGTGGGTCTTTGTCGTTCAACTGGGTAAATTCTCATCAGTCAAATATGTACTTTGTCATGTTGAGTTTACTCAAAAAGGTTAGCACACTTGGAGCCCCATTAAGTGTGATAAATACATAACAGATAATTACGTGCTTATTTGCCTTTAGAGAAATGAAGCACAGTGTGTGCATGTGTGTGCATATGTGTGTATCTTACCTTATTGGCCCAAGTTTTTGGTATTCCTGTTTAATCACCTCAGCACAAGCTTTTTGTCTGACTGTTTTGGTCTTGCCACACTTGAACATCTCCTTAAAACTGAAGAGAAAAAAATTAGACCCATTAAGTGAAGGAGTTTCCCTTTATAGAAGATATTTCTGGGAAAGCATCATAAAATAGCAATATTTCTGCTAATGACAGTAAGCTGTGCTTTTCACCTTCCCTCCAACCCTTATTTGTATGTCCTCTCCCCTCTTTTCTATTTTTGCTCAATTTTCAATACTTAATTTTATGCCTTATTTGCCAGGATAACTTTCACTGATCTCTTCCTTTCCCAAGACATTTTGCTCCATTGAAATTTTGCTATGTGGCACATATCTCTAATTCAACACTTTAGTATATACCTGATTGCTATATATTTTATATATGAAAATATTTTTTAAATGTTTTAATATATTTTTGTATATTGTGTATACCATGATTGTTGATTGTTGTATAGATACATCTTATCTCACTAGTGAGCTAAATTCTTTGGGCACAGGAGAAGTGTCATAGATGTCACCTTTGTCCATTATCTCTAAGCACAGGCATACTCAGTAAATACTTGGTTCATCAACTCAATAGCACCTTTGTCAAACTTAAGAGATGGCCGTCACATTTATCACTTTTTATTTGAGTTTTCTAAACTTGAGTTATATATTAGGTTAGGTAAGTCACATAACTAGCATGGACAGAATCCAATGAGGTTTATTCTCAGAACTAATTTCTACTCGACTACACATTTTTTTTAAAAAAGTGTCTTTATCCTTTATAGTGTAATAGCATCCACTAGATAACTTTCCAATTTATTTCCAGTCCCTATATCTTCTAGCTGCTGATTTCAGTGACCCTTTGCCCTCTGACTATTTTTCTCTCCAGAAGTCTTAGGTCTTAAAACCCTTGATCAGTGTTTGTGAAGCATGGTTCTTGACTTAGATTTTATTTATTTATCTATTTACTTATCCATTTATTTATTTTTTAAAGATTTCTCTTTTTTTTAAGATTTATTTATTTATGTATATAAACTGGGTACAGGTGAGAGGCGCAGGAGTTGAAATGATTCTCCAGAGACAGAGTAGGGAACAGAACAAGCAGACTGACTGAAATACACTGCTGAGGGGAGCAGTGGGTGTGGTAGGAGAGGTCTGATGCATCCTGTGGGTCACCTCCCTGGCCAGGAATCGAACTCACACTGCTGTGCTGCAGATGCTTCACAATGCAGTGCTCAACCTGCTGCGCCACCAGCGAGGCCCTGGACTTAGATTTTTAAAGGTCCCACTAGAGGAAGAAACAAATGAAAATATCTAGATTCTTATGGATTATCTCTTAGAATGACTATGAGTAGCTCAGTTAGTTCATATAGTTCATATAGTAAGCACTTCTGAATACATATATATACAGAGGAACGAAAATTTGTCTCTCAAAGATACCTCTGCACCCCCACGTTCAGTGCAGCGTTATTCACTTGACTATTATCATAGTCAAGATATGGAAACAGCTCAAATATCCATCTAGAGACAAATGGATAAAGAGAAAAGTAGTACATGCATACAATGGACTATTAATGCATGCATACTATATAATGGAATTTGAGCTATAAAAAGGAATAAGGTATAATACATGCTAAACCATGGATGGGCCTGGAGGGCATTATGCTAAGTGAAATAAGCCAGACATGGAAAAACAAATACTACAGGATTTTACTTATATGTGAAGTCATAAAAAGTTAAACATATAAGAGTGGAGAGTACACAGGGATACCAGGGGTTTAGGGAGAGGAAAGAGGAAGGTGTTGGCCAGAGGGCAAAATTTTAGTTATGCAGAAGTTCTGGATATCTACAATACAAAATATACTGAACAATATTATATTATATGCATTTAAAAATGTGTTACTAGGCTAAATCCTATGGTAAGTACTTTCATCACAAGAGAAAAAAATCAAGCAAAGGGAAAAGGAGGATACTGTTGGAGGTGATGGAAAAGTTTATGGCATTCAGATTGATGGTTTCATGGTTATACCAATATCTCCACACACATCAAGTTTTGTATATATTAAATACCTACAACTTTCTGCATGTTAGTCATACTGCAATAAAGCATAGGAAGGAAGGGAGGGAGGGATGGAGGGAGGGAGGGAGGGAGGGAGGGAGGGAGGGAGGGAGGGAGGGAGGCAGAAAGGGAGGGAGGAAGAAAGGAGGGAAGGGAGGGAGGGAGGGAGGCAGAAAGGGAGGGAGGAAGAAAGGAGGGAAGGGAGAGAGGGAGGGAAGGGAGGGAAGGAGGGAAGGAG
This sequence comes from Galemys pyrenaicus, assembly GCA_019455555.1. Classification (NCBI taxonomy): domain Eukaryota; kingdom Metazoa; phylum Chordata; class Mammalia; order Eulipotyphla; family Talpidae; genus Galemys; species Galemys pyrenaicus. Next base: position 2,896,169 of record JAGFMF010011386.1, read on the forward strand.
GGAGGGAGGGAAGGAGGGAGAAAGAAAGGAAGGGAGGGAGAAAGGAAGAAAGGGAAGGAGAAAGGAAGGAAGGGAGGGAGGGAGGGAGGGAGGAAGGAACATTTCCTTCTGTAAAAGTACAAGGGTAAAAAGAGGCATTTATGAAGGAATGGGGCAGGAAGGTTGAGGTGGCGAGAGAACAGAAAGATAAGCATGCTATTTATTTTTCTGTAACTACTATTCAGGCTTGTTCAGATTGTTACTCCCTTTAAAGAAAGAGAGTTTTCTCAATTCTTAAATCATCCATCCTACACCTTTATAATCACTTTCCTGCATATATCCTGACCCCGAACATAATTTTTTAAAAAAGATGTATTTATTTATGCATACAAAAGCTGGGGTACAGGCCAGAATCGCAGGAGGTGAGAGGATTCACAAGAGACAGAGAGGGGAGCAGAAGAGGCAGATGAACTAAAATACATAGCTGAGGGGAGCAGCGGGCAAGGCAGGAATGGTCTGCCGCACTACGTGGGTCCCCTCCCTGGCTGGGGATCCAACTCCTGCTGCTGTTCCCCTATGCTTCACAGTGCGGTGCTCAACCTATTGCACCACCAGGGAGGCCCCTGAACATAATTAGATGGAAGTTGTTGCATTAAGACCAATGACACAGTGTTAAATTTTTACAGTCGTGGTTAAATTAATGCCAGTCTTAAAATCTTATCTGATTCAATATTTTATATATATGTATAAAATACACAAAATATAATGCTACCCATGAACCCTTGCAAGACATCTCTAGAATAGGAAATTGAATTTAAAAAGGAGATGAGACTCCTTAGAAACTGTCTCCCACCCGGTAGAAATGGATATTTTGTCACTTTGGCTCGGGACAATAAATAGTTAAAGTCAAAAGCCAGATTGGCTTTGCTACAAATGAAGGTTAATGCCTTCACAAAGGAACCGATGAACCATATGACAATGCATCAACCTCTCCATTTAAATGCATTTGGTGGCAATGATCGATGAGCTTCTCTTCCCAGGTAGGTTGGGGTCATTTATAATGGGTGAGTTAACTGTGTTAACAGCTAACACACTAATCAGAATGTATGGTAGCCTGCCAAGGGAGTGGCTGATAATTTCTGTTTGTCGATCCAAAACCTCTGGAGGTGAACACCCTGGCAGAACTGAAAAGGACACTGAAAAATTAGCTGGAGCATGAAGTTGTGCAGTATCTAACCAACAGTGGACACCAAGGGAATGCTTGAACATGGCACTGATCATGATTGATGGACTCTGTCTAATGAGTGTACTTCATAGGATTTTTCTTTTCATAGAGAACACATTTCAATAAAATTGCCCTTTATCTTCCTAATTTCTCCGTTTTACCTGGTGCACATTTCAATGGTTGCACTCATATTTTATAAAGTCATTATATGCAGCAACAAACCACAAAACAGGTGTGTGTGTGGGGGGGGTGACTGGATACTTTCTCTGTTGTTTTGGGATTCCTGTTCCCTGCATCCTGTGTTGCTACCTGTACAACTGAATAGACCCCCAAAGGCTTGGATTTCCAGGAAGGAGCACTTAGTATGCAGCGGGCCTCTCCCCACTGATGCCCACCTGCTGAAATCAGTGACATTCCACACATTTGCTTCAGCAGGAGGACTATCACACGCTGCTGCCGCAATCTGGAAAAATAGCTGTTTTGTTTTTTTTTTTTTTGAATCATCAGTACCATCTCCCTACTACTAATAAAATTGTATCAGCTCTGGAGGAAAACTAGGAAGAGGAATAGAGCAGGAAGACTATTAGTCCTTGCATGATTAAGCTTTTGTGTGTATGCCTTTTCTATTTTTTATTTATTATTATTATTATTATTATATTTATTTTTTTTATGTTTGCTTTCTTTTCTAGGTGTAGTTCCCATAGAATTTCCACTACCAATTCACCCTTGTACATCACCATAGTCCCTTGTGCTCTTTCTGTCCCTGCCTTCATGACAATCCCTCCCTCTTTCCTATAGAAAGTCTCTGATTTGTAATTGTCTATTTATTTTTGTTTTGTTGTGTTGTGGTTTTTTGTTGTTGTTGTTGATTTATGTTTCTTTTCCTTGATCCCCTATATTCTTCCTGTAAGTGAGACCATCCAGTATTTTTCTTTTTCCTTTTGATTTATTTCAAGCTTTGATAATTTGGAAACAGGCATGGAACAACATGTGATTATAGGTTTTGCTTTTCAAAAGAAGTAGAAAGAACAAACTTCAGTCTTACTGAGTTGGTGAATAAGACGCTGTTCTATTCATAGGTCCTTGACATTATTTAACTAAAACGAATTTTATTACTTTGTTTCTCAAGTAAAAGATCCTCAACATTTGATATACAGCATTTCTCCCCCTTTTGGGGAGTTTTGTTTTGGTGGATATACATTCTGCATTTTAAGTTTTGCTGAGGAACAAATAATTTTCATATTTTTAAAAGCTGGCTCTCATTTCGCTTGATATTCATTGATACTTATGAGCCACAACTTTAGTTCCAGCCAAGGTAATAGTTGCAACTTCTCCTTGAATATGTATATCTGTGTATATCTGACATTTTAGTGACTAGTTTTTTACATACAAGAATTGAGGCATATAGATCAGAGGTGGGGGGAGTGAGAGGATTCACCAGAGACAAAGTGAGGAGCAGAACAGGTGAATTTACTGAAATATACTGCTAAGGAGTGCAGCAGGAGAGACAGGAGAGATCCGTTGTGGTATATGTGGGTCAGCTCCCTGAAAAGGGATCAAACTCAGGCTGTAGAGGTGATAGTGCTGAGACAACCCTTATGCCACCAGAGAGGCCCCTTAGTGACTAATGATGAGCAATTCTTGCCTGGACATCTATGTGGTCAAATTCTATGTGTTCAACTTAAACCCAATGTTAGAATTACAGTGTTGGAAATGATTTTCCTGATCTTCCATTTCAAGTCTATTATTTTACCATTGGAGATGCTGAGTCTGAGAAAGGATCAAGACTCACAAGAAACACACAACTGGGTTGTGAGAGGGACAATTATGTCTCTGGTCTCCTGATTCCAAACCAATGTTCTTTCTACAGTGTACCTTCTCAGGTCTTTATTATACTGTTTCAAGGACATATCAATTTTGGTGCTAGTATGAAGTAGGAAACCCTTTATATTACAGTTTAAAGCAACATAAGAACCCACAGGAATCCCCACAGTAAACCAAAAGAAGAGGAAATCTCTTCAAATTTCACTTTAACTTGTTGCCTTAGATCCTCTGCCTAATGAGCTCCTTACGTGCTTCTGACCTATTAACACCATCTTGTCTTCAAAGGGGACACAATGGGTTCGCTTTCTACTAACTGTCCCACAACCAGTATTGTTTTGTGAATGAGAAATGCAGAGATTCCTGAAATAGGTGGAAGAGTACTGGCTGAGCAGCTGAGAACCTGGAACCGAGACACCATTAGTTATTTGATTAACATGGAGTATTTACTTACTTGAATCCTAAAAAAAGCCACTGAAGCCAGATCCAGGACAAGAGTAGAAGAATAATAGCAGCTGGGAAAGAAAGCATAAACCATGATCCAAAGTTGATGCAGCGACATTCAGGGTAGCGCCTGCATGACAATAAGGAAAAGTATTCATGGAAGGAACACAGAGAAACACTTTCTGGTAGTCTTTAGGAGGCAGCAGTTCACATTTTTTCTGAACAGCCAGCCAAGAAAATGGGTAGGAGATGTGGTCCTCTCTAAGTGCGATATCAATAGTTGGATTCCTTGTCTCTTGTTTGTAACAGCATGGTTATTGCTGCTCCCCACCAAAGCAAGAATGGGCATGTGATGATTTTTGTTTCCTTCATTCAGTCTATAAGAAAGTGCTAGTGAAAGAGTCTAGTACAGTACCTGCTACTCGTTAAATGCATAAGAATGGGTATAATGGGGTGTGTGTGGTTGATAGTACACAAATCATCCATCTATGAATACGGAAAGGTCAATAGGCAGACTTGGGAACAGGTGAAGATTAACTAAATGGAAAAAATGTATGTGATTATTTCTCAGTGATAACTGGTATCCCAGTCACTGAGGAAGGAACTCTGACCTGCCTCATCTTGCTTCTCAGCTATTTGTTCTTTTTTCTTCAACCCCAAAACAACTGTCACCATCTTGCCAGGTGGTGCCAGCCCTTTCATCCTAGAATTAGACAGCACTTTGGGACTGAGTCATATGGAATAAATCTGGACTAGACAAAGATAATTAAGAGTTTTGAAGAAACATCAAATTTTCCTTTATCTCTCCCAGTTATTTTCTCATCTTAACCTCACATAATCACAAAACATTCTCAATAAAAAAAAAGTCAGATATAAGCACAGTTTCTTTGGTAACCTCACATCTATTGTTTTAAACCACAGTGTAAATTCCACATAAATTCTCATATCGTTATGACTATTTTATGACTGTGGGAGAAAATAATGGAATTTGAAAAAGAATTGTTTTTTCACTTTATTTCCTGATTCAGTAACACAAAGACAGTATTGGATATCCAGAGAGGAAAGAGAATGCATGAAAGTAATAAAAATATTAACATATTTTTTATTATATTTGACATCATAAAATATGGAGAACTTTCTGGAAATGATAGATTTTTTAAATTCTTTTCTATTTAAAGCACACCTTGTATTTTTCATTTAAGAAAGATTATGTAAATAAATGAAATTTTTTGCGTTACATCTACTAACATAAACCGCATTTATGTCTGCTACAATGTTCCTTCTATTTTAGGATGGTTCCTAAAAAAAGCAAAGGCTTAAAAGTTAAAACAATAACAAACTTTTCAAAATATAGATTTCTAGTGTTTTATACATTTTTTTAATTTATAAAAAGTGACTCCCTGAGCCCTAGAGCTATCAATAGCAACTTGAGGATGAATTTTTTTTATCTATCTCAAAGAACTCCAGAGATTAGTTTACTTATTTATGCAATTAGAAAGTGACAAATGATAAATAAGAAATGCTAGCAAATACATGGAATTGATAAATGGAAAAATCTTTTATCATGATCACGAGTTCCTACTGAGCATTGTTTGCTTAAAAAATATTTTTTTTCAAGTGCTTTCACTTGAAAAATAAAATGAAGAGGAAAAGACTTAAGCTTGTATCCCATCAATTCATTAGATTTGGATTATGGGTCGATGACTCATATTATTCTGTTCAGCCTAAAGACATTGAGAAATGTGACTTGAATCAAGTTGAAAACAATGTCCTTGGCCCCATTTCACTTTTCACCATTTGTGGCTCATACCTTAAAAAAATCTGGCTACATTGTTCCCCCCACCCCACCCCCAAGAGAATCCGCTAAGATTTGTTTGACTAAAGAGGGGCTTTTCAGTACTTTTGCCTGGAGGGATAGTTCCTTTAAAAAAAAATGAAAGCCTGGAAAAGCTTAAACTCCAATTTTGTTTACTATTCAGTAGTCAGGAGGTATATAAAGAACCACAAAGAACTGTGTCCTCCCTGACTATATAACCTTTATAACTAGAATGAATATTTTGAATAATAATGGAAAGAATGGCACACTTTAAGGGATTAGTTTCACAAGGGCTATTTCTGTCTGACATCTAGCACCCTATAATGAGGCAACTATAAAGTTGCCTAACTCAGCTAAAGATTTCTTCCATTATGAGCTATTCTAAGTATTTTTAATCCTGATAAAATCCTTGTCTTTCACCTAATATTGTGTTTTGGTGTCTGCCATGTCTACCAGATACTCTTCTGCTCACCGGGAACAGAGTGGGGGATTAAGTGGATATAATCTGGGTTCTCATAAAGTATACACTGAAATGAGGAATGTAGGCAATAAGCAGGTAGGCATATAGTGAGTCAAAAAGTAAAGCTCAGTAATGTAATAAAAGATGTTAAGGGGAGAGAGAAATTTTATATAGTGTGATTAAGAAAAGTGTATTTGAAATTAAATCTAAATGGCAAGGAGTAGGTCATGTAGTAGGCTGGGAAATAGCATTCTAGACAGAGAAAATAGCAAAGCAAAGGGCCTGAATTGTGAATGAGCATGAAGTAGTTGAAGATCAAACAGAGGCCAGTGTGGCAGTGGGTGCTAAACTAAGTTTCAGTGACATCAGATAAAATCAAAGAAATAGCCAGCAGGGATCAGATTAGATGTAACCTTGTAGGCCACCAGAGGGATTTGGACTTGAGTGCAAATTTAAGTAAGGCTAAGCCAATAATGCTGTCTCATTCACTGCCTATGTAAATTTGTGATTTCCATAAACCATGTTGGCTACATGGATTCTCATGACTGAAGGCAGCGAAGGTAAAAGTCAAGGCAGAATTCTAAGAGGATTCTCACTGCTTCTGCCTCTGCTGTACTTACCTTGTATAGTCCTCTCCTACATAGTTAAAACTTGTGAATACAATGAGATTTTATTCCTGTGGTTGGGTCCTTTAATTCAAAAGTGAAGAGATTCTGTTGTAGTAATAAGTGCCCCATCAATAGACTATGGGTTAATTAAAAATATCATCTTGGGTGCTGACTTAAGCAGTTGAGGCCTTCACCAGGAGAATTTCCTGCTGGCCTAAGTCATCTTCCATACTGCCAAAGGAAGGGACCACACCTGGTAAGGATCTAGAAGAGGCCTCCAGTTGCTGAGAGTGACCCCAACCAGAAGTCAGCAGAAAATAGACACCTCAGTAATTCAACCACAGGTTATTGAATTCTGCCAACAACCCAAATGAGCTTGGATTAGGACCCTGGGCTGCTGTGGAGACTACAGGTTCAGTGACACCTTGATTTTAGCCTGATGAGATTCTGTGCAAGGGACTTAGCTAATCTGTGCCTAGACTCTTGGCCCATAGGAATTATGGGATAGTAAATTTGTGTTGCTTTAGGCCACCAAACTGATGCAACTTATAATCTAGTAATAGAAGACAAATTTACAGGGAAACCTGTTTGGAAGACAATGTTTTGCAGAGGAGAATGATCTAGAGTAGGAAATAGAATAGATTTTAGTTTAATTTAGATTGGTACCAGCCAAGAAGAAGAGAAGGTTATTGATTTTAAATATCTTGGAAGGATATGGTAAAAAGTGTCATTTATGGAAATGCAGTGTGAGGAAAGAACAGGTGTAGTGGTAGATCAGGAATGCTGTTTCTGGGTGTGTTAATTTGAGATGTCCCTTAGTATCCCAAGTGGCTGTGTTAGATAACTGAGTATGGAATAGATAGCAAAGGGACAGGTTAGAAATATAAAATTGGTAGTCACCAACATCTAGGTGGCATTATAAAACCAAAGAAATAGACACTGTAATTTCAAGAATAAATGGAAATAAGAAGACCTGAAAATACAGCTGTGCCATTTTATGTTTTAGAGGGCAGGCAGTGGTGAAGGAAGACAGATGAGCTAAGCATATTTAATTCTAACAAAAATCCTCTGTGGAAAGCATAGTTTTTCTACTGTAGATGGGAAGACAGAGTCCTAGAAGATTAAGTGGATTGTTCAAGGACACAGATTGTGCAGACAAGTTGGATTTTTAACCCAGGAGGAATTTTCAAAACACACCCTCTTTGCAAGAAGAGAGGCGTCCACAACTCCACCTCCCAGGAAAAAGTAGAAAATGCCACATATATTCTAAAAATATCCACAGGCTAAAGCACAAACTTTCTGTTTTAAGGAAATTGTGGAACAATGATAGAAATGATTGCATCATAATGGAGACAAGCTTTTGTCTAGAGTATACATGTGTGTCAGGGTGACAGAATTATTGTTGCTCTGCGTATGCCCAACACAAAATGATGGATAACTTTAATACTAATGAGATATACAGAAATGGTCTCAAAAGAATGGATGCAGGTATGGAAATTTACAGCCATGTAACAGATTTTGGCCATTAAGTTTGTGTCCACATTGATAATCGTCCTTTTGATTAATGACTGTTTTGATTATTTCTGAGTCAAAGGCAATTTTCAGTTCTTTATTTGTATACTTCCAGGGGTTTCTTTTTGAATACTCACTTGTTATGCATTAGCCAGGCTTAGATATCTAATAGTAATAGCAAAAGCAGAGGCAGCAACAACAACAGCCAGCATCATTGACAAGACCTTATGCACCAGACCCTCTGCAAGAGCCACATGTGCATTATCCTGTTTAATCCTCTCAATGATGTTACAAGTTCTAAAACTGAACCTACTCTGCAGATGAACAAATTGATGTTCACCAAAGCAGGATGGCAGTCTGAACCAAGGTGTGAGTCCAGATGGCAATATCCAGATTCTTTCTACAGTATCTGCCAGTATCGTTTTTTTCTGAGAAATTTTTATTTTTCATCCCTGAAAAGGAACAGTCGTAACTTTTGAAAATGCTTATTTTCAGGTAACTGGTTTACCTTCTCCTTCTGTAATTAGCCAAGAAGAGACGTTAGAGAAATGGGCTTTGCATTTAGTGTACCCACTAAACATATTTATTTTACCATTCCTTGGTTTATAAACTTGGGGTCGTTATTATTTAATACACAATTAGTATGCAATAGTGAGTCTGCCGACTACAGGTAACACAGCTTCCTTTAAGCTGATTTGTATACCCACCTAGTCCACAGCTAATACTCACGACCTGAATAATATACTGTGATTATCAGCAAGCTATGAAATTTTACTTGTACTAACTTCCCATTTTTAATCTGTTAGATGTGTTTTTGTGTGTAACTAATAACTTTGGAATTTGTTAAATGATATTGATAGATCAAAACTATAAAAGCCAGTAGCTATGCCTACTAATATTTTCCTTAATAATTTTATCTTAAGATTAGTTATTTAGATGATCCCCAAGAATAATCAGCAATTCATTTATGTCTTAGTATAGTTCATCTCAGTCAGTATTTATTGATCACCTACTTGTGTCCCTTGAGAACTAAAAGAAGAGTAAGACAATGATTCGTGCAGTTTCCACAAAGCTTTTAGCCATTAAAGGTGGTGGTTGTGTGGGTGCAATGATAAGAAAAGTTTATAGAATTGTGAACGTAGATTATGTTAACAGAAGATGGGAATAAGGAATAAGTGAACAGAACTAGTGTCCACAAATAAAGAAGTTGACAGAATTGGTGGGTCTTTCAGGAAACAAAGTGGGAAACACTGGGCTAATTACAGGGTGGCGTTTATTAGCAACAGCGCTTGGAGTGGAAGAAAATGAGTGATGACTGGAAGAATCTACTAGTGAAGCAGAAGGGCATAAGAGTCAGGTAGAGAGCACTAAAGAAGCAGCCTTTACCTAATGCAAGAACCAATAAACATCAAATAAATCTGTATTATTACAACAGGAAGTCGCAGAACAATGACTACTTCCAGAATGTCCTTTTCCAAGGGTTAGTTAAGATTGCTGGTGAATTAATCACACTGGATCAAAAGTTAGAGGCCACAGATACTGGATTTCAAGATATTTCTGGAATACCAGATATACCAGTCTTTATTGTTGAGCCAGATACATAGCTTTGCCTGGTTAGTATTTGTCTGAAACTCACATTCCGAGTTAAACGGACAAGGGAGTGATTTAGTCTAACTAGTCAACACTCCACTTTGCAATTATTTCAAATAGTATTTATGATGTGTGCAATTTTATATTTTATAAAAACAAAATGCAACATGTGGATGTGAATACCAGTTCAGTCCTTAATTGTCACTGGCAGCAATGTGCTTTTTAAGAATTTTGCCAACACAGCACCCTCATTTATGGCCTGTGAGGTGGTAGGTGGATTGCAGAGTGGAAAGGGCAAAGGGACTCAGGCCATCTGTTGTCTCCTCCCACGCCCCCTGGTGAGCCTGTAGCCTCATCTGTGAAATGAGCAGATCGTAGGCATGCTTTGAAATTTCTGTTTTCAAAGGTTCTCTCTCTCCCTCTCATCTGCACTCAGGAGGATATGTCTTTCTTTACCCAAGCTGATATTTCTACCCATTTCAAATTTCTTCTGCTTCTACCTGACTCTTAGGCAGCATTCTCTGCCTTTTACCTCTTTCATAATCCTCTGTTTTATTTTTTTATTAATGACTGTTTTTTACATCCTAGCTTGTTTTATTTTACAGTACAAATGTCCCAATTCTCTGAGATGCAAAACCAAACCTGTCTTGTAAAAAGAACCCTCCACCTCCCTTTCCTGTCCTGTTTTCTCTGTCAAATTTGAAAGTATCATTTAAACTAGCTGCCTTCCTCTCCCCACTACACTCACTCCTTAATTATTTAGTCTGATTTCTGCCCCACAACCTGCTATTTCCTTCAGCCTGCTATCCTGCTGAGAACTGAAAAAAGTCCTATCTCAGCCGTCCTCCTGTTTGGCCCTTCTGCACGTTGCCTGCTCCTTTCTCATCTTCCACATTGCAAATGGTTTTCTCCTTTGGCTTTCAAGATACCACGACTCCTGGTGGTTCTACATTGATTAACTTTCTCATCTTCTTTCTAGTCAATATTTCCTACGAGTCTATCCAAGATTATCCTTTTGCTCCTTTTAGGACCACTTCTACACTCAAGATTGAAATGTTCATACTTAGAGATAGCCTCCAAATATATAGTAACAATGCATTTTTTTTTTTTTACTATTTAGATGCCTGCTGAAATCTCCCTATTGATAGGAACTAAACATCTACTTCAGTATCTCTAAAATAAGATGCATTAATTTCTCCAGGAGACATATCACATCTTCTCTAGAAGTTCTTAGAACTGCCTCTAATCCTCCTAACCCTTAAATCCTCACACCTAGTTACTTGCCACCTTCTCACTGTGACATCTTGCATCTAAATCCGCCTATCACTTTATAACTAATCTAGTTCTGCCCCTTTTGTTTTAGCACACTACTAGTAGACGCTGAGCTAGGCTGCTGCTCCCAGATTCTTAGAATGCCAAATCACTCTGCACCCCGTGCCAATTATGTCACCCCCTGCCTCCAAAACCTGCTATAGACTTCTAGTGCTTTGGTTGTATGAATTATTTGCATTCATTTTTTCCATAAATGTTTATCTCCTTTAAAATAGGACTACATTGTATAAGCAAATGTTCTGTAGTAACTAAGGGATGTTTCACATACCCACAATCCTCTTTTAGGAAGCCTGTTCAACTATGTGTCCAGGGGGGTAATTTTGGGGGATGACAGCTGTTGGGGTCTGACTGATCCTGGTTTGGTACTACTCAGATAAACTGAAGCCCACTTTCTCAACTCCAATAATAACAATAATCAATATGGACTGAACACCTCCTCTGTGCTAGGTACTTTTAAAGTACTACTTATTGATGTAAAGCATTAAACAACTTTCTGAGAGAGAGATCATATTTTTCTGGCAAGGCAACAAACTTAAAGAAATTAAATATTCGCCCAAGTCATCTAGTTTGTAAGTAGAATGTACTGAGGTTTGAACATGAACATTTTGACATATGCTTTTAATTATCATTGTAGCCACCTCCACAACAAGAACATTTAAGATGTGTGCATGGTAATGCATGTGGATTATCTGATAGGCGTTCAATACATCTTAGTTTATATTCCCACTGTATGTCAAATTTTTTTTATCCTGTTCACAATTTTTGTAATAGTCTTTACATATGTATGATTTGTCTAGACAGCCAGATGAAATCTTCCTGGTAGATCTATTCTTTGCATTCTCCAAAAGGATTCAAAACAGTGCCCTACACATTGTCAGTCATCAACAAATGTTTGTTGATTGACTGAATGAATGAAGTTGTTTTATTGTCACAAAACAAAATTTAAGCTTTCTCAGAATTCACTGTTATTTTTTTTGTGTAAAAAAAAAGGAACAAAAATACATTTTATGTAGTAGATATATACATAAATATGTATCCATCTATTTTATATATGTGTATAGATGTATGGATAATGACTGAAATGTATTAACCAGTTTTTCCTTATGTTTACTTGTAAGATGATTTCTAAATGTGAATAGTAGGAAATCATTGGCTCTCAGGCTTCATGCATTCTGTGGGGCTGGGTGAGAATCAAAATGAAATTTTATAAAATGATCATTGGTATTGCTCAAAACCATGGTAGGCAGTATCAAGAGGAAATGGTGGCATTTTTGTAGTGAATTTGGAAATAAAGGGCAATTTCTCTATAGTTACAAACATCTGGACAAAGAATATAAACCTTTTTTCTCCCTGTTGTTTTCAGTTTCTGGAACTTTTTCTAATGAAATTAAAATGCATTTCATTCTGTTGTTACTTTGAGATGCTTTTGTATTTTTAGGGTTAAGATTTAAGATTTGATTAAATACCTGGCTTGTTTAATAATATCAATTATATTTTTCATAAAGGGATGTTTTCTCCCTTACTTTTATTCTAGCATTTTCTGTCAAAAGCAACATTTTTGAAGAAAAGAAATTAACACATTGAAAATACATTTTTAAGCATTTCTAATTTAAAGATTATTTTGGTCAAATTTCCATGATTAGTAGAATTAGAAGATTAGCCAATTAGGGAAAATAGTTACGGAAACACTTTGCTCCAAGTGCTGTAGTGCTCTCAATCTGCCATTGCAAATGGATTAATGCATTCACTAAGCTGACGGAACAGTTAAATAAAAGACAAGCATTTGGTTAATACATAGTACACGGGCACAAAGAACTAAAGTAAACCCAATATGGATTCCTGTGACCAGATCAAGTAATTTCGTGGGAATGGTGGAAATCAGCAGTTCTCTCACACCAACAAGGATGAAACAATAGAAAAAATTGCTCTAGATTTTAGAAAAAGAGATCTAAAAGAGAGATCTAAGAGAAATCTAAAACGTGGAATCATTTTCCTTGAGGATTGCATGAGAAAGGATAGAACTCCAGTTTCTAGAAAGAGATCAAATACATTTCCTACAGAGTTAGGGAAGACTTTTCATAAATCCTCTCCAGCACTGTGAATTTCAGATGTGCCCCATTTATAAACCAAATGTCTTTTAAACATTCCATTCTAAGTTAGTTGTTGTGTGATGGATGTGCACTCGTGAAACAATAATTACACAGGGAGGTCTGAGCTACATTGTCCCTGAGATGCTCTACCACTACATAAGTTTTCATTCTTTCTAGAATGGGAAGTGAGACATTTTTTGAATCTTAGATTTCTTGGGAAAACTATGATTGTACATTTTGCAAATAATTTCAGACAGTGTGTAGAATTTTTAGAGTGTGGCTCTCTAGCCTCTGAACTCTAAATTTTCTGTGTAAAGGCTTTAAACCTTTTCTGGACCATCCTCAATGCTGTTCATCTTCCTGGAACTCTGCAAATTATTGGTCCTATTAGAACCTGAGGATGTAACTTGATGGTGGAATCAATGTTGGTTCTCACATAAGAGCATGGACTTTCAAGTTACTATTTTAATGGTTCTTATATAGTTCCAAGTACTTTTAAAGCAGTTACCTCATTTAATTTTAATTTATGGATAATTAAGTTTTAGAAGAGTAATAACACTTTTTTATTGTTCAAATTCATTGTTGTAAACCACTGAAAACTGGAACTTTAAGCTGTATTCAGAGTATCCAGAGTACCATATTTGGCAATGGATTAATATCAAGTTTTAAACTTATAATTAAGAGTCAAACATGTGTACTTAGAACACTGTTGCTTCCATTTATTATAATTATCCAATCCATTAATCTTTTTGAATTCCAAAGCCAAGACTTCTGTATTTAGTACCTTTGTTAATACTCAGTCATCTAATTTCAAATTCAGCCTCCAAGACCTACAGAATTGTCCCGTAGCTACAAATAATGCTTTTTTTAAACTTTCACTAGAGACCATTTGCAATAATATTTATAAAGAAAAATGTCTTCCCTGTTTGATCAGAGGAGTCCATCAGCAGTTATCTCAAGAGCTGACCTGGGGGATTTGCAGGCTTAAGCTAATTCACTATGTCCAATGTATTTAACTCTCAATGAAGGGAAAGTGTCTAGACCTGTAAATATTCTGATGGGGAATAAAGGAGAGTTAACTCAATCATGCCTCACTCTCTTTGTGTTTTCTAAAACTGGCTAGAGTCATTTACCTATGTTATGTTCTGTCCACTCATGTCAACATTGGCCCAGTAACTTCACTTACATATTGAAATGCTCAGAGAAGATCAAGTTGGTGGAGGTCCCGGTGATCGTGGTCAGTCCCCCAACGGTGGAAGAGTAGGCGATACATAGGCACATAAGTTTACACATCATATGGTCCTTCTTTGTTCGGTATCTGGTTCCTGTGCCTGAATTCTGTTAACAAGAAAATGGAGGAGGAGAACAGCTCTCCTTGTGTGTAATAGCATTTGTTATAAACAGAATGTTTGTGCCCTCCCTAAACTTGTATGTTGAAGCTCTTAAAACTGGAATTTTTTTATTACAATAAATTAAAAATAAAAATCAACAGACAACTATAAATCTGACACATTCCCTAGGGGAGGAGGAGAGAGAAGGAACAAAATGGGTGGGAAGAGCACAAGGGACTATGGTGATGGCACACGGGTGAACTGGTGATGGGAGTTTCATGGGGACAAGAAATATACACTGTAGAAAAATGAAAAATAATGTAAAATATATAAAATAAAATAAATTTTTTAAAAAGAGAGAAACAACACCAATTAAACCGTATAAACTGATGCTCACATTAAAAAAAAATCTGGAATTTCTTGAAACTGTCATAGGCCCTTGTCCTTCCTTACCGCAACATTTCTCCTTAGGAAATCCTCATATACTTTCATTGATTTATAGCTATATCAGACAACTAAACTCCTGTCTTCAGTCCACACTTCTTTTAGACCTATATATCTAGTTACCTCTTCAACATAATCTGAATGCCTTAGATGAAACTCCAATTCCAAAAAGTTCAAAACCAAACTCATTATTTTCTTCCTCAAACCTTCTCCTTCAGGATGCCTAGAGCCATGATTCCTTAATGAGGGGTGTGACCTGCGGAAGTGGCCTGAGAAGTGACCTGAGAAGTTGGGAGGTTTCATGGCTGGGGGTTGTAGAGGGTGACTCCACCTGCCTCAGATGCTAGCACAACCCAGGACATGGCGTGGATATATGGAAGAACCTATTGTGACCAGCACGGTCTGTGCCTTCTGCCACTGATGAAACATCATGAAGCACAGTCTAAGTGTATAAGCTGACAGCATTTCCATCCCCATCACTGTAAATGCTTACTGTGTGCTTCAAAGGTAATGAGCACTGCTCTAAGTTAAATCAAATAAATGGTTAAATTCATGCTCTTCTCACAACACAATGATGTTAGTGTTGTTATCGTCCCACTTTACAAATAAGGACATCCAGAGGGCACAGAGCCCCTCGATGACAGATTCTGAAATCCTGCAGTACTGCTGGGAGCCCATCCCCTCAGTCAGTGTATTGCATTGCTTTTCCTCCTTGAAAATATTCTCTTCCTTATTCCACCAAATCCTGTCAGTTTTATTTTTATCATCGGCACTGCCTGGTGTAAGTTAGCATTAACTCTGATTTGGGGTACTGTAATAGACTTCTAATGGCTTTTCTATACACTGCAGCACTAAAACAAAACAAAACAAAACTAGGTGTATTTAAGAAATATACAAATACAGATTTGCCCTGTTCCATACAGATATGCACACTGTCTGTGACATCAGCACTGAAAGTTCTTTTTTGGGAAATCACGATAAGGAAAAACTTGCTGTTCACTAAAAGCCATCACAGATATGGGAATGGCATTTAGCTTGGCTGAGACAGGTGCACTGGGTTGAAATTCTACTTTTACTTTCTAATTAACTTAAAGGTTAGCCCCCAGGGATACCTACATTTCATTCAAGATAAATTATTTTATAGATGTCTCCTTATACCTTATACTTTCTACACAGAAATGAATTGTATTTTTCCATATAAGAGAAGATTCAGTTGAAAATTTTTAAAAATAGTATGCAAATAAAATAGCATGATGAGTCTGAAAATTCTTTTGAGTGGTACAGATAATTGAAGTTTATTAACTATTAAGTTTATTTGTTAACTATTCACTATGCTTAAGTATTAACCACTTTACTATAGGGGAAAGTTCAAACACAAACTAGCAAGTGATGTATAATCTGGGTATTATTAAATTGATAATAAGAATAGAAACTTAAAGATGTACTGTACATACAATTTCTCATTGCCATACTAAAATACAAGGAAAAAATGGATTTTTATCTGGAAATTTAACTGAAAATAGATGCATTTATAAAACAATGACTAAACTGAAAATGCATTGGTAGATATAAAATAAAAATCAATATAGGAACATATTAATGTATTTGCCATGCTTTCACCAGTATGGATTTTTCCATACTTTTCTCCTAAAGATCTTTAAAATATATCAATGCTATTACACAGAAGTTGATGCTTCTGCAAATATTACAATTTAAAAACACATTAAAATTCAAGATAAATTCAAAACCTTTGGTAAATGGTAACACCAGTGTATTACCATATGTGCTAAGGGTTAAGTGGAGGTGTTTGAGGGGCGGGATGAGGTTCCCAGTGCATGTCTTTAGTTAGTAAACATGAACCCCACCAGCGGACTTCTACTGATAGACCTTTGCTTAGGGCTGTGATGGCCGAACTGACCTAGTAAAAGAGATGATGCTAACGTCAGGAGCAAAGACTGAGCACCAGGGGGCAGTGGTAGAGGGCACCGAGCAGAAAAACCTGACATTAGCCAATAATTGAGTCGATTATTGTACAAGGACAGATGGAGGTGCCTCAGCAAATAGTCTTCTGCCCAAGATAGCAGTTTCAACCTGAGACCATGGGTTTGACCCTTTCCTAAAAGGGGCTGGAATAAATCACTCCAGGTGGGAAGTATGTGGCTATGAGTACCAGTCACTGTGTTTCTCCCTAAGTGGAGGAAGTGGAATTTGGGGCGGGGGTGTGGGGGCAGTGTATAGTGTGTGGTGTCTTTCTTCCTAAGAGTTTGGGAGAGTGGAAAAAATGCTGCAAGTGAAGGGGGGAGGAGAAGCAAAGCATTTGGAAGGTGAGGCTGTAGCAGTCAGGGAAGAAGATGCCAGAGAAAATTTGTGCGAGACTGAAGGAGAGTATCACAGACATATTGTGACTTGGGAAGTACTTGATTTATGTTTTATGACTAAAGACTTAGGTACATTTAGATTTTCAGAATGATGTATTTTTTTAAATAAAAATATATGTATTTTAAAAATAATATATATATATGTGCCCAGAAATAAGATTGAAATGAAATGTCAAGTTATGTCAAAATAATGGGATGGGTGTTGAGGTGCACTTGCTACCTTCTTGATGCTTGATATATTTTTCACAATCATAAGGGAAGTTTTTTAATATGTTAAATAATCTCAGATTAATATAGATAATCTCAGTATGTTGAGATTATCTAGTATAAAAATCTAATTTCTCAAAAGAGCAAAATGGGTTCTGAATGAGCCATAGTTGATGCTTTGTATCTGAGTCCCTTTCAGTAAATTCCAAGATACCGTCCTATATTCTAGAACTATATTTCACTTACGTGACTTTTAAACCTACATCTGAGATTTCACTTAATTGCGTTTCATTCCATAGTGTTGCATATACCACAGCAATTGTAACCTATTGTGTTTTTATTCCATTTCAATTCTGTCACATACTCGTTATTTCACACAAAGATAAGACCTTGTGGGAATTCCTTTCACAAATTCTAATTTGTTTAAGATATGACCAAATCCAGAACCCTATGACATCATCACGTGGTTGGTGCCCAACAGACATTTCAGAACTGAAATCCTCTGGCTCAGATGTAACTCACTATTGCCACCTGGTGGGCATGAGGGCAGATTCTAGGGAACAGGCCACACATTTCCAAGCCAGGGTGATATAAAAATGAGTTGGTGAATCACTATGAAGTCACCAGTGGTCTCTACAGGGCTATAAAAAAAATAATTCAATGGGGTGAACAAATTTGAAAACATCAAGGTTTCTAGTTCTTAATTATGTAAGGCTAATTGCATAAAATATTAAATCCTTTTAACCATTTTCTGCTTGCCAATGACAGGCCATTTAAAATCTAGCTACTTTTGCATAATTATTGTGTTCTAAATTTTGGGCTGTGCTTAAATTCCCAGTTAGATGACGAGCATCCAGCTTTCTTCACAGACTCCTCCACTGACCACACGTATACTTTTCATGTTTCCATCATCCTCCCATTATGTCCCTGAAGAGCTGAATCTAGAGATTTATCGACGGCTGAGTAGTGGGATACGTGTTATTTCCCAAATTTTGTATTCCCCTGAGTTACAATGACTATTTTGCCTCCATATTTGCTTAGTTATATTTGCTTAGTTATTTGCTTACATATGCCAAATCAGCCCCAAATATTCTCAGGTTGTTTAATTCTTCTCTCAAGACAATGCAATGGCAGAAAGCAAATATCCATCAAATATTCTACCAATTTCATTGTCTGGAGACATCTCCTCCAGGATTTCTTCCAGGATATTCCTGATTGTATAAAGCACTCCCCTGACATGTGATGACCCTCTCACTTGGTCGTGTGAGTGGATGTTGATTTCTCAATTGGCAGTGGACATCAGTCAGCATTTTGAAGGTGTCTTTCCCCTATTGTCTGAGCTTCCAGTGTTGCTGTAGAGGAGTCTTTAGTCATTCTTATTTTCTTATCCTCAGTATTTTGAAATCTCCATGACTTTCCATGTGTGAGTCTGTTTCATAGATTTTTCTGGCATCAAGTGGGTCTTCTTTTAGTCATAAAAATTATTTTCTTCCTTTTTTTTGAAGTCCTTGGTTTTCACTTTTTTTATCTTGTTTTTTCTTATTTTTTACTAAATTTTCTATTTATAGTATATATTTACTTTATGTATTCTTTTCCTCTGTTCTCTTTTTAGAATGCTATTCCTATTTCACAGATGTTATTTCTTTCCCTCTCTGAATATACCCATGATTGTTCAATTTCTTACCTTTTCATCTTCTTTCAGTCTCTGTCCTGCAAGTTTCTGAGGTTTTTTTTTTTTAGGTTTGTCTTGGACTTTCTCTTCACACCTGAGAATTTCTTCAGATGTTCCGTTTTTAAGCAGTTTGGCAGTTTTTTTTTTAAAGTACTGAAAAGCTGGTCTGTCATTTTGTCCATGGCGTTGGGATTTGTCACTGATGGTGAGCTTCACTGTGGTATATGACCGGGCCTTTTAATTTTTTTGAGAGACCCCAGGGTTATATATCGTTGTCTTTTCTCTTGTGCAGACTGCATTCCCAAGGAAGAACCTTCTCATCTCCTCTCTTCTGACTCCCAGAGGGGAGAAGCTTGGCTGCTGGGGCTGATGTGTTTGAAGGCAGGTTTGCAATACTCAGACTATACACTGTCTCTACTTTCATTGTGAGCCCTCCCTGTGCCTCTGAGCTGTGTCTTGTTCTCCTCCCCTACACTTCACATTGTCTAAGGATTAAACTTCTGTTTGGTGGAGGAGCAGCAGGTATAGCCATGGAGAGCTAGGGAAAATTTTGAGAATTTAACTGCTTCATAGGAGTTTTAAACTCATCACTGATTTATCACTGATATTGAAGATGGTGAGTTGTTTGTTGTCATTCCTCACTGCCAACTTAGAATTCTGCTTTTGTGGGATAACAGAGCCATTTTTCTCCATCCTTTTCTCTTCCAGGAGCAAGAAAAATTTTGTCATCTCCCCTCTTAACATTTATATAATTGTGACTCTGTGACTTAATATACGTATTTATTCTTGCTTTAATAAATATTTGGGATAAAGTATCTGTCTTTTAATTGTATGTGTAACGTTTTATGAGATATTAATTAACTTTAATAAGTAATACACAGGTCATCTTGGTGCTTTCATGGGCCATACATTGGTGGATTATATAGGTTAAAAAAAAATGAGGGAGAGTATAAGCTCTACAATGTGCAAAGAGGTTGAGAGTGTTTCCTTTGCCTTTGTTCTCACAAAGCATATTGAGTTGATTAATAAAAGCTTATAATTTCTAATTTTAACCAAACCAGCCCTCTCATAATGGGCATATCACTTTAAATGGTTTCTATAGGGAAGTTATTTAGTAACTCTTTCTGTAAACACACAGGAAAAGTCAAGTGAAGACATAGTGACTAGAAGCCAGGAAGAAAGACATTGCCAGAAACCAACCAGGATGACACCGTGAGCTTGAACTTCTTGCCTCCAGACTGAGAAATTCTGCTACTTGAACCACTACGTCAGTGGCATTTTGTTATGGCAGCCTTAGCTGACTTATACACCTGGTTGGAATAGTAAACTAATAGACAAGGAATATAGCATGTTGTGTGTGTGTGTGTGTGTGCATGTTTAGGGTGAAATAAAAGTAAAAGAAAGAAAAGAACTATTAAAGAATGCAGGAAAGAAGTGGAAAAAATATAAGAATATATGGGGAAAAAGAAATTTGGCAGTAGAAATTATTCTAAATTCATAAAACTGTGAAAAGTTCAAAAGAATCAAAGTTATCAAGCCAAAATTTTCAACCTGAATCAAAACACAGATGTGAGTGGTATGCTTTATACAAGATGTACAGCTGAAGTACAGACATAGAGTGATTGAGTGAAAGGATAGAAGAAATTCTGGGTAAACATTAGTCCTGAGAGTGTTGGCATTGCCACATTATTATCAGACAAATAAATCCTAAGACTGAAAAGCACCATATATGAAAAAGAGAACTATAAAATGATAAAAGTATTTGTCAACTAGGAACATAAAACATTCTAAACTGGTAGGGACACAACATAATATACGTGTGTGTATACATGTATATAACAAACTTGACAGAACTATAAGGAAAAATAGATTAATCCACATCATTAAGGGAGGTGTTAATAAAACAGTTTCATTAATTGCTAGGTTAAGCAGACAAAAAAAAAACTGGTAGGTCAAGGAAGATTTGAAAAACACAAATCTAACAGACATTTGGAAAACATTGCATCCAGCAAGTTAAGAATAAACAATTTGCTGTAACCACAATAAAATACTTATTGCAATTGACCGTGGGCTAGCTAATAACTCTGCCTCAATAAGTTCTGAAGAACTGAATCATGCCAAGCAGTTTCTGACCACCATAAAATTACATTAAAGATGGAACCAGATAAGGTTTCTTAGCATTTTTATGTCCTATTTCTTAAGCTATGGTGTGGTGTATGCCATTTTATTTATTCAATTAGTCTTAAATTTTTTTCTGTTATATTTTATAAATAATAAATGTATTCTTTGTTAGGTAATACATTGGAAAATGCATAGAAAAACATTGCCAAGGGTTTTAAAAAACAAAACACAGTGTTAGAATGATTCTGTAGTGTGGGAGGTTTACTGCACAGTTACAGGAAAGTACAGATGTTTCCAACATGTCTGAGTTTATGTTAGTTGCAAGAAATACTATAGATCAACAGCATGAAATGTAGAGAACACTGATTGCTGATTTGATGATTCAGAAATGAAAACTATATGGAAGAAAAGATCTATCAACAACCAATTCTTCAAACTACAAAATGTTTGATGAAAACACAGCTAAGGCTTGTCATCAATGGAATTAGGGCTTTGCCTGTGATAAAATGGAAAACTAGAGCAAATTTATGTTCACTGGTTGCTGCTGTGATTCTTTTTAAAAATGAATGTTAAATCAATTCTGTATGCAGAAATGAATTTACCTTGTCAGTTGTTGGTAGTAGAAAGGACCTGGCAGAATTTCAGATGGCTTAGGTTTCTACCTGTTTTCTCTCCCCAGATTTACCTTCACTTTAATCTAAACCCTGTGGCAGACAATGGAATCCCATTTTAGATCATAAATATCACGTTTTGTCCTGATAGATTGCCACTGATTCTGAAGCTTCTGAATTCTCAGTTGAATAAAGTGAGTTCTTAAAAATTAGATTAATGAGCAGAATAGTTAAATGATTTCTCTGAAAAGTTCAACTTTATTTGTGTTCCCAGCAGCACAAGAAATTACCAAGTTAAAAACGAATGAGTAAAGGTAGAAACTCTCGCTTATAAAGGTGGATCCAGGGGCCCTCCCTGGTGGCACAGTGGGTTAAGCAATGCACTATGAAGCAAACTGTAGCCACTGCAGCACGAGTTCGATCCCTGCCCCCAGCTGGGGAGGTGACCCACATGGCACAGGCAGACCTCTCCTGCCTGGCCCACTACTCCCCTCAGCAGTGTGTTTCAGTCCATCTGCCTGTTCTGCCCCCTGGATTCTTTCACCTCCCCGCACCTTTGGCCTGTACCCCAGTGCTTGTATGCATAAATAAATAAATCTTTAAAAAAAATAAAGATGGATCAGGTGCAAAGTCAGTGGTGATTAGAGTTGACAACTCTGCACAATTGAAATTTATCAAGATGGTAGAACTCAAATGCACTCACTAAACAAAGAGAAAAAACCAGATAAGTGAGGTGATGGCTATGTCAACCCACAAGATGGGAAGAATCTTTTCATCAGGTATACCTAGAGCAAATCACTATGATGTATTCTATGAATTTCTCATATTTCTACAAGTTTATTCACATATAACTGATAAATAACATTGTAAGATATTTAAAGTGTGATCTGACACATTTCCACTGTAAGATTATTGATGTCATTCAACCAACCTACGTAAGCATCACCTCACACATTTATCTTTCTATTCTGATAACCAGTAGGAACCATACAATTCAGGGTGACCAACTATAGTCAGCATCTATTACATAAATCCTCAGACCCTATCTTGTATCTGAAAACTTATGTCTTTTTACCAAGCTCTTTCTATCTCCCTAACCACTTTCTTATTCTGTTTCTGTGAATTTAACATTTTTTTTAGATTCAGTGTATGAGTGATATGGTGTAATATTTTTCTTCCTCTATTTGAATACTTTTTTTTTTACATTTTAAAAGCACAGGTCTAGTAAGAAGAGAAGAAAGAAAGAAAAAAGACACCTGCATAGACACAGGTGGGCAGAGAGCTGAGTACTGCTGTGCAAAGGGGAAAGATTTGTGATAAGAAAGCCTGCATAGTCACAGGCAGACACGAGAGCTGCATGTCTACATTATTTTAATTAGCATAATACCATAAAATTTCATCTGTTGTTACAAATAAGAGTATTTGTGTGGGTGTTGGGGGGAGAGTGGTGATCACATCTTTATTCATTGATCTGTTGGCAGACAGGTTGTTTGTATATCTTGGCTTTTGTGAAAACTACTACAATGAACAGGGGAGTACAGAAAGCAGACATAGCTTCAAGATCCTATTTTCATTTCCTTTGGAGGTGCACCACAATGTGAGATTGCTAGATGGAGTTTTAGTTTTTTGAGTTAGCTCCATTTTTCTGTAGTGGTTGCACCAGACTGTATCCCACTAGCAGTATACCAGAGTTTCCTTCCTTCCAAATCTTCACTAACACTTGTTATCTCTTGCCTTTTGGACACTGGTTATTTCTCGGCTTAGTGTGGTCGTCCTTTCTTCTCTTCCTTCCTCCCTTCCCTCACCTCTTTAAACTCACCTCTTTATAGACCACAGAATTTGGATGTAGTAACTGATTAAAAGAAGACACTGGATGTGTCAGGTAGGGCCTGTGTATCCCTCACCAGTAACAACAATTTTACCCCGTCTAGGAGAATACAAGAGTAATTAAAGAAAATCAAATTTTGTTTGTGTGATCTATCTCATTTAATCTAAAACATCTTTTCATATTTGAGCTTGGAGTCAGATATTCTAGAGTCCATATCTCTTATTAGACAAAACTAGTGGCCTGTTTCTGATATCATAAACCATTTTATTATTATTGTTATATGGAAAATGTTGAATATTGTTAGTTGTAGAACACTGAATAGTGCTGTCTTATAGAATTTGACCTTTAATAATAAGGATTTAAGAATTTTTTTAAACTCCCAAACTAAACAACATCTAATTAAAAGCAAGACGCAATTTGTTCAAGAAAATTTTTCCTTTGAACTTTTTCCTTTAGGGAACTACAAATTGTATAAAATGAATGGAAAACAATTATCTCAGTCCTTTCATTAAAAGCATGCTGATTTTGAAATTCCTTTCATTTGAAGGGGCCTGGAGGTTTAGAAATTGAGTTAATGTAAAAATCTTGGGTAGTTCCCTGAATAATACTTCTGCATGTAAGGGAGTAAAAACCTAAGCAACTTGATTCCTCTTTTGGTATTTAAAAACGGATTTTTGGATACCTGGAACTTACTTATCACGGGAATAATATAAGTAATGATTGGTGTCCCAGCTGTACTGCTGGATTCTGACAAATACAGCCCTTCATTTACTTTCAGTGTCCTTTTGGGGTCTTCGTGTTCCTTTTCTTTTCCACAAATATTTCAGCTATTTTTAGAGACATTATGGACCCCCTACTTTTATTCTGGGCACAAGTAGGGAGATTTGCTAAAATTTTAGTTATCACATATAGTGAGAAGGAAACTTGATGAGCAAAGGAAAACATATTTTTGTTATTCAACATATAAATGTATCTCAAATATGAGTACTCCTAAATCAGGTCCGAGAATCTCAGGGACTACTAGATATCTATACTCTTCAAAACCAACAAATAATCATTATCAGCAGCAACATTAGCAACAGCAAAAATATTATCATTACCATTTATATCAGAACTTTACAGTTCTACTAACATATAGGGATGATAACCCTACTTTCCAAACCCTATTTTCTTTCTACCAAAAATAAAGTTAATCTGCCTAAAGAGCCAAAGCAATCCTAAGAAAGGATAAAGTTGGAGGTGTCACATGTCCTGATTTTAAATTATACTACAAAGCTATAATAATCAAAATGTATGATACTGGTATAACATAAACCACTGGAGCAGAGCCCAAAAATAAATCCTCATATATAGTCAACTAATAACTAACCGGGCACTAAAAATACTAAATAGGGAGAGAACAGTCTCTTCAATAAATACTGCTAGACAAATTACATGGAGAAGTATGAAATTGGAGCTCTATCTTACATTAATCACAGAAAATAACTTGAAAGGGGTTAAATAATTAAATATAATAACTGAAATTTAAAAATTCCTAGAATAAAATACAAGGGAAAAGTTTTAGATATTGATTTTTGTGATGCATATTTTGGATAAGACACCAAAGCACCAACAGTGAAACAGAAAAAGTGATAAGTGATACTACATCAAAGTGTGGTGGGAGAAAGGGGGCAATGCTGGGAACAACTTTTCTATTCCAAGGTCAATAAATTAAAAAATAGCACAGCTGGTAATTATAATTTAACTAGCTACATGAGAGTTGCTAAGAGAGTAGCTCTTAAAAGTTCTTAGTATAACAAAGAACTGGCAATCATGTAATCTGATAGAGGTGATAACTAAAGTTATGGTGGTGATCATATTGCAGTATATAAGTGTATCAAGTTGTACAACTTAAATTTACAAAATATTATGTCAATCAAATGTCAATAAAGCTGAAAAAAAATAAAATCAATTCCACCCACATTTTAATCTTTAAAACTTTATCAGTTTGCTATTTTTGGTTACAGATCATATTCAGAATAAAGTACTTTGATTCAATTGTAGTTATTTCAGAAAACATTACTGAATTAATTCATTTAACAAATATCTGCTAACTACTTACTCTGTGACAGTCACTGTTTTAGATATTTAAGACACAAGTAAACAGAGAGACAAAATTCCTGCCCCAATGAATCTTAACTTTTAATGGAAAAAATAGAAAGTAAATAAAACAACTAAAATTATATAAACTATATAGTTTGTAATAAGTTTATGTGCACTTTGGAAAAAGTAAGACAGATTTAGGGATGTAAGGAGGACAAACATTGGCTGCCATGAAAATGAATGGTAATGGTAGGCCTTACTAAGAAAGTAATAGGGGAACAAATATTAAATGTATATTTCTTAATCAATATTTCTGAAATTACATTTAGAATTCAATTGGTGTCAATTCTTATTTTCATCTACTTATTGGGAACTTTCTGCTCTCATATACTAATCCTCATATGGATCATTATGTATGCCTTTAGAGAAAAGTGTGTATTTCTAAAAAATGATGTAAGTAAGCATATCATGTAAAAATGGAGAAACCTATCAACTGTCTATATTGATTTAATTTTATGAGTAAATTTAATTAAATTCATAAAAATATCTCAATTTCTTACTAAACAAATGGTAATTCAAATTTCTAAAATTGTAATTTTCACTGGAAATCAAATTTAATTTTTAATCTGGAACATGGCAAAATAATAGAAATTACAAAAAAACTAAGCTCTTCATTTTTTTGTTTCTTTAAAATGTATTTTAAATCATCCCCCCTCATAGGGAGTAATATTTGGATCTTTTGTGATTTGCAGCTCAAAAGCACAACCAAACCACACAGGATTTCTTTTACTTCAAAAGATTGTTCCACCTAATTCAAGAAGAAAGCAGAAGACGAAATCAATTTGAATATAACTATTCCTTCCATCTGATAACTATACAAAATATAGATACATGGGTGCTTCCACATAGTCCAATTAATGCATCCCTTCTGCCCTTCATATTGCTGCCCCAGTAAGGACCTCAAGGGCAGTTGAACCAGCTTGTCCCCTCAGTCCCAAATTCTGGATTTCCCTCTAAGATAAACTCCAAAAGCTTTTGCATGACATGAATAATTGTTTTTCACCTGATCAACTTATTCAAGCATCTCACTTAATACAACAGCTCCTCCCTAGGCCTGCATTGGAAATGTTTCCTCAAAAAGCTGTGTTCTCTGCACATTGGGTTTCTGATTTCACTGTATCCTCTCATTAAAATACCACTATTTTACCATTCATTATTAGCCAATAATGATAAATATTTACTGAATAACTAATCTGTCTTAGACAATGCACTAGGGGAACAAAGTAGAAATGGAGTTTGCCCTATTCTGCTTGCAGGTGATAACTTCCTTCCAGATTCAGATCTAAAAGTGCTCTGCCTCAGACTGCCTCCCCAAAGGAGGGAGCTACCTTGGGCTATAATGCATTAGCATGTCCAGATGGAGCTAGTTGCTCAGGCTTCTGAAAGACCTGGCTTCAGCGTTTGCCTTTCTTGTGGTATTTATGTCACACTTTTTTCAAGTCCATCTTCCCCACCAGACTCTGAGCTACTCATAAAAGCAGCAAGTCTTTTTATCACGGTAATGCCTAGGACAGTGTTGGATGCCAGATGGATACGAGGAGTGGTGATCCAAATTTTACCTCTCATGCCAGAAAGCTGGGTATCTGAAGACAATCACAAGAAAGTTACTGAGCATAAGTATATTCTTTGTGTTCAGATTTGCCAATTTTCATTAGTTTTAAAAGTCCATTTCTAATGTATTCTTCTCTAATACACCTAGCATCTGCTGATTTTCTGTTTTAAAAGAACTATTTTTTGTCCCTAAAGATGATAATGTTTTCATAAATATATATTCAATTCTCATCTTGAAGACGCTAATGTATGCTGTAGTTAATGGTTTGAAACATATCTATGCATTTATTTTCTCTTTACATAGAAATCCCACCTTCCTTGAAGATTTCTGTAAATACTAAAAAGAGGGTTTTCTTTTTTCCTACTGAGTTGCATGCTAATGCATTATAGCCCAAGGTAGAAACATATACCTCCCTCTCCTATTCTTGATGCCATGGTTACCATAGCACTAGTTCTACGCAGCATTATCTTTCAGTGGTTTTGAGATATATTGCTCCCAATACATCTAGTAATTTTATAGTGATTTATTCTAGGAAAATTAATTCCATGGGATAGTTTGCAAAAGTCTCCTTACTTCCTTTAATAGCTAGAATGGCTACAATAACTTCTCCATCTGTATTTGACAGTAGCAACTCATGCATTTTGCATTGAATTACTTGGTGGTAATGGGGACACTAAAGATAACTGGATTGTAATTACATGAATAGGAGTTGGTCTAAGTTCATAACCTGGAAGAAATAATCATGTTCCTAATGAAAATAAGGCTCTTAAACCAGCAAGATTTTAATATGAGAATTGAACAATATTCTGAGGCTAGAATTAGAGTTCTTTAAATTGCATATGCTAACTGCCATCACCATAGGCTTGTAAAAGAAAAAAATAATGACACTGATTTTCAGAGGCTAAGGTATTTCCTTTAAGGATATTGACTTCAGTCTATCCTATATGGTTTATTAAACCATTATATCATGCCTTGACTCAGGCAAGTATGGTAATTTATACACAAGGAGGCAAGTAACAGGTTTTTAAATGCATATATATCAAAGTGCAGATCTAATATAATTTCATATATAACTATATGGAAAGAATCAAATTCAGTGTACCTTACTCAGCTGCATCTTGCTTGAAATTTTCCCTGCATCATTACTGTGCCTGAAAAATAAATCAATCCACTTAAGCTTCTGTTAAAAGGTAACTTAGAAAATCCCAATCAAAATATAAATATTCTTTACCCTGGAACAGGTATTGTTTTCTCTTTGCTCTCATTTGTTTCTTGTCCATTAATACTTTCTGCAAAACATTAAATGAAAAATATATTTTAAACAAATGGCTGTGTGTAGGGGGAAATAGAAACATTACTAGAAATAGAAATAAATTTAAATGAACATGGAATACATTTAATAAAATATTTAATAAATTTTGTATCAGAGTAGTTTATCAGAGTCACAAATTACCACAATAAAATGTGACACTGTTTCCAAATAGAATGTAGCAAGTAAATATTCCCAATATTATGAAGGGAAGTCATTAGAATTTGAAAGACTAGCCTAGAGATATACTTATAAAGATCAGTTAGGGGAGAGAGGGAGGGAAGGAGGAAAGGAGAGGGAGAGGGGGAGAGAGAGAGAGAGAGAGAGAGAGAGAGGAAAATGTGTATTCAGTCATTAATTTCAAGTGCAATACCTGGGTAATGTAATTTCTGTGTAAGTATTGACCACTATAGAAAAAGGAAGGTTAAATATGTATGTATTCAAACTATAACCCAGAATTCCCAAGCTTAGACTTTTTTCCCACTCGGTTAGGCCCCATAGTGACCATATCAACGTGAGATACCATCAAGTTCCAGTGCATGGTTGGTTGAACCACTGAAGTCAGACATCTGAGTGGCCTCAACCTCTGCTTCAGCACTGATGATCTGCTGTGTCACGGCCTCCACGATGGGCATCACCATAGCAGCAGTGGAGGTGTTACTAAGCCACATGGATAAGAAGGCAGTGCTGATCATGAAGCCCAAGGTCAGCCTGAAATGAGAGGCTTTAGTGTGAACCGTGCTCTCTAGCTTAATTAGCTCTACTACTTAGCTAGAGATGTTGTTTAGAAGCTGGCGATTTTTTCAACACACAGAAGGTTAAGGTTTCTCCTAGATGTTGAACTCTAAGGATAGTCCTGACCAGGGATCAGTGAAAGAGGACATGTAAGAGTATCTCCCAGGAAATAACAGGAATCTTTTTTCCAAAACCAGAAAATCAAGAACCAACATTTATAATCAAACTTACAACCAATTTATACCATACTGCAACTTGATAGACAGTATAACAGCTTCTATTAGGACAATATTTAAATTCCCTTTACAGATGACACTGGCCTTCAAAAACCAGTAAACGAGGTGCTATCCAGTTTTGAATTTAGGATCTCCTATTCTTCCTATAATCTTTAGGTCATATCTCTAGTATTATAAGTGCCAAAGATACCCTAGGGGAAGGAGAGAGATTATTATTTCTAAATCTACCTCTATGTGTTCACCAATATTGTTTTACATATATAAATATATATATATATAGTGGTTAAAAATCACTAGCTAAAATGAGGTCTCGGAATTTTCTGTAGATTCTGTCGTCTATGCTCTCCTGAATCTGACACTCTGACCTATTGTCAAGATCTAGATATATTACACTGTCTTCTCTTATAAATAGAATAGTTCTTCTCCCTTAAAAACAACATACCTAAGATCATAGAATTTTGAACCATGTCTATAAAACTTTGAAAAACATAATCTCCTTTGAATAACAGGTCTCAGAAAACCATTCAGAAGCACATTTTTTCCATATAGAGCCATATAAAATTATGTGATTCCTATACATCTGCAAGGGAAATACCACACTAAGTTTCAACTCCAGATAAAGTGAATCTATATCCAAAATAAAATATTCAAGAAAGCTTCTTAAACAGCAAATGATTTTAATAAATAGAAAAGTAGGGAGATATTAAAGGCATTCATAGGACATGAAATTTTTCATTCAGAAAAGGCAGGAAGCTTCTGTGTGGTGAAAAGTCACCTAGTCATATAATGAACAGGACTCTAGTTTCACTCTATAGAGCAAGATCCCACCCCCTGGGGGTGGTGAACACATGGTCATATAAAGAGGCGTATTTCTGGAACACCCCAATAATCATGGAATATAATCAGAGTAGAAGACCCTAATAAACATGTTACAAAATTGTCAGCAACCAATATTTTTATTATTTGTCTTATCTGAGTTATTTAAATTTTTTATGTTTAACAAAGAAATTTGCTCCACAATGGTAACCAGAGAGGTAGTTATGCTTTAGAATGTAACTACACAGACTTCAATATGAAACTTATTTTCAAAAGATGAGAAGGGAAGAAACACCTAAGGCTTTAAAACACAACAACATTATGCAAATGATTATGACACTGCAAATTCTTCTAGTTCACTTCCATGTTCTTAACACAAGCTGGAATTAAAAATTAAAGCAGTCAATTAACTTAATGGAAAAAACCCATTCATTTCATGTAGGAAAATCAGTCAAATGAGTGATTTCACATTCAATAGATGAAACTTCTTAATTGATTGTTTCACTTTGCTACACTTCATTAAAAATAAAAATGTTCACTTTGGAATTTTTCTGCACACATTGGTATTTCATCAGTAATGTCTTTTTGTCTTTGGTTCTTAACATCCCCTCTGATGAGCAAGGATGCACTTGAATGTGTAATCAGTCAAATAAACAAGATAGGACTGAAATCTGCTCTGAAGCCTATCACTCTTATCTGTTAAGGTTCAAGACTTCTTTACGCTTTGATTCCTAGGGTGTAAAAGAGGTTAGAGAGTTGTGCGCACTTATTCCAATCTCCCTGTAATTAGACTTCCAAATGAAAAGAAAGTTGTCCCCATCTACAACTCAAGTACACTTTCTATCACTTTTATATTTGCAGGAGAAAAAGAAATTGCTTCTATTTTAACCTCTTTTTAAAAAGTCAGTTTAGTTGGTGTGATTGTTATTAAATGATAAGAGACAAGTATGTGACTATTTCACTTAATTATTCTGGAAGTCAGACACCCAAACCAGCAGGACGGGGAGTTATAATTTGATGTCCTGTTTTATGTTTTGTTTTTTTATGTGGTACAAGTAGTTGTCTGGATCTGCATTGCTTATTCAGTTATTTGCTCTGACAAATTGGTCTGTTCAGAATGTAAACCTGGAACAGTAAATGCAGTACTTGCCATTCGAGGTTCACACCCACCATCATCACCATTCGCAAAGCAATCCTTTTGTGCAAATTCCATTTTTCTATGGATGTGGCTAAACAGATGACTCCAATTAGCAGTAGGTGAAAATCTTTGAAATAAGCAGATGCCACCTGAAATCATAATTAAACCTCTAATTATTGACAATAGTTTAGGGAAAATAGCATTGCATAAGAAAGACATTATTTCTCTGCTCTTCGACCTCAGCTACAAAATCTATTTTGTTAAGAGAAATGTAGATGTGTTTGAATACAAATTTAAATATGTTCTTTATTCTTAACCAGAAATAGAAGTGTTAAGGAAAAATACAGAAAAAAAGTGGCTAGGATATTGAATTTTTAAAGAGCCAAGCAACATCTGGTACATGCCATTTGTAACTTTTCCATTTGTAACTGGAGTTTTCCATTTGTAAACTGGAGTGCATAGGAATTTACGCTCCTCTGGTAGAATGTTAAGTACTAAAATAACCCTCCAACTCCTCAATATCTTCATCACCAACTGTTATACCATAACTTCAGAGTTACTCCTTCATATTAGAATGGTTTTATCTTCAAAAGTACTTATTATAAAACAAATACCCTTGAATTGGGACAACATTTAAGTCTTGATTAGCTAATACAATCAGAGATTAGTAGATTACATGGACACTTTAGGCAATCATTTGTATCAGTATTGACCAAAGAATGCACCAAAGTATGATAGTACATAATATTTCTCTTTAAAGCTTTGTGTGGTCAAATTATTTAGAAAACAAAATTTTGAAGGACAAAAAGTTTAATATGCACCTTCTTAGAACTTTTTCTTCCCTTGCATTATTTTTCATAGCACTGATTACATTCTAACTTACTCAGTAATTTATATTTTCATTAAGGTATGTTTATTATCTCTTTCCTCCTAGGAAGATAGGGATTTTTTTTTGTCTATATTTATCATTGGTTATTCCCAAGTACTTGGAACAATAATATATAGCATCCATGTGTACATGTATGTATTTTCACATTTATACATGTAAAATTTCTATGTACACATATTTTAAATAACAATAATATATGCTTTGAAATATCTTATTAGGCACACTAAATATTTAGTACTTTAGGTTTAACTCAACAGATAGGAAAGAAATTCACTATTTGTTGGCATTCTTCAATACAACAATGTAATCATAGGCTCTACATAATTATCATTGGCATAATAAATAGATAATGTGAGGTTAAAGCTACAGTGGCTAATGAGACAGATGTATGTATAGGACTCTGAACTTAGATGAAGATATTAGAAACACAAATTTCAACTCAGTGTGATTTCAGGGTGCTAGGGTAGGCTGGAATAAGAGTTTAATACTATCAAGTGAACTTTCATATACATCATTTAATTTGATCATTATGACCTTTGGATTGTGTCACATTCCATTCCTTATTTATAGATGAGAAAAAAGATTATTATGGCACATGATGAAAATCACATAAGTGGTGGTGAATATCAGGTTTTAAGCTTAGGTTTTCTGTCTAAATTTCTAACTCATTATCCATAGCTTTGGACAACAATTCTTGAATAAAAGTTCACTTGTCCTGTCTGAAAAGAGGAACACAACACAAAAGAACAGTTTTCTCCACTAAGTATCCTAAGGACCCTGACAGGTTGCAAGTTGCCAGTAAGTTTAAGAGGTGAAAAAGTCATATAAAAATTAAAAACAAACGTAGGCTTAACTACCAGAGGGGAGATGGTAGACAGTCATAGTTTTGCAACATTGAGGATGTTTCTCTTTTGTCAATATTCAAATAATAATAGCAATATGAACTAACATGTATTGAGTGTTATGTGACAGACATTACATTTATTAACAAATCTCGTAGTGTCACTGACAAACTAGAGTTAGGTTCCAGGAAACAAGAAGACGATGGTGGTGATAATGGAAGTGGGGATGTTAGGGTTAAGGAAGGGAGCTGAGGTCTGGAAACCATAAAGACTGGAAAGGGGAAGACTTAATTAGGAAGCGATATTTATGTTCAAATCCAAGCAACACTATCATGTGGGATAAAGATCAGGGCTATTTGTGGAATCTCTGATGTCAGAGAAAAGTTAGAGACGAAGTGACTGTTTTAGACTTGGGCTCCATAAAGTGAGTTTAGTGGTAAAATTATTCAAAGATGGTACAGATTTCCTTGTGGGGAGCTATGGGCCTTTGGAATATCTTATCTGTAAGAGATACTTCCTGCTTAAGTGAGTGACTCAGAAAAATTCCTTCCAAGTTGAAGATTTTATGACTATTAAAATCTTGAGACTGACACTTCTAGGAATAAGACCTAGAAACTTGACTAATCTAAGTGCCACTTGGACCTGGAATTTTGCTGCTTCCAGGCAGGCCTCCACTTCTAGACGTGGCCAAGGATATTTCATAGGCAGCTCCTGCAAAGTCTGGCCTTCCAAGTTACCTCCTTTTCCTCCTGTCTCCCTCTAGCTTACTTGCTACCATA
Source organism: Galemys pyrenaicus (assembly GCA_019455555.1). Taxonomy (NCBI): domain Eukaryota; kingdom Metazoa; phylum Chordata; class Mammalia; order Eulipotyphla; family Talpidae; genus Galemys; species Galemys pyrenaicus. The sequence goes on from JAGFMF010011386.1 coordinate 2,930,076, forward strand.
ATGCCTCTTGATTCCAGTTAATATTGCTTTTAATTTCAGCCTATTTTTAAAAAGTCAGTTTAGTCGGTATGATTGTTATTAAATGATAAGAGACAGGTACATAACTATTAAACTTAATTATATCTGGAAGCTGAAACACCCAAACCAGCAGGACAGGAAGTACTAATTTGCCATCCTATTTTATATTTCTTTTATTGGAAGTCACAGAGCACATTGGTGCATTTAAGAAACTTCTTTAATTAGAGGATTCCAGGTTCTGTGGAGGCAGCAGGCCTACAGCGTTGGGGTGAGAGGAACAAAAGCACAGCCCTGGTTACATTCTCTTCCCAATCACAGGTGCTTAAAAAGAAGAATTACGATTATGTGGGATGGGGAAATGTCGTACGAAAAGAGAAGCAGGAAGGATTGGGCATGTCCAAAGATTGACTTGCATAAAAATGACATGAAAATAAGAAAGGGATTAGCTTCTCTCACAGAAATAAAAAAAATGAAACTGTATCCATGAATAAGTTAAAAATAAAAGTCTCCCTCCACATTACAGGACAGATGAACCTCAAGAAAGCAGCAATATTTGAACCCAGGCAGAAGATACATGTCCGAAGGTGATAAACTACATTGACAAGTATCTTGAACTTGAACTTTCCTGAGAATGTTTCAGCTGTGGTGGAGGCAGTCATGTGCTGAGCAGCTGGAGACTGCATGGAGACAGATATTCTGGTTTCAATGCATTTCATGCTTTTAATGGGAAACTGAATCCATTTTCTTCAGACCAGTATCCTTAGATTGTATAAAGGTAAGAAACACCTCTCAGCATGAATAAGTTCCTCTCAGCAAGAACAAAATAGAAATACATGTGAAACTTAATTTGGCTTTATCTTTTGAAATGGCAAAGAAAACAGGGAAAAGAAAACAGGGAAGCTTTTTCTTCATTAAAAACAAGAATTGCTTTTCAACACGGTGTGAGACTGAATTGTGCTGAACAGAAAAAGCATATGCAAGATGTGAAAGTGCTGGCCTTTTTTTGGGGAGGGACCAGGTGTACATGTCAGCCTGGGAAGATTGGACACACGTTTCTCCTACTGACACACACAATTCCAGAAGCTTCAGTCTGTTTTGTTTCTGTTCACCTCTGTTTTGGCCACTTGCAGGATTCTGGAGGCAAAAAGCAACTGGAAGCTTGGAGGACGTTTGTGGAGACATATCAATCAGATATGGCTCCTTTGAAAGATAACTTTTTGAGTGATTACCACAAAATAAGGAATTCAATGATGACAACCATGTGCAAGAGAACTTACCGCCTTAGAAGACATAATCCCAAACAGTGGGAACATTAAACCGGGCAGCAAAGCTGTGACTGATAGAGGCAAAGCTTCTGTTAACCAAAATATGGCAACAACAAAGAGTGTGTAAGCACATTCTGCTTCCTGGCAAGAAGAGAGGCAAAAATACAAGGTAAATAAGGAGCCTGGGAATCATCCTTCAAGTCATAGCCACATTTGCTAAATAGAGCCCTGTGACAGAGAAAGTGAATAGGAACTCCGAAGGCCCCCGACCCTTGAATTCAGCATAAGTAGACATTATAAAGTTCTTAGAGCCAAATTATCATAAACATGAAAAATTAAAGGCATTGATAATACTCATTCATTAAGCTTTCTGCACATTTCCTTCAAAATAGGTAACAGCATATCGTAATTTTCTGTGTTCATACCAGTATATATGGATATCTGGGGTAAACATCACTTCACCAATAAAACCTATGGGGCTCTCTGGTGACCTAGGGGTTAAGTTTCAGCACTATCACTGCTATGGACTAAGTTCAATCCCTGCCTAGGGAGCTGACCCACATGGCGCAGCAGACCTCTCCTGTCTCACCCGCTGCTCCCCTTAGTAGTACATTTCAGTAGATCTTCCTGCTCTGCTTCCCACTCTGTCTCTGGTGAATCTCTCATAACCCCCCAACCCTCATGCATCTGGCCTGTACCTCAGCTCTTCTAAGCAAAAATAAATAAAATCTTAAATAAATAAAATGTGCACGTAGTTCTTGGGAGGGCAGAAATAGCCAAGCTACTGTCTTTCTCTTGGAATCAAGACACACCTCCCATTTAATTGCACTTTTCTCTTCCTGGTTGGGTGGGCCAACGAGTCACATCTGCCTGCCTTTTCTACTGAAACCTTTTGCTGTGGTTTGTTTCAGGGAAAGGACAGTGACAAGTTACATGGCTTGGATGGCCTTAGCTTTTCAGAAACACAGCTAAGCTCCTGGAAGACACAGGGAGACTTCAAGGGAATAAGATTCTTAAGAGACTCGGGTGCTTTGCCTGGAATAAAACCATGGAATCCTGATTTAGGGAAGTCTTAAGAAATGATTAAAATTGAACATATTTGGCTTTTCTGAATAATTTCACTATAAAATCACCTGGAATGTACTAGGTGATCAATAAAGGTTAACTTCTATTATATGACTTTGTTTTGCTCTCACATAGTTTAATTTCTACAGATTCTGAGCTGCATTTGACAAATTTACAAAAACTGCTGAGTTTAATGAGGTCTTTTATTTCAGGCTTTTCCAGGCACTTCTATTTCTAGCACAGATGCCTTCTGGTTCACCCACCTCAGGTGAGCCCTCTGGGCTGGGTGTTTATTCCCTCATCTTCCCTGCCCTTTCAGTGGATTCTGGAGAAATTCATAACATGGCAGGATAATGTTATACCTTTATTGTGCTATCCTTTAAAAGGAGAAAGAATAAAGGTGTTTTGATAGTGACATTTTTACAGAAAGCCTAACTCTATAATCTTGACAAATAATAAAAGAGTGAAGCAAAGCTGAGTTTTGACTGGATTTCCTTGATTTGTCCTGGAGAGATTTGTGAATACTACCTTCATTTAAATAACAGTGTAGGAGAAAGACCAGGCCTGCATTTTCTCTCAGTGAGAACACAGGGATAACCTCACAGCTCTTCCTTGTGATTTTGTTTTCTTTTCTTTCAAGAACCTCTATTTTAAAGATAAAGTGGATGTTTCACTCTCTTGCTCTTTAGTCACAACCAAGTTTTCTCTAGTTTCTGTCTATCCATGTTATCTTACCACTTGAGTCTACTCCTTGGTCTCCACACTCCACTTCTTCTTTCACAGGCAAAGTTATTCCAAAACCAGTTACCAACAACACACTTTGACTTTGTCATGCCCTTGCATAAAGCCAGGTCAGGAGGCTAGTCACTGTGACAGAGATGTAGGCCCCAAGCTATAAGGGAGTGCTACAACATCAGAAAAGTAAATAGCTAATCTGTTCACTCATGCACAGGCTCTGCCCTAAATGTTGAAATTTCATTTCAACATGGGTCTACCCCAGTTATACAGTTTGTATACAGTTTTGAGGACAGAATTAAAAGCAAAATTTCAAGTATTAAATGATTAGCTTACCTGGACTGCTTCCCTATTTTAACTGACCCAGTTCTGACTTAGCATGATCAAATCAAGAAAGTAGATTTTAACAGTTCTCATCACAAGAAAAAAATATTGTAAATACATGAGGAGATGGTTGTTAATGACACTTATTGTGATAATCATTTTGCAGTCTATACATGTACTAACCTATTGTATTGTACACCTAAAATGAATGTGATTTTTATATGTCAAAGATATCTCAATAAAAATAAAGACCAAAATAATCAAGTTGGTGATTTCTGGTGTCAGTTGAAAACAATTCAAATCCTCATTTTGCATGCAGTCATTACCTTCATTTTATTATGAGTATTATCTCACAACCCACATGGCATGTGGCTATGTGGAAGCATAAGGTTGTACTTGACAATTTATATGGTTATATAAATTACTGGCAAATTAAAAAAACTTGAAAACAAAGCCATTATATATTTTCTTGATGTGGGTTGCCTGGCCTCATCATGCACCCTTTTTCAAAACTCTAGTAACACTCAGCTAGGTGGCCATAACACTAAGTTCCCAGATACCCCTAAATGCCTGCAGTATCACTCACCTATGACCAGATTCTGGACTCTTTAACCAAACTCTTTGACCTGGCTTGACTCCTTAGATAAAGGAATCTCAAACTGATCGCCAAGCCTAACAAGAAAATACAATTTATTTGACTCACAATGGCTTGTGTTTGTATTTAATTTCAGTCAAAATTTATAAGCTGGTGATTTCACATTAAAAATAATATCTGAATTTTTGCATTCTCTTGGAAGGTGAAGCGATTGGGTAACACTGAGATCATATTGTTTCATATCAACAATCCTCCTTTGGAGACTGACTTCTGCTTTTTCAGTTCTACCAGGGACTATCACACTATTTCATTCATTCTCTTACCTCCTTAGCCTTTGTTGGCATTGAGCAAAATCTCTGGTAGGAAAAGCACTGCCTACGTGTTCTACCTTACAAGCTTGCTTCACCATCCTGGAATATACATAGTATTGCTCATTTACATTTTTCTGTCTACCCTCTGTGTGATCCAAGGACCTCCAGCATCAGCAGGATACAGGAGCTTGTGAAAAATGCAGTCTCGGGACTTTCCACAGACATATAGCATCAGAACCAGCATATTCAAATCTCCCAGGTGATGCTAATACAGGTTAAGGTTTAAAAAACTCTGGGCTACTCCCTCTTCCAGGCCATCTCTTTAGCTCATTATAATTTGCAAGCCAGAAACTTGCTGAACCCCTACATTCATAACCTATTTTAAAAATGTGACCTGCCACTGTGGGGTTCAAGTTTATGTCTTGTCTGTGATTCTTCCCACAGATACTCCACACATTTTATGTATTTGCATGTAAGCCCCAGAGATTATTGCAATTGGCTATGGTACCCTATCTGCATTGTCCTCAGTGAGTACCTTCTCATAATGTTTGGGGATTTCCTTATTTCTCCATATCCTAAGTTCATGCTCCAGAGAAGGAGAAAATAATTACTATTCTCTGAGTGAGTGGGGAGGACATCTGTCCCAGCTTCCTCAAAAAAAAAAAAAAAAATGCTGACAGCTGTAGGAATGAGGGCTTAATATTGGCCTTATAAAATCATTTGGGGAGTGTTCTCTCCTCTTCAATTTTTTGGAAGAGTTTGAAAGAATTAACATTAGTTTTTTGAATATTTAGTAGAATTCACCAGTGAAACCACCTGGTTCTGACATTTTCTTTGTTAGAATATTTTTGATGACAAATTCAAACTCCTTATTATTGGTCTAGTCAAGCTTTTATTTCTTTAGGATTCAGTCTTGAGAAATTGCATGTTTCTAAGCATTTATCCACCTTGTTTATCCAGTTTGTTGGTGTCTAATTGATCTATTTCTGTTTTTAAGGTAATTTGCTATTCTTTTTGTAGATTTTTTTCCTTCCCCACCAGCTGATTTTCTTATTGTTTTCATTTAATTTAGAGTGATTTCATCTCTATATTGATTTCATTATGCCTTCTAAATTGACTTACTGAGTTTTGAAATTGTTCAGATACCCTAAGTAGTAGTTGTTTTTTGTTTTATTTTTTTTTCCTTCTGCACTCCTTATTCTCATCCAGAAATTCTACTTGCCAGTAGCCAGTCTCTGGCTCCTAGTCCAGAATGTGTATCATTTTATCACCCTGGGGTCCTGTCCTGCCAGGACATTGCAAACCCAGTCATCTAACTAGGACAGGTAGCTTGGGTCAGACCATGGCTAAGAGACTGGGTAATACCTGCTTTCCATGAATACCACCACAGACAGTGGACAGTCTAGAATTTTTTGCATAAAAAAAGCCTTTCATAGCTGCAAGAAAACCTCTCTCCAGCCATTTGTAGCACTGAACTTTACTCCGAACCCAGAAGGATGTAGGAGCACTTTAGACCACAGATTCTCATTTCATTCTGCTTTCATAACTCGTTTTTGTCTACAGGAATATTTGCTTTGAGTCTGGGTTAAAAAAGGAGATGGGGTGTGTGTGTGTATAATTGTATAAATGTTATCTGGAATGTTAATCACAGGTTTTATAGATTAATAAAAAAGCTTATAAAAGGTAAAGAAATTTGCCAAGTAAACAGAGAAGTCATATTTATGGACACCATTTACTACATGCCTGATATAAAACTTGGTGCTTCCATATATGGTTTATCTTATTTCATCCCTGCCAAAATTCTATGAGATAGCTATTGTATTTCCACTTAAACTGAGAATCAATAATTGTAGTATTCATATATGATACAGCTGGGACTCATTCCAAGTCTGAACACCATGAGGCATGCCATATATCACTTAGTGCCCTGTTCTCAGCACTAAAACAGTGCCTGGCCTATATTAAGAGCTCAGCACTAAGCACTAGTTGTTGAATGAGGATTTTCTTCTCTGTGTTCTTTCTACAATTACTTTTATCATATATCTTGATCCCACATATGAAATATTTGATTACAATCTAGGCATAAAGTTCTTTAGCTTAAGAACCTTTTTTGTTTTGTCTTCTTCTGTTTTCTTCCCTACTTGCCTGCAACTGGATATCTTAAACCTCACCCCAGTGGGTGAATGTCTCCACATTTCCCCCCAAGTGTTCATATTTCTTGCCAGCAAGTTGGAATTGGAACTAAAACGTTTATCTGCACAGGTTAATTCCCCAGAGCTGACATTCTCTTACTTCCCCAACCCCTAAGTAACAATATCATAGTCGTATTTTGTATTAAGTACTTCAACTAAGTGTAGCCAGAGCATTGTTGCAAAGGTAAAAAAGGCAAATGAAACCATGACTGGGCAATTTGGATAAAGACAACCCCCCCAAAAAAAATTCTGACTATCAAATTATCTTGGGAAATGTGACTGATTATATTTAAAATTCACCTTAGTTCTCTTTGAAATTATACCTCCAGGTAGAATTGAAATATAAACTAGGCTTTAAAAGAGAGGGTTTTTTTCCACCTCTCCTCCCCCTTTTTAATGACACCCTGACTGATACTAGGGAGTGATTTGACTGATGAATTAGTACTTATGTGGGTATGATCTCCTTCAGCACAGCTTGAAGAAAGTAGGACCAATCCCAGGCCTCACTCTCTGAAACTGATTTTCTAAAGACAATGCAAAGCAATTAAGAAAGGAGAAAAATCATGCATTCTAAATCTGTATGCTACAAGAAAAACACTATTATTATTTGACAGAGCCTAAAAGGGCTTTGTGTGGCAGAGATACACCTGCCCCCAACTGCTGCAATGATTTGTCAAGCTTCAGTCCATATTAATTGCAAAGCTGAAAGTGACTTCAAATATCCTCATTTTGGAAGATGGATACTAAGAAGGAGCTCAACTACAAAGTCAAGAAAAAAAAAAAAACAGCTTGTCTGGTTTGTTTTCTGCCCAAATGGATAGCACAAGAAAGAAATCGGTGCTTCACAATGCCAATAACCCAGGAATTTTTGACTCTTTTCATTTAACTGCTGAAACTAACAAACAATGGAGATTACTGTGTTCACAGCTCCTCACAATGTGGAACTGGAAACAGCTATAGAGATGACCTGTTCTCCAATCTGAGTCTGCTTTAGGATGTAATCAAAATGCATTCCAGGGATGAACTATAGAATCACAGATTTTTAAATAGGTTCTTCAGATGAATCTGGGGTAGCTGATCCACAGAAAACATTTAAAACTCTTTGAAGAGCTGTGTTCATTTTACAGATTAGGATAACAAAATCACTTGGGGAGATTTTTGGAATATGATAAAGTCAGAACTGCTTAGATAATGCTGTGACAAAATTTCCTATATACAAACAGATTCAAATGCCTAAATTTATTTCTAGCTCTTGTATTTGTTTATCATGGATCCTAGTTGCTCTGAAATCAGGTTGTAGACCTCAACTCAACACAACATGTGCTTTTATAATTGCAAACTCAGATACAACGAAGTAATGCAAACCATGCACTAGCTTTGAAACATACACTACAAATACCATGAAGGAAGCAATGTCACCTAGGGACTAGGGAGTTAAGTAGACTTGTGAATCCTTTATACTCCCTTGAATACTATGTGACTTTCAGCAAATAGTTTAACTTCTCTGAGTCCTTATTTGCTCATGTGTAAAATGGGAATATTATTTTCTAATGGCTGTCACAGTTAAATGGTTATGATAAATACTACTCTTTCTAATGGTTGTGATATTTATTAGTGTTACCACACTAGGTATAAAAATGTATCCAGGAACAAAAACACTTCTGTGACACCTCCATTATTGCTTGTTCCCTTGATCACAATTTTCACTCTGAAAGAAGAACATCATCTTCTTTCTCATGTATCCCAGCCTTCCTACAAGATCTTGACTAAATCCCACATTCTTCTACCATAGGAGATCATCAGTCCTTCCATTCAGTGAGTTATCAGATAACTATTATGTGGCACTGTGTTTGGTGCTGAAGAAAAGAGAAATTCATCAATATGTTTCAGGTTCTTGAGGTATTTATAATTTAAGAGAAGAAGCAAAGATAAAGACCATGTGAAATATGTACCATAACAGAGACCAAAGCATCCATGAAGTAATGAATGCTTTAAGGAGGATTCTATTTGAGAACTTGAGATGTTTTTTCCAGGAAAGACAGGGAAAGAGGAGAGGACTTTCAATGATAAAGGCACAACATGTACAAAGACAGAAGGGTAATAAGTCACAATTATTGCAGTTGCAAATAGTGAAATATTGCTAACACAGCAAATTAGAATATAGGAGGTAGGTATTGTAGACTTTGGGGAGGCATGTTAGAACAAATAACTGGCAAAATCATTAATATCCATCAGTGTACACATGTTTTATTTATGTTTTTTTCTACTGTAGGCAAATGGAAGCCATTAAGGAAGTTTGAGAAGAACTAGAATAGGACCATACCAGCATTTTCAAATTAGTACTGTGACATATTCTGGGGGAAAGAGTGGGAAAATGGACTATGAGAGCAATGAAGACAGCCTTGAGAAGGCCATGCCAGCGGGACTGTAGATGGAGGGAGAAACAGATGGGAGGGGTGGATTAAAGAGATAAAGCAACTGGGACTGGGTAATGAAGGTTAGGACGGTCTGAAGCATCCAAGATGGTCCACAGGAAATAGAGTGAAGGGTGGCAGATTTCAGAGATAAAGAAAATATAAGCATCAGGTTGTGGGCAGGTGACACTGCACAGGTAAGGGAATAGAGGGGTGGGTGCGGAAGAAGGCTGAATCCCTAGAGGTTTATCCATTTTTTAGTTACACATCTAGAACACAAAGGACTTCTAAAAATCATTTGATATGTATTTATCCACAACTTTATTTTGTGATTGATATTTTCCGGAGCATATATTGGCTTTTCAGCAATTGCACAAACTACACAAAAGCAGAAACATTAATCTCAACTTTTGCTATATACCACAGTTCACTCAGCAAATTGTCACAAAATATTCATAAAAGAAACATATATCAAATTTGGATTTTCTGGTTTTGTTCATTGACCACATTGCTATTAATATGGTATCTATTTTTTTCCTTTTAGTCACCCTCCATCATTTTGATGTTCTTTTGTATCTAAAATATTCATTTTTGCAGTTTATAGTATTGCTCCCTTAAGTTCTTATAATATTTTAGACTAACACTGAAAATGTCAATTATTACCACAAATATGTTTGTTTAAATAATATTAAACTTGACCCTTTAACAATCCTTTACATTTTCTTGGAATTCCTCCTCTTTCTCCTCTTTTACTTGTAGTCTTTTTAAACTCTCTACCACATATTTTCATTTTCTTTGTCAGACTCACCAATCTACTACTTTCCTCTTTCTAGTACATCCTTTATCCCTTTAAAGTTTACATTTCTTTGTACGTACTGTATTTCTCTCATATTTATGGATTTTTAAAATAGATTTAGCACCAGAAGTCTCACATTACGTATCATTTTTTTAATTTATTATAGTTTCTATTATAAGGATTTTTAAAATAGATTTAGCACCAGAAGTCTCACATTACGTATCATTTTTTTAATTTATTATAGTTTCTATTATAACTTTGAAATTCATGATGTACCGAAAGAATATTTTGTGAAGGAAGCATAGCCAGCACATGACAGCTGCAGAAACAGAGTCTGCCCTTACAGCTGTATTTCTTCATCCCTGTCAGCACTGTCCTAGCTCATGAATGTCGTGTGTGCTAACTCGCCATTCTCTTCTTGTCTTCAAGTCTCTGTTGATGTAACATATTTACTAGAGGAATCCCGCTGTGTCTTAGAGAAAATTGAAGCCTGGACTTGGTTTTACAGTCTACTGGAGAATGTTGCTTTATACTCATGAGACTGTTTTCCTATCTCCTTATCTCAAAAAAAAAGATATTAATTAATGGATAAGCCAGATGGAGTGAGGCCTACCTGGAAGAAAATAATGCACTCTACAAACATTAAAATCACTGCTCAATTTCCTCCTCTTACTACTCATTGAACAAACCTGACCTTTGAGTTTTATTAATATAAATATCAAGAAAAGCAAAAAAACTGGAAAAATAAGCAAGCATATAGTACAGAATACTGAGAAGAGTAAATATTAACAAGATGCTAGAAGCAGTCATGAAAAAAGAAAAATGCAGAGACGATATAACCGGCAATATGGTAGGTAGCCTTGGCCAGTTTTAACAAGTTTTTAACACAGAACATTTAAGAAATTTCTTCTCTAAAATCATAAAAATTCAAAGTAATTTTCAATTTTCTTCAAATAGTTACAGAAATATCAATTATATTACACACTTGTCTTACTGTTCATGAACTACATGTTGAGGGGGCACTAAGATGACTATTATGTCTATACAGCATAAAAAGGTATCATTTCACCCGTATATAAACATTAACTCAAGATGGATAACTCAAAAAGACTTACATGTAAAACCAGAAATCATTAAGAATATAGAGGAAAGCAGAGGCAAAACACTCTATGACATTTGTTTTCTGAGTGTCTTTGGGAACTCATTTCAAAGACAAGGAAAACAAGAGCAGAGATGAGCAAATTGGACTACATATACAAGTGTGTTTCTGGTTTATGCAAAAGAACATAGCAAAAGAAACTATCACTGAAATGAAAAACTATCCCACTAAATGAAAGAAAGTATTTGTACATCATATATCTGACAAGGAGTTAATATCCAAGATCTACAACGAATTTGTACAACTCAACAAAAAGCAAAAGAAAAGTCACAATGAAGAAATGAACAGAAGAGTTAGACACTTCTCCAAAGGAGAACACAGATGGCACCCATATGAAAAATATTCAACATCACTTATCATCAGTTAAATCAAATCAAAACCTCAAAAAACCAAAGTGAAGTGATATTTAAACACACACACACAAACAATAAATGTATATATATATATATGTAAAGTAGAATACTACTCAACTATAAAAAAGAGATAAATTGCCATTTTTAACAACATGGATAGAACTAGTGAGTGTTATGCTAAGTAAAATAAGATAGAAGGAGAAAGACAAATACTGATGATTTCACTCATGTGGAAAAGAGAAACAAGACAAAGGAATAGATAAAACTAAACCAAAACAAATCCTAGAATTATGAATGCAGAATTGAAGCTACTAGAGAGAGAGGGTAGGATTGGAAACAAAGGGGAAGGAGGCTCAATGGTTTATGGTGGAGGCCCATAGGTGCTTTGATAGTGGGTGTGGTACAGTAACATAGACATGAAGAGGTATGAACTTACTCCCCTAAATCATACACAATGTTTTAAACAAATGATACTTCAATAAAAAGTAAAATAAAAAGATAGAATTTCTGTTTCAGTGTAAAGCAGTGAGACAATGGGGTTCCTCTAATAAAGTGGCATTTACTCTGATGCATTATGGGTTGCCACTACCACTGCAGAAGCTACCAAGACTCAGTCGAGGTATCTTTCTACAGTCAGGTAGCTGATTGAAAGCATCTGTATAGCCACATTCTGGTAAACTATTTACTTGTCCTCTTTCCCTAATTTTCAAAGTTAGATTAGTAATAACTTACTCATGAGGATTAAACTTGAGCTTTTGCTTGACTTGGGTCCATGGACTTCTGAGGTAAGCATGTTCTCCTTTGTATATTCTCTATTGCTTGAAAGATAGAGTCCTTAGATGTCTTGAAATTAGAAGATATATAGATGTCAACTAAATGTCACCATTCATGGGGAACATTTAGGGACAGGTGTCAAGGGAAGGGGCATCACTTCTAGACAAGTTGATGTGGTCAGCTAGTATAGCTGGGAATTAGGGACATAGATATAGCTGAGCAAATGACATACATATAAGTGGTTACTACCTCAGTTCTCACAGACCAACCGCAGTGATTAGATTCACTTCAAAAGTCATTGAACAGTGTGAGGTTAATTGAGAAAATAAATAAGGGATACCTCTTCTATGTTTGACCCATCCAAATTATTATCATAAAGAAAGATGCCTAAGTTGGTGATAAATGGCTACCAACCCACAACTTTATATAGCTCTTCCAAACAGAGCTTAATCTTCCAAAAAAATACAAAATACCAAAAAAGACTAAAAGAAAAATCTACTCAGAGTTTTTCATCATTGTTGACACATTTTTGACTTGAGGAGAAAATAGATAGAGGTTATGACCATCTGTAGAAATAACTCAATAAATAGTAGGGAAATGAGAAAAAGTCAACAATTCATTGTTGGTTCTACATCAAATATATGTATTATGTTTTCATAAAGAAAAATTGACTTTTTGCCTTGACTGAATTATTTAGTTGTTCTATTTTTTTATTTAAACACATAAGTTTCTCCAGATTGGTAACCTGAAAGTTACAATATATTGATTGGAATCTTTATCAGAGTAACTCTCTACTTAAATTTTGTATTGTCCAAAGGTCCTTAGTTTTTTTTAAAGTTCTCATTTTATTGTAAGCAATAATTAAAATAATATTCTTGAATGATTAGATATGCATTTAAAGCAGCCTAGAAGTTACAATAAACTGATTTGCACCCATGTCAAAATCAGCCCTTATTTAAGTGTTACATTTTCCAAAAGCCCATATTCTCTGAAAAAATAATTCTCCTTCCATTGTAAGCAACAGTTAAAATAATTTTCTTTAGTTTAATTAGCAGTTAATTGAATGATTAAATATGCATTTTAAATAGCCAAAAAATGAAAGCATGTTATTGTACTAGGGAAAGAAGCCCGCCCATTAACATTAATTCAGATTTAACAAATGAGTTGATTAGAGGAAAAGGAAAGAGGAACACAGTTCATTAAATGCAACCTAATGCCAGGTCCCTCTTCCCCCGCAGACCTAATGTTCGCTTATGGCACCTTAGGAAAAAAAAAAATCAATGACTGAATTCTTGCATTCCCAAGAACATACTTCTCTGGTGAATGAATCATGCACTGAATCTACTGTTGTTGATTTTTTTTATTTACTTGTCTTCCCCTTCAAAGAGTTTATATTCACTTTGTTTGCAAATTATGGAAAATAATTGAAGGCATGCATGTGTATGTCGAACCAGGAGCATGGCTGCTATTTAGTTATGGCCTAAGCTTCTTGATTTCTTAATTTTCTTTGACATAAGTAAGGACCCATGTTGAAACTAACTCAGAAATATTAAAATAAAGACAGGGGTCAGAATGACCAAGATGTGCGCCTGGTGGAATTCAGCCAGGTCTGGGGATAGGCAGGACCAATGGAGTGGGAAAGAAAAGACATCATGCATACTACTTGGGGTGACAAGTCTTCAAGGGGGTGAGAGGTGGATATGCAGATTAGAGGTCTATGTCTGTGACTCAGATTTGCTCAAGACTCAGAGAAGGATCTTCAGAAGTAGCTGAAGTAGGAGGGGCAAGGAGAATAGAGAGGAATCATCATCCAAAATTTGAAAACAAAATCAACCAAACCAAAAACAGTTGTTTGTGCCTGCTTTTTTCACTAGAAATGCTATAAGATTTGGGTTTTTCAAACAATGGTTGACCAAAAGGGATGGGACATTCTTCCTTCCCTCCAAGGGGCAGTATGAGGTCTCAGCACAAGGAAAGAGCCAGCTGAGTGGTTGTCAGGGCAGACCTGCAGCTGCGGGTGGCAGAGTCCAGTCCTTTTGCCAGTTTTGCAAGCAGCGAGAACCTTGACAGAGTCCAAAAGGACTTTTCATTAGTTCATGTGAATTTCCCTTAGAGAGTGCCAGGGCAGTGGTAGGATTCTGAAGGAAGCTAGAAAACCCACTGTACTATTTTACTGTGACTCTCTTTATACCCAGCCAGGCATTAACCTTAACTTGCTGGAAAATTTCAGAAACTTCCCTTCTACTCAGAGAAAAGGCTTCATGGGGTGTTGGAATCACACTGGCTGTGGGTTCAACACACATGGGAAGAGTTCCATGACCCTGCGTGCTGTGTGCCAACTGCTGCTCCCAGTCAGTGCTTGTCCATTCAGTTCTCACAACAGCCTGTTACTATCCTAGTCCTCTGTGTGAGAAGACAGAAGCACAGGAAGGTTAAGCAACTTGCCCAGGCCACACAGCTTCTAATTGGGGAACGTGGTGCTAAAACAGATGGTGCAGTGGGTTGAGCGCTGCACTGTGAAGCATCCGTGGCACAGCAGCATGAGTTCAATCCTTGGCCAGGGAGAGGACCCACATGGTGTAGCAGACCTCTCCTGCCTCGCCTTCTGCTACGCTCAGCAGTGTGTTTCAGTTGATATGGCCGGTTCTGTTCCCCACTCTGTCTCTGGTGAATCTTCTCACCATCTATGCCTCAGTGCTGTACCCCAGCTCTTGTATGCATGAATAAATAAATCGTAAAAAAAAAACAAAAAAAAACCAGAGAGCTTGACTCTAGTGACTGTCTTCTGACCACCAAATAATACTCGTCACACATAGCACAGAACACGTGCTCACTAAATGTTTGCTGATTCAAATTATTTTATCAGGAGATTAAATATGCTTTCTCTGGCCTTACTAAACTGACCAAACCTAAAATCAAATAGAAAAATTCTTACAAGTACCCTGTCTGAAACAAAACAAAACCTCAAATGATCATAACAAGGTGAAATTGATTCAATTTTCTGAATAGGCAAGGAAAATGACTTCATGCATTCAAGATCTTCTTATCCCAAATTTCTAGGTTTCACCACCTACATCATGACAAGTAAGCTAGTCTGTGCTAGACCCTGGAACTCCTGACTGTCCATTCAGACCTTTCTTCCAGTATCATCTTGCTACTAGTCATGGGGTTGTCATAACCCAAAAGCTTTCCTGGAGATCCATAACTTGAATGACCAGATCTCCAGTGTTGTGTTTCTTTCATTCTTCCTTTCATCCAGTTACCAGGTGAAGAATAATTCTGACTGGATATACTATGTAATCATTCTCATCAATAAATAATGAGAATCAACCAATTCACAAGGCAAAAATAGACAAGATACAGTGCACAATCATTCTGACTTCCACCCCAAAGTGTCACCACCACTTAGCTTGAGTCAGGCAATCACACAGCTACCATAAAGGGTTGAGTAAGTCAAGATGCCACCAGCCTGTTCTCCATGTTCACTTACCTTGGTGTGGAGAATGATTGGCAGTGGCAGTAAAATCAACAGAGTAAAAGCTACAAGGAGAAACCTGCGGTAAATCAAAATATAACTGAAGAGGTTCATTGTTCTGAGCAGGTGCCTTCAAGAGTTCTTCTCAAAATAAGGCAGGTGTTAAATAACCAACATGGATTAATATTTTTCTAGTTCATCATTTTCACTTACTGCCTGATATTGACCAACATGAGTTAAAATTAAATCTCAATTTTTATTGCTTTACTGTCACAATTAACACAGAGAGATAAGCTCAGAGTATTTGCAAGAAATCAAAGACCACTTGCTGGTATGGCTTTTGAAAGGTGAAACTATTGGTTCCTATTTCTTCTATAAACTGGAATGTAGACTAGAACACTAAGAGAAAGCAAAACTTGAGATTGGCCAAGTTTTCCCACCCAAGGCCCCCACCTCCTTCCATGTCCCCTGGCTTCTGAGGTGTGCAATTGGAAAGGTGCCTTGAACAAGTCCATACTGGATGTGCCAGTGCCCTTTATAAGATGCACATTTTGAACATGTGAGGTGAAATTAACAACACCAATGGCAGGTATCTCAGTGTATGAATAAGTGAAAGGGAAAGTTTTTGGTACAATTAAATTTTTCTGGGTTTCTCAGATAATATATTGAGGCAGTCTACAATACTACTTATGTGAAGTTTGGCTCCAAGAAGCCTTCCTGACCTCTCCCATTCAGGAATTCTCTGCTCCTGTTCAAAAGATTAATATCTCTGCTTTTGATGTTGAGCATTTTTCTCTGCAATATCACACTCAATTGCCCAATCATTTCTTCATTGTTGAAAGCAAAGTTCTGTGTCTATCTTGGGCTTTGTTGTCTCTTTCAATAGGAAACCAGAAGTTACTATAGAATCATATAAAACCTTCCTGGAAAGACTTGTTCAAGATTGACTTGATACTATTGTGCTGATACTAGGTAATTATCAAGGAAGCTGCACAAAGATGAGTCACTGGGGCCAACACGCACACATTAACACACACTTAGACCATTGGGCAAGGCCATGGGAAAATGTGGACTGTTCCAACAATGATATGGAAGATGTACTCAGAAACTCCATAGGACTAGGTGTAGGAGACACTTAAGGCATGAATTATTGAGAAAGGGAACTATCAGGGTCATGACTAGAAGAATGTCTATAGCTAAAAGTCTGATTAGCACAGGTCGGAAGACTGGCCCATGTACAGATGAGGATGTTCTTTCTTGGATCTGCAAAATGGCATGAGAACAATTTGATTATGCAGAACCTTCGGTGAATATATGTCAGAGCAGTGCTGAATACTCAGAAAAAAAAAAGCATTGTTCTGTAGTTCTGCCTATCCTGTATCTTGCTTTGTAACTTTGTTAATTCTGCTAATAAAAACTGGTGAGCAGAGTAAATCTGGAATCTTTCCCCACCTGCCCTCCCAGACTTCTCAATGCCCTTGTACTTTCACTTTGGCTATCCATGACAACTAGTGACTCTTGTTTCTTATTATGTTGTAAATTAATCATAAAAAAAATAAAACAGGGACTCCCTGGTGGCCTTGAGCACAGCACTGTGAAGCATCTGCCACACAGCAGCACTAGTTCGATCCCCAGCCAGGGAGGGGACCCACATCCCACTGCAGACCTCTCCTGCCTTGCCTGCTGCTTCTCTCAGTAGTGTATTTCAGTCCATCTGCCTGTTCTGCTCCCCACTCTGTCTCTGGTGAATCCTCTCACCTCCTGTGCCTCTCACCTGTACCCCAGATCTTGTGTGCATAAATAAATAAATCTTTAAAAAAAATAATAAAAAGTCCTCAAGTAAACAACTACTCTGCACCAAGCAATAGGTGTAAACAAAATACATTTCCTTTTGAAATTTAGTCAATTTTTCTTGCAACAAATAACATTTTATGTAATCTATGATTAGCTTTTAGACCTTATTTTGAATTCCACACTAACTTAACTGCTTCTTTTCCCATTCTTTTAGACAAGGAAGATAACTCTTTTACCAATATGCAACCTATTGTTAATGTAAATAAGAGAGCACTTTTCCCCTCTAAAAATCTAAATTTATAAAAATACATAACAGATAGAGATGCAGAAAAATAAGCATAATAAACAGGGAGGTAAAGTCTTCCAATCAGAAAGGCATATTACATATTGAGTCTCAGGTGGAAGAGAGAATAATTATAAATAAAAGTAATAAATTATAATACAAACAAAAGGCATACTAGTGTTTCCCAAAAATCTACATTATAAAAGCTCAGTTACTCAAAGCAGTTTCAATACTTTTTTCTATGTACACTCACAGCTCATTACATACTTTTTCTTTCCATTTTTCTGCTATGTTTTTGAAGAAACCATTTCTTTTCTCAGATTTCTTTAGGCCAACTGGTGAGACCCTCTGAGTCTCACTTTCTCTTCTTAAGAGGATTTTACTTTGTGAGATGACACCCAAAATGGAGACATTTGTGTGACATTTAATGGAAATGATGACCTGTACATGCAGGGAACAGTGACACTCAAGGAACCAGAGACACTGAAGAAAAACCCTTGACATTTGTCAATGCCTCTTTTCTGTGTCCTATTTCCCCTATTCTGATGCCTATTTCTCACCAGACAAAGGCTGGGGAACCCACCTATTATGGCCTGAGATTCTAGACAACTTGATCTTCTGTGGGCATTCCTTATTACAAAATGACTCTACTTTTGCTTTATGTTCAGCCAATCTGCTGTTCAGTGGTTGTTGTTGTTTTTTTCTCTATTGTCAGAGAGAAAAGATCTGACAGTATAATTCACAGGAGATACGATTAACAGATATGATTAACAGAGAGTCATACCTCTGCAAGGGTCCCCAGGAAATGAAACCTTACTGTGAGACTCAATACATCACAATTGACTGTTTTCAACTATTTGATGGAAAATGAATCAAGCCATTGTATAATCATGGATTAGTCCATTTAAAATATAAAACGTACAAACCTATAAAAGTTTTACTCCTATTGATGATTCATCTAGTTATTTAACTCTGTGCCTAGAAATTCATATTCACCATATCTCAATCTTCAAAACCCACTACAAGGCATTGGTATTGTATGAACTGCTATTCTTTCTCTTTTACAGATCTGGAAACTAAAATACAAAGAGGCAAGTAAATCATCCTAGATACTAAGTGGCATAACAATGATTTAAATCCAGTTCTTTTTGGCTCCTAAGGCAAAGTTTATTTTAATATTATGTCATATGTCTACAATAATAACTGTTAACATGACAGCAGACACAGATATACTCTAATCTGGAATTTGTATAAAGGCTTCTGATTTAGTTGGTTTAGAAATTGTAGCTATAGGACTTGTTTTATTTAATATTCACTGACTTACAATTGGACATAACTTAAATGACACCCAGGTTTGGGCATAAAGAGAAAAAAGAAAACATTATCTATTCTGGTTAACTACACAAAGAAATTAGATTGTCCAAGATGTTGATATTTCATAAGATGATCCTACATACTTGTTTTCTGGTTGTCTCTTCTGTCACTGTTACAACCATATTTGTGCTTTTCCTCAGCCTTTCCCAAGAATATCCTTTCCTCTCTGCCTTTTAATACCCCCATGCTTGCAATGTGACCCCAGATCCACTCCTTATTACAAATTTATAATGGCAATTCTAGCCCATTTCTGACTTTCCATGAACCAATCCAGGCAGTTTCTTGGGCCAAATGCATTTATATTATCTCAGGTGTGGATTCTCTACCTCTTGGATCAAAATATAACTTAGGGATTTTCATGTTTATTTTCTAAAATTTGATAATAATTAGATTAGTATTGGTAAGATATATTTTGGCCTGTGAGTAGACTGATTTACATTAATTACTATTTTAATAATGTCTGTAAATCTTAGATCCTCAATAAGATTGTCAACTCTTTGAGTACAATGGACATTAATTTATTTCCCTTACTTTCCTAGCAAAGTACAAAGGACAAGTGAATACTTAATTAAAATTCTCTAAATTTACCTGTAAATGTAGATAAATGGGGACCAATGAGCCTCATTATTTACATGTATGGTTTACAAGAGTTGTTCTTCAATTCAGTACATATACTTGCAAGACCATATGGTTTTTCCAATGGGTGATTATTTGATCCATTGCAAATTTACCCATAAACACTTAGACAAGAAAGTGTATAGGCTTAGCATAAATTTTGACTAGAGAAAAAAATTCTATGTGCTTTGTTACTATTAGTGAAAAGTCAGTAAGACACATTTGTATATAAAAAGAAAATTTTATGTCTTATTTCCATTATGTGTTCCTCATTTATTCTTAGAATTTTCAGAGTTCAAAGTACATGCCAGTTTTAATCAATTGCTGTTTAGTTAATTGCAATTAGTCTATTGTTGCTGAAAATGTGGACTCAAGGAATACAAACCAGATTTTCTCTTGACAGTCATTTGCTTCTAAACTTTGACTAATCCTTAGTTGTGAAAGTGACTTATGATTCATCCCATTTATATGTCCTAGTTATCTTCATAAATTCCATTATTTTCAGATTTCACACAGTGAAGAGTTTACTCTAAGTGTAATTAATATACGAGCTATGTCCCAGGACAATTTTAGATACTGTGAAAACCAAAATCATTTTTTCCTTTTTTATCATGCAGTTGTCACCTTTGTCTTGATTTACGCATCCCACTGCCCCAGTCCCTTTTGGAGCTCACTAAGTGGTCTGATAGTCCAGAAGTCTGTTTTTGTTTTATTTCGTTCTTCTGCTTATTTTCTCTCTACACCACATATGAATGAGAGATTATGGTGTTTGTCTTTCTGCCTGACATATTTCTTATAGGTCCCTCCATGCTGTTCCCTCATGCTGTTATAAATGACAATATTTCATCTGTCTTTTTAGATAAATAGTATTTGTGTGTGTTTGTGCATATACATACCACATCATCTTCATGCAATTATCTGTTGATGGACGCTTAAGTTGTTTTATGTTCCTGGTTACTGTAAATATGCTGTAATGAGCATGGTAGTGCATATTTCTCTTTGAATTAATGTGTTTTTTTTTATTTTGGGGGTAAATATAACCAGAAGTGGGATAGCTTCCAGGATCACATGTAATTTCTATTTTTAATTTTTTTAAGTCATGTCATACTGCTTAATACAATGGCTGCACCAATTTACCTTCTTACCAACAGAGTATAAAGTTTCCCTTCTCTCCACACCTCTCCAAGATTTGTAGTTTCTTGTCTTTTGGATAATAGTCATTCTCACAGGTGTGAAGTAATATCTCATTGCTGTTTTGATTTGCATTTCCTTAATAAGAAGAAATGGTAAACAACTTTTCATGTGCCTATTTTTTTTTAAAGATTTATTTATTTATTCATACAAGAACTGGGATAAAACCAGAGGTGGGCAGTGTGTGTGTGTGTGTGAGAGAGAGAGAGAGAGAGAGAGAGAGAGAGAAAGAGAGAAGATTCACCAGAGACAGAGTGGGGATGAGAACAGGCGGATCTACTGAAATACAGAAGGGAGCAGCAGGTGGTCTGCTGCACCATGTGGGTCACCTCCCTGGCTGGCGGTTGAACTCATGCTGCTATGGCTGCAGATAGCTTCATAGTGCTGTGACTTAAGCCCTTGTACCATCAGGGAGGCCCTCATGTGCCTATTTGCCATATGCTAAGTCTTCTTTGGTGAAGAATCTATTCAGATCCTCCCCCATTTTCAGTGAGTTGCTTGCTTTTTAATTGTAAAGTTGGATGAGTTCTTTGTATATTAATCCCTTGTCAGACATATGATGTGCAAATATGGATGCCTACTCAGTAAGATGTCTTTTTGTTTTGAGTACATTTTAATATTTTCAATTTCTTTATCTTCACCTTGCTATTCATTAGACAATGAACTCTCCTGATGAAAATAGCAAAATATATAATGTATATAGTGAAATCTCCAGATCCACATCATTTAGCTGTATCAGTTTTTATTTTTATTTCCTAGAATAAAGGATAAAGTAATTATCTAGGGCAAGCTAATCTACCCTAGTGAGTCTAGACACATGTACAAGTCCCTAAAGACCTACTTTGGTATTATCTATTATTAACCACAACTTTCATTAACATTCCTTCAATGCCATAAAGTAAATGACTGACAAAAGAGATGAAAATTGAACTGTGTCCCATGGAGTGAGGATCTGAGCTCCCATGAACCGAGAAGCAAAACAAATTCCAAGAGAAGAACCTACTTCTAGCAAAATAGCAGCTGCCCAAACACCTTAGCACCCAGTTCAGACAGAGTGGACACACTCTCCCCTGGCCGGGGAGGGGGGGGCAGCAGGAGGGGGGCAATGTTTTCCTCTTGATGGAGTCAAGTTATATCTTTAAGTTCTCTATTGAAGATGAAAGGGGAGAATTTTCAGTGATGAAGTGAGGAAGAGGGAGATAATATGAAAAAGGGAAAAGGAGAAAGATCTTCTGGAGTATTTTGCAGACCATTAGAAAAGAAAGTTGAATAAAGCTGCCTACAATGTCTGTTTCCTGCTGCTCCCTGCTCGACTCTCTCACACCTTCCCTATCACCTGTATAATAGTCAATTTCCAGCCATTGTCACTCATGAGATGGTATTGCAATTTTCACTAATAGCAAAAAAGCACTTAGAATTTGTTTCCCTAATCAAAGTTCATGCTAAGCATACACACTTTCTTGTCTAAGTATTTATGGGTAAATTTGCAATGAACCAAAGAATCCTCTACTGAAAAAAATATGATCTTACAAGTATAAATACTGAATTGAAGAACAGCTCTTATAAACCATACATGTAAGCATATGCTCTGACTAGTTATCTGTGCTTCCTATATTGTAATTAACTCTGTTTGCTATCCTGGGCACTAATCTCAGTATTCAGAGGTGAGCCCAGGCTGCCCCCTTCACCAGGTGCAGCATGATTGTTAGCACATGATGGGAAAGCAGACCTGAGTTAAAAGGACTCTGAGAGAACTTTGGCAGCTCTAGGTCTCCTAGGCGAGGAAGCTTAGAAACAGATCACTCCACAGAAATAGATCAGATAGAACATTTACCTCATCCTGGCTGATCCAAGCATTCACTCCTCTTGTAAAGTCAGAAGCATATCATAGAGTTCAAATTAGGCTGTCAGAAACTGCTTCAGGGCATAACTAGAGAGACCAGTTAAAAGAAACCAGTGAGGCAAAAATTTCCCTCTGGTCATCTCAGTTCAGCTATGAATTCACTGTTGCTCACAGTCAAATGTGCCCTTTTCTTTCTTGAAAAAAAAAGTTATTACTCCTACTATTTTACTACTAAAATATTGTTCTTTGAGCTTAGACTCTCCTTCCTTTGGTGATAATGAAGAGACAATGTGTTAACTTCGTTCCTAAAAGCTGTTCCATTTTAAGTGTAGTAAGTGGTGTTGACCCCATCCAGTGCACTGTCAAGCTGACCCACTTTCCTTGGGAATGATTTTTTAGCTAAATACAGTATATTTCACAATATGCCTTTAACAATATGGGAAGTCAGTCACCAGCCCATCTTACAGTGATTTTCTGTCGGCATAGCTACATAGCAGCATTCGCAGCTCTTCACCTCTTAACTTCTTTTACTATTTGGGTTCAGTGACTTTGGGTTTTCAATGGTTTGTTATAGAACTTCATTGTTTGAGGGAAATATGTGTCTTGTGACTGTTAACATTAGAGAGAAACATACCAATATGTATTCTGACTAGTTATTTGTGCTTCCTGCTTTGTTCATTTACTTTACCAAAGTCATAGAAGTACATTTTCAGAACAACATACTCTGCTCAATTTCTGATTGGACAGTTAAACCCCATTAATGGACAGACCATGAGGAAACAGCTTAATTTTTAGTTTTGAATAAACATAGTATTAAATTATAATGGTGAGAGAGAGTTTGAATTCTGGGAGGTTGTAAAAGAAATGAGACTAATAAAGTGGACCCAAATAAAAACCTTTCTAGTGAGTGAACTGATGTAAGCTGCTGTGTCTTCACAGTCTGCCATCACATGGAGAAGATAGCTAGCATGCAACACTGGCTCAGCAGAGTGTGAGCCAAGCACTTCGGGAAGATCACTAGTTCTGATTGTTCTATTTTCATAACAATCTCCATTTTCATAGTCCCTAAAAGAACTAATCATTAATTCTCCAAAGAGTCCTGATCCAATGTTTTCTCTTACTTTTAGAGGATCACAGTACCCCTTGTTTAGAAAATTGTTCAAGTTTCCTATGATATAACAGCAACAAAAACCCTTTCTCAGCCCTGCTTGAATGCCTCCAAGGACAGCTGACTCATCCCTCATCTCATATTGAAATAAGTGCATCTCTGTTAGATTTTAGTTTTCTTGACATTCAGCCTAAATTTATCTTCCTACAGCTGCCATCTTCTATTTAATCCTGCTTTGGGGCATCATGGGAGAAGGGAAATCAAGTTACTCCATATAACAATCTTTATACAATCTTATTTGTGTGTGTGTGTGTGTTCAAATTTATATTTGCTTCGAAAATCCCTTGTGTCTCAAATGTTAACTCTGTTCGCTATCCTGGGCACTCATTTCTAAGTAAGAACATGGACTAGTTTTTCTTTGTCCTTGAATTGGTGCCTGAGTTGGATGCTACATTGTAAATGCTATTGAGTAGAGAGGAACAAGACTGAACTATCACCTTTCTGGTTCTCAATGTGGTACTTAGAGTACTACAGGCTGCACTGGGGAGCTTCTTTGTATTGTCCCAAGACAGTGCAGCAGTGTTTTAGGTTTACTCCCCCCAAAGCCATTCAAAATGTTCTGTATGTGCTATAGCTAAGGGATCCCTATCTTATCATCTTGATAATATGGCAAATTTCATCTTTTAAAGTTTTTACACCGGCTTTAAATTATCATGACTTCTGTCACTCATCATATGCAATCTATACACATATTTAATGATAGTGTCCTCCATATTTTTATCTAAAATCATGGATGATATACTTAACAATTTCCCTCTCCAGAGACCTTCCTTCAAGGTGACATTCTAGCATTAGAGAACAGCTTTTGGATACACACAAAAGACTGACTGGATTGTCTTCTTTTAGCAGGAAATCTTAGATCTAACGTTAGACTGTAATTCATTCACTGATGTACAATTAAGAGAAACGACTTTTGCTTGTTGACAATGAAGAAGGCATTTTCCTGTCTTCTGTATTTAAAGACAAATCCATATTCTTATACATTTTTTTTTGAAATCCATCCTAGAAAGTTATATTCCCCATCTAACCTTTGAAGTTATTATTCTCTTATGAAAATGAAAACATGTACATTAAATATAAAAATAGCAATGCAAAATCAAACCAAAGAGTCAAGAGATTTTCTATCACAAACTATCACCTACAGAACCTCAAGAAATCTAGCTTCCATAGTGTAAAGGAAACTTTAAGATGATTTTACACGAAATCCTTCATCTTCTCATAAGCCCAGGAAGTTACTGTGATCACTCATCCTGGAAGATGTTTTCACAGACCATGAGCAAACATTTTTTCAGAATTGACTCACTGCCACATATTTGCACTAATTATCTGGCAGTTAGTGACTCGTCTGGGAATGTGCACTTTGAATTTAGGTGAAAGTTACAACTGAACAAGACTAAATTTGAAGTGAAGAAAATTGGGTAAAAGTATAACTACTCTGATGAGGGTGCCAAAAAATTTTAACAGGGAAGTAAGTGTCTTTTGCACAAATAGTGCTGGCACGCACATGCACAAAAAGTGAGTTGAACCCCTATCTCACATGATATGAAAAAATTGACTGAAAATGAACTCCTAGAAGGAACCTAAAATAAATCTTTGTGGCTCTGGATTTGGCTTTTTTTTTTAAAGATATGATATGAAAAACACAAGTAACCAAATTAAAACGACAAATTGAACTTCATCAAATTTAAAAACTTTTGTGCTCTAGAGACACTACAAGAGAGTGAAAAGATAACCTGGAGAATGGGAGAAAATATTTGCAAATCCACAACAACAAGTGAGACAAATTTTTAAAAATGAACAAAAGATTTACATAAGCATTTCTGTAAAGAAGACAGAAATCACCAAAATACACATGAAAGACGATCAAGATCACAGGTCACCAACTAGTTACAAATAAAAACTATAATGGAATATAAACCACATTATACCTTTTAGGGAAGCTGTAACCTAAAAAGAAATAGAGACAATGTTGGCAAGGATGTAGAGAAATTGAAATCTATATGTGGTTGGGAATGTAAAATTGTACAAGCACTTTAAAAAACAATTTTGATGTTCTTAAAAAAATTCAATATCAAGTTAGCATATCACCTAGAAATATGTTAGTAAAATTAAAATATGCCTGCACATAAAAACTTGTACATGAATGTTCACAACAAAAGTTTTCATAATATTTTTGAAAAGTGGAAACAACCAAAGTGTCCTTCAGACAATGAAAGAATAAGTAAATGTGGTATATCCATGCAGTGGAATATTATGCAGTCACAAAAAAGTTCTGATACATAGGTCAACTTTGAGAACATTATGCCAAGTGAAAGAAGTCAGTATAAAAAGGCTGTGTATTATTACACATAGATGAACTGCCCAAGACAGGCAAGTCCATAGAAACAAACAGAACTAGTGGTTGTCAGGATTTGAAGAAAGGGAAAATGGAGAGTAACTGCTAATGGCATGGAATTTCTTTTTATGTTATGAAAATATTCTGAAATTCAATAGTGGTGTTGAATAAGTTTGTGAAATACTAGAAAAACAACACTGAATTGTTGAAGTGGATATTATAGCATATGAATATTATCTCAGTCTAAGAACATATAAAACTGCTCAAATTACATAATAAATATGAAATTACTTGAAAAGTACAAAGTGCTTTATCAATGGTTCTCAAAATTTTGGTCTCAGAAGCCAGCTAGACTCAAACCTAAAAATTTTCTTCTCACACCCTATTATAAAGTAACACTGAGAAAATTTTTTAAATATTCAGCATTTTGTTTAAAACCATAAATAACAATCCCATTATATGCTAACATAAATTACATATTTTAAGAAACATAAATTTACTTTCCAAAAAAATTATTAAGAATGATGGTAGTGTTTTATTTTTGCAAATCTCTCTCGAGACTGAAAACAGCTGGATTCTGCATTCAAGTTATTTCTGTATCATAGGTCCTGTTGTCTCTGGAAAACTCCACTGTGAATTTGTGAAACAATGAAAGAGATAAAAGCAAATAATGTATTTGTCTTATTATGAAAATAGTTTTGAACTCATAGTGTTTCTGAAAGGGTCCTGGATACCCACATGGGTCTCTGAACCTCATTTTGAGAAATGCAGACATGAGATAAGCTGGTGTTATTAAAAAGAAGTTTGTCTTTTGAGGGAGATAGGTAATTAGAGGTGTTCATTAAATCTGATATTGATGAAAAGAAATCTATACCTAGAGAAAAATGATATTAAAAATTGTAATTACTAAATTCTAGAACATGGAGAATTCTGTTATAAAAGAAACCCAGATATCATTATAGATTAAGGTAGCCAGAAATATGATAACTATTTTTTTGTCCAAACCTGGTAACTTTTGAGAATAATGTGGATGCTGTTAAGAATTATTTGGGGACTATCCCTGAAAATTTCATCATGTACTCCTCTTAGCCAAGGCAGCTAACCTGAATACCAAAATAAAGATCTGGGAGCTCTGTTTGGAGAGAATGACGTGGTAAAAGGAATAGAGGCTGACACTCAACAGATTAGTTCATAGCATAGAGAATTTGTAGAAATCCTAGGAACTCACAGAAACTTAAGAATAAGAATTGTACTCAGAATTTCTAGCATTTAAGCGAACCTATTTTTGAGTGATATGAATGACAAGACTACTACTCTTAGTAAGGAATCTTATCTACAGTCCTGATGGATTTGCTAATTCTCAGGGCATAGGGCTTAATCTCCTTAAGAGAATAAAATGCATCAGTGGTGAAAATAACTGGAAAATTGATTCCTCCTCCACCATGGAGGACAAATGGATGAAGTATTTTAATTAAGGTCAGTGTCTTTCCTTGGATAACAGATAAGAACAGCCCTTTAGTAGAGATTGCAAACCCAAATGCCTTCAGATACCAGGCTGTCAGAAATAAAAATGAAAGGAAGATTGGGGATTTGGGTACCACTGAAAGTAGATGACCCATGAAAGGAAGCAGACACTCAAAGTGCCATTTTGTTGCAGTGATGAGATTTCTTTTAAAAATTCAGAAGTATATTCTTTTATATGAAATATCCTGATATTTAAATGTTATCAACAATTCAGTCTGACATTAATTGTTAGACATTGTAGCTAAGCAATCCTTGGAATGTAAAATGAATCTACCATGACTTATGATTGGAAATACACTTACAGATACATTTATTATTGCAGAGAAGGATGAGTTAAAAGTATGCTATAGAAACTTAACTGAACTTCAAGTTGTAATATTTTAATTCAAATCCCTCTATCAGAGTTGAACTTTATGGATAAATGCTGACTCAAACCATGGTTACACTAAGACAATCTTTTCTCACCACTGCATTACCTGTACTTCAACATCCCATTATAAGATAAGTGTAACATGCAAACAGTTCCATAGTATACCTTATGTTCATGCCTTGCATACAGATAACATACCTTAAGATCATACTAAATAAAATTATGTAATTTTTGGTAGGGGAAAAATTAGTGATGTTGACTTTGCCCAGAGTTTGCTATTCTGGCCATATCTTCTGGAGAATTCAGGACCTGATACACACTGCTTCTTTCCAGAGGTTCAGTAGTTAGCATAACTTCAGTGGGCTTCAGCTACTTCAAGGAGTTAGATCGACCCAGACAGTCAGTGTCTGTGATTATGGATTAAGGTCAGTGATTTTAAAACAAGGCCCTTCAGGAGTGTCTGAAAGATGTGATCTATGAGATCTCCATGCCACAGGCAGCTTTAGAAAGAGGAACAATTATATCTAATTTAAAAAAAAAAAAAGAGGAAATAATTGGTGCCCAAGTAACATAGCTTAACAAAAAGGGGGAAAGAGGGAGAGAAATGAGAGAAGAGATTGAAATCCCAGCTGTAGAATCATTCACCTCAACAGACTTTAGACTGAAATCTTGGCAGATGCTCAAACAGACAATGACTCAGTAGCCAGAGCCAGACTCCCTGCCACAACACTTGCAGCAAAATGGAATCAACATGGAGCCTCCCTCCTTCATGTACTCACTTCAGAACCCAGATATCATAGGAGGGAGCCTAACTAACAGAGCCTAAGTCTCATGTCTGTCCCCTTGCTACCAAGCAGCCAGAGAAGGTAGATCCCTGGCTTCTACCTCAGGAAGGCAGGTCTTTGGCATATAGAGAGGAAGAATTGGAAGCAGCAACCCTGAGAAGGGTTCTGAACATTCTGTAATAACTCAGGTGATACGTGGATTCTGACATCAACAGTGGCAGTAGAAAAGAGGTATCAAAACTAGTGTCTACTTTGAGGAGATGGAATCTATTCCACCAGAAAACAGATAGGATAAGGGAATCTGAGAAATAAGGGCCATAGGAATCCTGCCTTGAAAAACAGGGAGAATGATAATCTTAACTAGGACTGGAAAAACAGCAATGTGAAAATAGGGAAATATGTATGCAATGTGTAAAGGATTTTCTTTTAGTGATCAAGAAATGAACTTTTTGAATATTTTCTTTTATGACAATACTGACCACATTGAAATAATCATGTACAAATCCTTGGTTGTGTGAAGAGGATTGAAATGTTCACCCAAACTCAAAACTATATGATTTCTATTCCCTAGACTGCATATATGTATTATATTTTTGCAAATTTGTAATACAGGTAGACAGAAATATTGAGTTGACTTTTTTAACAAGTCATCAAATGTTACTGTTTCTGGCACTTAGTTTGATCTAGTTAGTGGCTTTTTAAAATACATAATTTAGCAACAACAAATGTTGGTGAGGATGTGGAGAAAAAGAACTCTACTACACTGCTGGTGGGAATGCAAACTGGTCCAACCATTATGGAAAGCAGTACGGAGGTTCCTCAAACTATTAAAAATGGAACTCCCATATGATCTAACATTCCCACTCCTAGGAATATATATACCCAAAAGACACAAAAACTGATACATATGAACACCTGCACCCCTATGTTTATTACAGCACTATTTGCAATAGGTAAGACCTGGAAACAACCTAAATTCCAAAAACAGATGATTGGATCAAGAAGATGTGGTACATATACACGATGGAATATTATTCAGCAATCAAAAAAGATAAACTAGAGTCATCTGTGGAAACATGGATGGAGCTAGAAGAGATTATGCTCAGTGAAATAAGTCAGAAGGCAAAAGAAAAACACCAGATGGTTTCACTCCTAGGAGGAATATAAGGGAACCAAATAAGTGACCAAGGAAAAAAACAATAGCAATAATAAAAAAAAGAAGACAAGAACAAATCAGAACACTTTGTGGGGAGTGGGTAGGGAATGAGTTGACGGCAGAAAGAGCACAAGGAACTGATGTGAAGGTGCACTAGTAAAATGGTGGTGGGAAATCCATGGAGACCACAACTAATGTCAAATATATATAAATAAAGAAATAAAATAAAATAAAATGCATAGTTTGTGTCCCAAATTAGTATCTCCAGAGGATATTTCTCTCCGTATTGTTTTGTGGGTGACACTAGTCTAACAAGTCTGGACTATGAAGAAAAGTGACAGGAAGGATGAATTGCTTTGTCTCACATCTACCAGCAGTCTTTCTACCAGGAAGCACATATGTATACTTCTTGGGGGTGCCACTATGGGGAGATGGTGACCCTCATAGAACTATCCCAGTAAAATGGCAGCTAGTAAACATGCTCATGGGCCATGTGAAGCTGCCCTTGGCAGGCTCAACTTTCCTTCCAGCCTAGAGCAGAGCAAAGATCTTATATGTGGGTTGCTCCCTCAGAGCTCCCACAGACTCCATGGAACTTTTGTTTGACAAGTCAAAGTAGTTGTTTCTTTTTCAACAGTGGAGCCTGGCCAGTGAGAAACATCTTTTCTTCACATTTAGTCCTAGGTATTCTAGGCATTCATTTTCTCTTGGAAGCAGTTACTGAGTAATAAGGTCCCTGCAGCTCTGAACAAAGATCTATGTTCATAGATGCCTTTCATCTAGACACTTTGGCCTTGCTATTGTTATGTGCCTGAAAATTCTGTCCTTCATCTTCTGATTCCATCAGTTCTTATAAAAACAAACAACAAACCTCAAAGTGCTCCCAACAACTTTGTACTGTCATAAAATCTACAGAAGTGGCTCTAGGTTTACTGGAACAATATTATTTAGTTTCATACAATACATATAACCTAATAAGCAAAATGCCTTCTGTGATGAGATGGGAAGAGACTCAGGTTGATGTTACCAGACGTGGGTTCTAATCTTGGTTCCATAGATTGACTTTCGGCTATGTGACGTTCTCAAGTCAATTAGTGTCTTTGAAAATTATCTAAGAGACCAAAATGAAGACATGGAAATATCTGTGAAACTACTTAGCCAGCTGCCTAAAGATGTTCAAACAGATGTATTACTGATGCAGCATAGTTTCAGAAGGGGTATTCTGGACCCAGAATGATCTATAAAGTCCTAGATAATCTGGCTACATCCAGGGAATCTTTTGTTCACCTCCATCACCTTCTAACTCATAGTCCTTCAGTCACATCAAGGCGTCCCACAGCTATTGTCTCTGGAATTCTCTGTATTCCATTCTTGACAAACTCTTGCCCACCTTTCAGGTGTCAGTGTAAATATCAGTTTTTGAGATAAAACTTCCTGATCCACCCCAAGTGTATTGATTCTATCTCAGCTAGACCCTCAACGTTCTGGTATTTCTGCTTTACAGCTCAGCTCAGAATTATAATTTAACAAACATTTCTGGAAAAAAATGGTATCATGTCAGTATTTACCATCATACTATAATTTCTTAAAGAGCAGAGGTGATTTCTGTCTGATTACTGGGACCTAGCTCTTAGTCTCTGGATCTAGATCTACAGATATAGACACAGACAAATCTATATCTGGGGTATAGGCTATAGAAGGTACACAATAAGCATTTGTTGAATGAAGGAATGAATGAGAAAAGGAATTTTAGTTCTAAATGTAGACCAGCACTTTCACACTTTCTAATGTTCCCATTCTATTCTCCTCATTGCAAATGTAATTGGTGATTGGGACCTTTAAAATCTGATGTCCAAGCATTAGCTCAGACCAATTAAACCAGTGTCTCCTGGTCAGAGTTCAGAATCATCATTTAATAAAAATTCTCATTACTGATGCTATTATGAAGCCAGGGTTGAGAGTCATGAATTATTATACTATATCCTTATTGTCTATTGACATTTTTATCTCTGCCAGGAGGTTCACACTTTTGAAATAAGACTTTGAACTAAGACTTTACCCTATTAATTGTCCCATTACTTGGATCTCAAATAAAACTGAGTGTCAATGAACTCGGTGTTTAAGAATGAATGATAAACATATATCATAGGGATTTAAGTAAACACAAGTCAACACCAGATCACTTTTATGTCAGACATAGATAGTAAGGGAAGGTGTTAGTAAAGAAAACTATTTCTAAGTATTATTACACCAAGGTATTCTCTATTCAGTGAGAAAAATCTATAGAAATCTATTGCTGAAAAAATTCAAGGTGATTTTCTCCCTCTTGGATAACACAATAGTATTTAGTCCCTCTTGGATAATATAAAAAGCATTCCAAAGTATTTTATTATGAGAGAGAAATTGGATTGAGAACTATTACAAATTGAAGCAGACATGTACACAAGTTTCACACACACACACACACACATGCAAGCCAGTAGAGCAATCTCTGTTTTCTTTATAGTTCTAAATGTAGACCAGCAGAACAGCGTAAAAATCAGTTTCTCCAAAACTCAATTGTCAAGAACTATACTGATTTAACCACCTGGGTCTTCTGGTCACAGGAAAAAGAAATAGGTTTATGCATGGGATGTTCTACTTACCTATATAACCAGGAGCTTTCCATATTTTAGAGGAGGGGCCTGTGAACTTCTAGAATTCTTACTGATGTTCTTAGAAGGTTTTTCCTAAGAAAACAGAATATAACTTCTATCAGATTCTCAAGAGTCCAAAACCAAAAAAAATCACAGCTGAAGGTAGTAGGGGATATCTACCACTGTGGCAATAGCTTGCCATGGGTCTGGAAATCTGATCAAGTCTTCAGAGCCAATCTCAGCAGACTTGAGACTTTTCAGGCTTGTTCATAGTTTCCAGCTCAGCCATATAGTGACCCTAAGGACAAGTCTGCTTTTCATGTCTTTATTTTATAGTTGTATCTTTAGCTGCCACTCAATTTAAATCTACCTTATTGAAGGGTCCTAGGATTTTTCATCCCAACATTCTCTTCTCTCTCCATCTTTATCAGCATTTATTTCCTGACCACTTATTTAGTCTCTTTTTCAAGTGTGTCTCATTCAGATGATTTTCATAAGATCTGCAGAGTGTTTCAGATTGTGGACCCCAGCAAACATTGACTTTCAATGAGCAGATAGAAGAACTTTTGAGAGAAGTGGTGGATCCATCAGAGAGAACTGGAAGAACCAGAGAGAGAATGGATTTAGGACAGAATAAGTTACAGGATGGTTAGGCTGTGGCTGCATTCTTGAATGGCTGTCAGGAATGGTCTCATGTAAGAGCACTTTCCTGAAGATGTGGGCTAGAAATAAGGAGGTAGTAGTTTGAGGACTGAGTGAGAAGTGAACCATTGAAGCTAGTGAGCTGGTTTTCTCTTAAGAGAAGGCAAAAAAGGACACAAGTTTTCAGGATACTTATTTATTTGGCTAGAAAGGCCTACAAATGCAGAAGGAAAGGATACAATGGGGAGAACATTCTAGAAGAAGGGATATTTGATTAAACACAATCTTGGCATAGGGAAAATCTATTTTTGTTTTGTTTACATTTCATTATATAGTCTCTCTGAAGGTGAGCTATTTACTTTTCATAGAGGGAGTTATATATTGCAAAACACTGAACCCATAAAGCCTATCTTCAGGAAATCAATACTAAGGTTATATTGAGAAGATAAAGATCCTCTGTATCCTCACCGCCATGTTCCTCCCCTTTGTAATTGGTGGGAGACACACCTTATCCTATCTAAAGCAAACACCTTCACAACTAGTCTTAGTTTCTTTCGAGCATTATTCCCTTGTTCCAGCATTTACAATCTCTGTATATCTATACCACATGCTTAATTCACCCAGTGTCCCCAAAGCATCATCTGATTGCTTCCACTCTAACTCTAAAGTTCTCGAGTATTTACTACTGTCTCCTTTTTCTGAACTTCTATTTACTTATTAAACCCCAGTGATTTGAACTTTGCTTTTACTACTTGCCTTTGCATGTCCCTCATACAACAAGGGGAAAGAGAATCCACACCTTTGGCCTCTGCTGTCTCACTATCTGTTTCAGACTCTGGAGCCAACAATTACTTCCTGCTTACTTTGCCCCTGAAATTCCTTTTCTGTCTTCCCGTTAACACTGTTCCCAAGTTTGACTCCTACATATAGCAGGTATTCAGAACTATGAAACTAACAGTGCAGAGGTGAACGGAGTCATAGGTGCACAGTGTTACTGGGCTACATTGTAGTTGTGGGCAAAGGTCCTGATAAGAAGTACATTTGCTCTTCTTCCTGGTTTCTGACACAGAGCTCCGAAACCCTTGTCATTTCGTTTCCTAGCAACAATAGTGACAAATGTGTTTTGTTATGTTAATGAAACAACCTTTTGGATTGCATCTAAGAATGGGGGCTGGCTGCCAAGAAAAGAAGCCTTGTGATTAAAGGGTAGCGCTTTCAATCCCAGTCCCTATCTCTCTGGGGAGGCACAAAGAAGTTGAGTTCAATCTCCAGTCTCTGATGATTTAATTAACCATGACTATGTCATGAAGTTTCCTTGAAAAGGACAGAATTTGGAGTGCTTCCAGGTTGATGAATACCTGGAGATAGGGGGACAGCAGTGTCCTTAGAGAGGGCATGAAATTTCTACGCCCTTTCCCACCTATATTAGCCTATGCATCTCTTCCATCTGGCTGTTCTTGAATTATATCATATTATAATAAACCAATAATCTAGTAAGTAAAATGTTTCTGTGAGTCTGCGAGATGCTCTAGCAAATTAGTTGAACCTATGGAGGGAGTTGTGGGAACTTCCAAACTACTGCCTATTCCAACTTGAGCTTACAATTGGTATCTAAATTTGGGGACAGTCTTTCGGGAATGAACCTATAACTTGTTGAATCTGATACTGTTAGATTCAGATACTGATAGTGTCAGGATTGAATTAAATTGTAGGACACCAGTTGTGTTGGAGAACTGTTGGCAGTGGGGAACCCTCTCTATAACTCCTGCCTACATATTGGAATTGCCTGATCAGAACCTTTAGATCTTTAATATAAAAATTCCTTGGATTCACACTATTGCCCATCCACTCGATTTCTGTGATCACAAGCAGGAACTTACTCTCATTCTCAAAAATAAAAGTAAAAATTCTTAAGTCACCGATAATGATGAGTATCAAGAGAGTTAAAGTGCTTTGACTAGCACCTGGCAACTGTAAGCTGAATGTTCTATGGCATAGAAAGCAGCTATGTTATTTTTTTACTAATTTAGTGAAAGAATTGCTTATTTTATTACAGATATACTCAGAGATTCATTTGCTTATAAGTCCCAGATCTACTCTACTCTTTTAATTTAGATCCAGAAGGATTTTTGCATAGGCAGATTCTCTTCTCATTATGTTCTACACTAGAATAAGCAATGAAAAAAGAATCAACCTTACAGTGCTGGACACTTTCAGGCCACCATGGCACATATTACATTCTCAACACAGGTTACAGTTATTATTGATTCCCCAGGTGAAAGCCTGATGAAAAAAACAAAGGTTCTCAAGGGGTATTTTGTGGAAATGACTAGAGGAAGTACAAAGCCTCCTAGAGGTCATCTTCAGTAGATAAAATTGAATCCAAGAGCAGGTGCTCAATTCTCCCCCTCCCTCCCACCTTCCCTCCCTCCCTCCCCCCTCCCTCCCTCCCTCCCTCCCTCCCTCCCTCCCTCCCTCCCTCCCTCAAGTCACTGCAAACTGCTTAAAGGAAGGCATCCTGTCTTCCTCATCTCTGTCATTTCCACAATGCATAGTATGATGTTTTGAATGTAGCATATGCTCAGGTGTACCACTGAATGAAAGGAGGGAGTGTAAATGAATGAATACATGACCTACCTATCTGATCGTGTTCCATTTCTCTGACATTTGTATGCCTGAATCTCTTGGTCATCTAACTCAATATAATAATATAAAATATTATTCTAATTTCATAAGTAGTATTATATGTCCCCCACCCCATCTGACATAGCTTAACGTTCTATACCACAGTTTATACCAATTCCCAGCTCAGTGCTATGCAAAGCAGAAGCATCCATCCATGACAGTTCTCTGAGACACTGACTTTCTGCCCTGAATATGTCCTTCCCACTGCTCCTTACAGAGGTCATGTTCCTTCCTGTTCTGAGGTCGGTACATATCCTGCTGAAATGCTCTCCCTTTTGCTCCTTTCTTTTATGAACTTCATCCAGACCTACAGCAGTATATTGCATGGTCATGTACATACTGGTTTTGGGTCAGACAAATTAGCATTCAAGTATGAACTCTAGCATTGCTACACCTGTGACCGTGGTTGAATTTCCATAACCACTTTAAGACTCAATGTCCTCACTTATAAAACAGAAGCAATAAAAGTATGTGGTTTTCTCTTTGTAAGTGTGAATAATAAAAAGTGGTTGTTGTGAGGATTAAATCTGAAAGGCACATGAAGTGTTTTGAACAGTACCTGGCATCGAAGAGCACTTAATGTTCGGTAAATGTTAGCTATAGTTGTTACAATGAGAGTAATTGATAATAATAATAATATAAAACCTTTGGCTATTTAACCTACATGATCTCTTCTTTCCCTGAGCTCCCATTGCACTGAGTCAGCTCCATCCAGTTTGGCCTTCATTGTGCTCTTATTATTTCAAATTTGTAGGTTTTGCCTCCTCAGTTCAATTACAGGCTCCTAGCGGGCACCCAACGCCATGCCAACAGCATGGTAGAGATGCTGTGTAAACTTGCTTGATGGGTCTCGCCTCCAGGCTGCTGAAATAAAACCCAATAATATCACCAAGGGGAACAATTCAGATCAGGAGTGGCCACTTTAGAATCCTCCAAAATCTAATTAGGGGAAGAAGGGTTTTGTGTTATCCCAGACACAATGCAAGAGGAGAACAATTAATGTTCTTGTAAAATCAGAACCGAAAGCAGTCTTCACATCAAATGTCCTGGACTGCAGCTGCGGAACAAGCCCATTGCCACTCTTCCTATAAATCTCACAGCACAACTTTACACTAGCTATTCTGCTTTAGTAGACCTCCATTTGTCTTCAGAATGCAACTTCCTTTTCTGAAGCCACAGATTTGTTTGCTGTCAACACCTGTGATATGAAACTCTTTCATCATCCTGATGATGATAATTAAGAACAGTCACCCCATCCCAAGGCAAGCAGTGGAAAAGGATCACAAAACATCTCGACAACAACGAGGAATATCAATGCACAGAATCACTTCATTTATTTGTTCTTTGAACTTGTTATAAATGCCCCCCGCTGTTCACCTTTTATTGTAGATAAGATAATTCAACACATATAAAGTTGGACTTTAAAGGGATGAATATGTTATCTAAAGCAGTTCTGGGAAAACAAAGTGAAGCAATCACAGAAAAAAAGGAAGCAAACTTCCCCAAGGATTTTGCAAGAGTTCTGGAGGGTTTTACTCTCCATCTCTTACAACTACCTATTGCAATTCTCCTTTTTTCCATCACTACTATCACTGCCACCTACTAGCTCCTGCTTGTTGTTGTCCTGTCCTGCTAGGTACACTTTTGTCTTCTTCATGTCTTCAACAACTCATTTATATTTTTTAAATTTATCTTTCCAATCTTGTCTTAGCATCTCCAAATTCCACCCTAATGTCAACATATGTCATGTTCTTCAGTAGGAATTGTTGAAACAGTCATTCGGTAAGCATTTACTATGTGTCTGATACTGTTCTAAATTTGATACACATCATCACCTCAGTTAATCATTATTACATCTATAATCATTATGCCCTCTACACAGAATGAAGTTGATTATCTCCAGACCAGCCCAGAAAAACACAGGCTTCTCCAAGGCAGACACTGTTTCTTCTAAACATCTAAGTCAGCTTGGACTTCCATAACAGAAGCGGGTGACTTACACATAGATATTGGCTTCCTAGCCTAGAAGCTAGGAGTATCAGGGTACAGCATGGTGGGGATCTGGTAAAAACCTTACTCATGGTAGATAGATGGTCCCCTTCTTCTACATGGTCACAGGATGGAACAAAGGATTATCTCTGTTCTGTCTCTTCTGATAAGCACACAAGTTCCATTCACAAGGGCTGCACCTTCATAATCTACTCACCTCCCAAGTGCCCCATCTTCAAATACCATCCCATGACAGGTTAGGGCTTTGGCTTCCACATGTGAATTTTGGAGAGACATGAACATTCAGTTAATAGCACTAGAACTTGATGTTTCCTCAACCTGAGCTGCCATTAACTCCTTAACCTAGGACACCTTCACTTCCTAACCTCTTGAACATCTATGTGCACTATTTGTGTCTGCTTTTAAACCCCCTTATCCTTCAATCTTTTCTTCTTTATGGATTCTACCAACTCAACACATTACACCATTGCTGGCTCCTTTGTGATCTTCTCACCACAATCTCAAGTCATACCCCTTGCTATTCTGGCATTCCCACCTTTAATAATACATTCCCAACTTATGTGTTCCTACATGCCAATACAATGCCAATACAATGCTGTTATAAAGTCTATCAGTCAAACAGGACTGGACATCTACTTAGCTGTTGCCAACCTCAACTGGGTTTATGCTATTGTTCAGCAAATCCACTTATTCAGCTTTTATTGATCTTCTTGTAACTTCCGTGCCCCTGGCCACATATAAAGTTGAAAATAGTGTGGATTTAAGAAAAATATCTTCAAATTGAGAAAAGAAACTACTTAGAGTTCTATACTGCTTTTAAGGCATAATTTATTAATCATAAAATTATAACAGATATGAAGCATATTATTTATCCATTCATAATGTTTTACATTTGTATAACTATGTAAACTTCTTGCAATAACTCTATGTTCCACAGATGAAAAAAAAAGGCACTGGGAATTAGGTAAAGCACTTCATTTGTCTCTTATTAGTTATCTGATGTGGTCTATTTCATGTGCTATGTCATACTTCCTTGTCTAATTATTATGTTAGTAAGGTAACAGAAATGGTTAAGGAAATAGGTTCGAGAATAAAAATGTCTATTGAAAATTGAATTCAACATATATATCTGTGTAATCTTGGCCAAACTACTTATTAGTTACCTTTTGCTTCTATTCATTTTTTTCTTACATCAGCTGAATGGTGAGAGTAGTAGCTCCATAGGGTTGTTGTGAAAAGTAAATGAGCTATTGCATGGAAAGTATCCAGGGTACTACTCAGAATGTGGTAATTACAAAATAAACATTACCTGCTAAAATTACTACTGTGATTATTAGTATCATTACTGCTGATTCGATAGCGGTTGTTCAACACATACAACTCAGTAGAAATGAAAAACTGTCTTCTTCAAATTGAGGGCACTTCATGGTGCTCATTATGATCTAGGAGTTGACATAATATTTTATCCCAAACATTAGTTAATGAGAATGTACTAACATTTATGCTGGGATATCAGGCACAAATGGAAGAATTTTTGGTCATGGGAAGTGTTAGCACTATGGATTGGATTTATTTACTCATTCTATTCTATTCCATACTTCCACAATTCTATTAATAGCTTTGTGCTCTCTTTTTCTAAACTTGACTTGAAGGATATAACCACTTAACAGCTTTCCAGAACCTTCCCTATAATTTTATTATTCGATATAAATTAAAATACCAAATTACTCTAAAATGTAGGTTATAAGAAATAAAAAAAACAAAATCCAACTCACATTGCCTTGTTTTTTTGTGATTATTAACTGTTATTTATTTATTAACTGGTACTCTTCTCATGGGTAGTTTTTCATGCATGATTATTTTCAAGAAAAACCTTTCCCAAATTAGTATCTGGATAATAAAAAACATTGTCTGGAAACGGTCTATCTATCTATCTATCTATCTATCTATCTATCTATCTATCTATCTATCTATCTATCTATCTATCTGTCTATCTATCTGTCTGTCTGTCTGTCTGTCTGTCTGTCTGTCTGCCTGTCTGTCTATCTTATTTTTATATTCCTTCTGTTTTCATGACATTTGTCTTCATGACATTCTTTTTAGATTAAATGTTCCCTTTGACAAAGACCAGATCCTGAAAAAAGGCATATACAAATGCTCTCTAGGTAGAGTAAAAACATCAGCGTGGCTGATACCTAATAGAGTCTTATTAGTTCTATGTCTGCATTCTAACCTCTTTCCCACTTATCTCCAGCCAGTGACTTTAAGCAAAAAAAAAAAAACACAAAAACTACGATGAAATCTTAATACATACATGTTAACAGATACCATCATGTTATGAGAAATAAAAAAATCCAACTCATATTGCCTTGTTTTCTGTA
Source organism: Galemys pyrenaicus (assembly GCA_019455555.1). Classification (NCBI taxonomy): domain Eukaryota; kingdom Metazoa; phylum Chordata; class Mammalia; order Eulipotyphla; family Talpidae; genus Galemys; species Galemys pyrenaicus. The sequence goes on from JAGFMF010011386.1 coordinate 2,970,344, forward strand.
CAATCATTTTCAATCCTGTCACATTGAATGAATAAAGCAATGAATTCTCTGAGTTTCCATATACAATTTTCCTAAAGGGATATTCATTTACAATGCCAAAAGTGAAAGGAAAACAAATGATTTTTTTCCTCTTATGATGGCCTACTTCAGAGTGCCAAAAGGCCATTTCATTTTTTAGTAATTTGTAAACTTTGAAAAATGCCCTTCTTTACCTATATTTCTATCCTGTCTGACTCCAATATCACCACCATGAAAGAGAGAGAGAGGAAGACAGAGTGAGTCAGCTGCAGGCTTTGTCTCAACTTCTGACTTGTATCCTCATTTTTATTGTTAAAGTATAAAGAAAAATGTCATTTTCCTCCCCATAACCAGTGCTGTTCTCAAGACTAGTTAGAGTTTTCTTTGGCTCAAGAGAGCCCATTATAGAGAAATGAGAGGCAGATGACTGAATTTTTACTAGCGTCTTGCCTAAATAAATGCAATGTTTACTATGAATATTTAGGTTGTTATCAAATATAAAATGCAAGTTTTTATATTTTATTTTAACAAACAAGATTTTACCCTCATCAAATTTATGGTCTATAAGTCAAAGCAACAAGTGGAGAAAATATCCCAAATATAGATTTGCAAATTATTAAGTATTATTTTAGCAGGTGTGATTATAGTCAAGTGAGCTTGAAATGACATTGTTTCTTCAAAGAAACTAAACCAAACTCTCACCAAACTTATCAAGCTGGTGAGAAATTAAATCTCAGTTATTTCAAGGAGTCACTGCCTCCTTTTCCCTCAGAAAAGAACCTCATGGGAAGCTTTTGAGTCACCTGGAATATGGGGGAGAAACCTACAGTCTTCAGGCCAGCATGGCTGGGACTGAATGCTGTGGTCATTGTTGACTGCACATAATCCCAAAGGGCAGACAACTGCTGCCTCAATGGTGCACTTGAACTTGAAACTTGGTTGAGGCAATTAGTGCAATTCCAAGGGTCCAACATTCCTAGAGACATGCTACAGAGCCCTGCTCACTAGAACTCTGAACCTTCCCTGACATACAGGAAAAGGACTGGAGCAGGAAACTGGAAAAGGAGCTCAGTGCCTGAGAGCTCACAGATGACTTTTTGTCTCTTACAGTGGCCTATCTCAGAGTGCCTTTTCCCATACTTTTCTGTCCCTTTCCCATACTTTGGAAACATTTGGAAATGTCTGTTCTTTGGTTCTCAACCTCAAAAGCATAATTTCCCCTCTTGACAACAAAGTATGATCTCTTTCAAATGCCTGAGAGAAAAAAATAAAGAATTCAAAATGCAAGAGCTCTCATTAATTTGATTATTCAATACTAGTCCAAAGCAAACTCTAAACATCACCTGCACAGGCTATCCTGATACAACACTCAAAATTCAAATAGGGATGCACTGAGAAATGATGACGTTGAGCCTATACAAAGCCACAAAAGGCTTACCTGAAGACTGAACAAGGTGAAGAAGCCAGTTACGGAAAGAGCAGGACTGAGACGCACTCCCAAAAGGCAGGCTGTGTCAGGAAAGACCACAGGTAGGCCAGCCTGCTGATGGCTCCCAGCTGAAAGACAAATTTGAAAGAAGCTTATTAGATGACGCAAAATTTATAAAAGTCAAATTGAAAAGATTATATTTTTTCAAACGCAAACTTTTTTGTGTTTGAAAACTTTTTCAAACACAAATCACCTATTTTACCCTGTGTCTACCCCATTTACCCTCACAACTGGCCTTTATTAAGAAACTTCTTTATCAAGAACTTTCTTTATTAAGAACAAAGACATCATGTCTGCCTTTAAGGTATTCATTTTCTGAGGAAGAGACACAAGCAAATAATACCAGAACTCTGTGTTGAATGTGAATGGCATGGGCACAAGAAGCAATGAGAACATAGGAGAAAGACAAACACCTCCAGAGGTATTTTCTGGAGGTGATTTTTCTAGGATGAATCTTAAGGAATTAGAGAATCTTAGGGGCAAAAATGACAAGACATCTTATTCAGTGGTATTGCCACATAGGAAAGGTTCAAGGATGATGACAGTTTCTTGCTCAGTTAGGGGCTTCTGCAAGTTTCTTAAAAGTATCAATATACTTTATAGAGTTTGGTAAATTTGTAATTTTATATCAATCAAATGGGTTCTGGAGCCAATCTGCCCTGGTGCTTCAGAGTCTTAGTTGAATGATAATGACAATTTCTTTAAGCGTCTGTGTCTCAGTTTCTTTATATGTAAAAGGTGGGTGGACTAGTGCCAAGCTCATAAACACATACATACCAATGTGTTTCTTATGCTAAGAATAGTCACAGACAGGTCATAAATCAATTTTTTTCTTTTTCCATCTTCATTTCTAAACTATCATATTCCATTCTTATATTGTATCATGTCACCAAATTGCTAACTCTTAGGGAAAATATAGTGGAATACTCCAGGATTCTCCTTTCTTGAAGAAAGTTAAGAAGGAAATACTCTTAACACCTTCATAAGTTCAGGAGTCTTCACTCCTTTGATCATAAAATTTTGACGTGTCTAAGATAGTAGAGCTTAATGTTTGTTGGACAAATCAATAAAAAGATTCAATATTACCAACTTGCATTCTGAGGAGAAAAACAGGATCATACTATTGTTCTTATGACCCTCACTCATCATTACCAACAATACATTGGAATAACAACTCATGACTTACATGCCTGGGTAACAGAAACAAGGATTAATTTAAAATACGGTATTTGAGTATCCATTTTATCTCACTGCACAATTGGATTTAGAAGTTTGTCCTGCCCCTGTTGTATACCACCAGCATGAAAACAACTCCTCAGAACCCAGTCTCATGTCATGTTTCAAGATCTTGTTTGGTTTTCTTGCCTGTGTGATCTATTGATCGTACCCCACAGAGACCTGCCAATATTCTGGCCTCCATCCAAACTGCCCTACAGAGTCTCCTGAGGAGTCTGTGTGTGTGGGTGAAGCCAGAGGAGACCGCTTACTGAAGGTCATACTTGGTGTGGTTCCCTTGCATCTGTTACTGTGAGATTTTTCCTTTTAGTTTCTTATGTTAACCTCTTTTCTAACCCTAAGAAAATGAATGACACAGCTCAAATGAAAAAGGCATCATACTCGTATGTGTTTTCTACAGTACACATTCTGCTTTGCAGTGCCTCAGGGAATAAAGACTCCCTGAGTGCCAGACAGATGCTATGTGGACTTGCAAATTGGCTGGTTTGTTACTGACAATCTTGCCCTTATTTCTACCTTCTTATCTCATGTCCTGTGCTCCCTCTTGAGACCTTGACTCTGTCTGTGACTATTGAAGTTTCCTGTCCACAAAGTCCAGCAAACATTTGCAGTTCTCCAATCACCAGTCTTTTCCAGACATCTCTACCCCATCACTCCTCTGTTCATTCATCCATTCTATGAGACTCTTGCACACCCACTGTAGTGGATGCTCTGGGTACAATAGCACAAGGTCAACATGCCCTTCCCAGATGGAACTGCATTTGGTGAGGGAAACCTATTTCTACATTCGTACCTAAAATAATTTAAAATTGTGGCAATGCTATGAGGAAAACAAGCAAGTTGATAGGAGGAAGAGAAAAAAATAAAGAGAAGACTACTCTCAGGTGGTCAGGTAGAAATTTCTGAAATCCAAGGGACAGGAAGAGGTCAGTCATGAAAAACAGAGAGATATGTCCCATGAAGATAAAAATACCTCCAAAGCTTGAGATAGGTCAAAGCCTAGCAACTCTTGGGTTCTGGAGGCAAGTTAGTGTGGAGAGAGCTGCACTGGGAAAATGAAATGCTATAAAGGAGGAGGATCATACAGGGCCATGAGGTCTTGATAAGAAGACTTTATTTAAGGTGCAGCTCCAATTTAATAATTTTAATGAATAATTTTATTCTACAAGATTCTAGAATATCAGGTCTAAAAGCCTGGGCTCGAACATTGTCTAGAGTCCAATGTTGACTCTGATTCTAACTTCTTTCAAAATCTGGATGATAATATCTAGCCCAGAGACTTAAGGTAATAATTAAATGAGATAATAGGTGCTTAGCACCCTTAAACTGTAAGTATCCAATTAATATTTGTTGTTATTAAATATTTTCGCCACCCAGAAATATATGAGCCTAAAACAGGAGACATGTTCACAGAGGTGAGCTGACGCTTGCTTGGTGCAGACCAACTGCACTGGTGGTTAGATCTGGTCTTCCTCACATGTCATTCTGGGGCCCAGGCTGAAAGCACAGCAGCACCCTGGGAGATTCATTTTACAGAAGAGAAAATGAAGCAACAGAGAGCTATACATATAAGTAATAACCATTAGTTGCTGGGACACTCTCATACTCACCGTGGGGGGCAAGGATACGGAAATACTTCTTTCTAACCCAATTCCTGATAAAGTCAATCCAATCAAATTGCCTTGCAATGGGAGAAATGTAAGAGACCAAGGACAATATTGCATCCACCTTTCAAGTCTACTAATACTCATCTTAGCCAAAGCAAGGCACACAGAGAGCCCCCAAATCAAAGGTAGGGAATTACACCCTGCCCACCCTGGGTCCCACATGACTCAGAGCAAGGAATCATTTCTTTGTATTCCATCATCGACTGACCGCACCTCCACTCTATTTACTTTGTACATTAGGAAATTAGTATTTTATTGCTTTTCTGCCAGAAGGTCACACTTGCATTTTCCTTTGAAAATCACTATTATGGAACCACTGAGGTTGAAAATCATTTCACTGATTGATCCTAATGTAGGACTTGCCATTTTTCAGAAGTGACTTATTATGTATAAGCCAACAGAAACAAAGTGCTGGAGGAACAGAATCAATTTCACTGTGTTCAGAAACCAGGTAGAGAAACTATGGATCTAGAAACCTGCATGGAATCTTTTCTCTCTGTAACTTCAAGCCAACGAGGCAGATTCATTTTACAGAACGAAAACGAAGGAATGGAGAGCTGTATACATAAGTAGTAACCATTAGTCGCTGGGACTCTCTCCCACTCACCATGGGAGGCAAGGATACGGAAATACTTCTTTCTAACCCAATTTCTGATAAAGTCAATCCAGTCAAATTGCCTTCTGTTGGCACCATGATGACTTGGGGAGAAAAGCATCCTGATGCCAAACCCCTGCAGGAAACCAGCTCCCTCTGGCTCTTCACAGAGGTACCCAAGTTTCTAAATCACAGAGAGAAAGCCTGAAAGGTTGTCTGGAGACTAAACAATTACCCCTCCTTTCCTGTGCTGGCTTTTATTAAAAAAGCAAATAGGACCTAGAGTGAACAGAATTGCCAGAGATGGTATTTGCGTTTTCATTCACAGGCCTTTAAGAGACTGTTTATCCCAGGAATGGAAATTAACTTGATTTTATAAGGTACTAAGCTGAAATCACTTTATGTGTGATCTCAGTAAAGATGCTGTTAATTTTCATTTATTCCTCAACCATGAGAATGAGGAGAAAAAGCAGCACCATGCTGTTTAAATTCTAATTATGTTCAAGGAAAAACTTGCCTACTTAAAACTCTTTGTGGCTCCAGAGACCCTCACATCCTCTTCCCTTCACCAGCTCATTCCAGAAATGTCTTAAAAAATATAGCCAAGGTTCCTTTGTACTAAGAAGATAATGATATAAACAGAAGGGTTATCTTTGTGATATCTGAGGTTTTAATAACTATTTTCTGCGAGGACTACTTAATGCTGTTTTGGTCTATGAGTGACATATTTTGCCCTTTTAGTTTAGAAAATACACACTTGAATTGTTTTATTAACTAGGCAACTATACCTAGTAAAGAAAAGGCAATTTTATGAATGCAGGTATGCATGTGTGTGTGTGTGTGTGTGGTGTGCAGGTATTTGGTGTTCTTCGGGGGTGAGTGTAAAGGTGGATAGTCCAACCAGAGATCAAGCCAGAAAACTGCAGAAATGACCTACCACCAAATGAAGAAGCTGGTGAGCCATCTCAATGAGTTTGAACTTTCTGTCCAGTGCACTAGGAAGCTGTCTTGCAAGAAGTCTGGAAATTCTTTAAGACATAATGGAAAAGATATGTAATAGGAAGGCACTATTATTGTTTGCTTTGACCTCAGGTAGATGTTGGAGCAGATAAAACACATTGGGTGGGACTTAGGAAAACTCTTGGGTAGAGAGGTTCCTATACAGGAGGATACACTTGGAAATAACATCCAAGTTCAGGACCGCACCTCTGCCCTAGATCCAAAGACTCTGCCCTCATGAGGCTGTTCTAGACTTTGTACCCACAATAATCCACACTAATGCTTCAGATTATCAATTTTCTATCATTGAAAGTAAGTTTAACAACCACTTCTTGCCTTTGTCAGGAGTGGTTAATGAGATCTTGTAATCTGTGACAAGCTGACCCAGCAGCAAATCCTGCCAGCTCTTTCTTGAAACTACATCCAGAGCCTGATCATCACTTTCACCACTTCCAAAGCCTTCATGCTAGTTCAAGCCACCTTCGACTCTCACTGGTTCATTATCTCCTGATAGGACTCCCTGCTTCCATCCTCTCCCCTGGTGTCAACTCCCTCCAGGTTATTCTCTATAAGTTAGCTGGAGAGACCTTTTTAATACATCAATCAAAAAACCTCCACTGGCTCCCTACTTAAAATAAAAGTCAAAGTTTCTAAACTGACCCAAAGACTCTGTGTGTTGACAATCTCCAACCTACCCCTCATTTCTCTGATCTCATTTAAATTTGTGGGTCTTCTTGAGGCTCATAAAGCAACTAGAATATGTTCCTGCCTCTGGGACATTGTACTTGCTGTTCCCTCTGCCTGGAATTCTCTTCCACAGAAGATCTTACTGCTCTCTCCCTCTGTCCCCTCCTCATTGGACACCTACACCTCATGAGTTAGGCCTCAGTAGATTACGCTATGGAAAAATCCAGAATTTCTTCTAATCAATGCAATCAATTTTTAAGGATCCATTATACATTAAACTCACCTTTCATTCTGTCTTTTCGGATTTTCATATCTAGGAAATTAACTGCATTAGGTAGTACTGGGGTATATCATTCAATTTGCATCTCTAAATGCCTCTCTAGTTCTATGGTGTTGAAACTGTTCTTTCATATGTCTTCTATATTACATTAGAACACTGCTATAGTCTCATAATTTCCTGCCAAAGCCTTGTTTCTACTATATGCTTCACCTGACAGTCCCTGCCAATCTGGATCCTTCCTAGTATTGAGAGATCCAGTTACCTGTGGGCTCATCTGCTCTTCCCATGAACAGACTGGGTCTGTCAGATAGGGGAGTAGCAGTCTCCATGAAATAATGACGATGACAATTCCATACCCTCTAAGTCCCCCAATCTGCTTTACTTTTCTCTATTACATTTGTCACCATCTGATATGCTATAGATTTCCTGGTTTACTTATTGCCCTTCTCCCTCCCCTAGGATGTAAGCCAGGAAAGGTCCTTTGTGTTTTACTGCTGTATCACACATTTGAAATGTAGACACAGTAGCTATCAAGAAACAAATGCTAAAATATGGTTAAGGAAATGAATATTTTTATGAAGGGTCTATTTCAGGAAACTAACACAATTCAATTTTATAAATCTAATTTACATAATGAAAAGAGTATGGAATAGGAAGGACTTTTAAATGAAATGTTTGTTTTGACTTTAGGTAGATGTTGGATGGGATAAATCATGTTGGATGGGCAGAGATTTTACCACTTTAGAAATATATGTCCCCTCTTATTTTTTATACTTTCTTTGGAATCATGCTGAAAATTATACTTTAAGGGTAAATCAAAGCACACACAGACGTACATACATACACAAACACACACATGCACATACAGACACATAGGCGATAACCTTTGTTCTACCAGATGTGGGACACCAATAGATATTATGTTTTATATGCATGTTCTTACAGTGTCTGTCGTCCCCATGGAGAGCAGTTGAACAAGGCGATATGACCACTGTGAGGAGCAGTGAGAGAATGTAAAGCATCTCAAAGGCGCAAGAGGTCCCTACTTATGTGATTGTGTGGGTGTTTGTGTGGTACCTGAGCTGAAGCAGATGCTATTTAATTTCATTGATGTTAACTAGTTATCTTAGGGATAGTCATGTATTTCTAGTTATAAATTCATCACACCGAGCTATCTTTCTACCAGTTTTGGTTTTATTCATGAGAATATTATTAAAGTATCCACATGAAATCTATGTACCTTTTGTCTATTCATCCTTATTATGTCCAAATCTGAAATTGGAAGTAAAGTTTCTTTATAACAATATCACTTAATATAATGTAACATATAAACCTTACTATTAGTGCTCCTAAATAGTATTGCTCACTTACTATGTGCCAGATGTTCACTTTTATCCTCACAACAAAGATAGGAGTTAGGTAGCATTAAAATTACTTCGAATGGCCAAATAACTTGTCCGGTTCAATTGTAAGTGATGGAAGGAAAATGTAAACTCATGTTTTTTGATTGCAGATCAATGCCTCTCAGTCTTTTTTTCTTACTTTAGTTTCCCTAAATTATTCATTACATCAGAGACATCTCAACATACTAGAGACATTTCAATACCCACAACTATTTTTATGTGATTTATATTAATTACCTGCTTTGATATGTTTGCAGACAGAATATTGTTTTTAAATACATGAAAATTAAATTTATTCTTTTGAGTCAGTCAAAGGAATTAGAATTATATAGGTTAGCAGTTTGGCATAATATGAAGATTTCTTTTTATTCTTCCCCTCTAAATTATGTTTACTTTTTCTTATTTCTTGTGATTGAGATTTTCACACTTAAATATTTGCCTTGATGCACATAATTAAATTCAGAACAATTCAAGCTTAAATGGCTAAATCTTGGCAGCACTAAATTTAATGCCTGAATTATAGGGATGGACTATGCTGCCATATAATTTTTGAAAACCACTACTGTAACTCTTCCCTCTGTTGCCTGAGCACCATGCTAATTTGATAGATTTAAAAAGAAAAAGCTCTTTGATTTGGAAAGACACAGTAGAAAATTGATGAGCATGAATCTGGCATTTTGTCACTCAAGTGAATATGATAATGATGGTATCATTAGGCAAAATAATAATGTGACAGTTTCATATGATGAAGGAACACTTCTGCCACAGAGAATTTAAATGTCGAGCACCTGGATTCCCAGATGTTTACCAGCTTCAGCTACACAAAACCCTCTGCTAACCTGTGCTCCCTAAATAATAACTTTGAAAGGTAGTGAAAGAGCAGGGGCCAAAACACAAAATCGTTACTGGTGAGGGGGAGTAACTATCCCTTGGCCCTTTGTTAAAATCAATCTGTATTTATTTAGTTGCATATCATAATTTGGATTACTTCAGAAAGATTGAGAAAATTGAATGCAGCTGTGACCTTCATCCTCAGTTCAAAGTATTCCTTTATAAGGATCTTTTCATATCTTGTATATATCAAGTTTCTCAAAAGTAAACAATCTTGAGTGTTTGTGGGGGCGGGATTGGGAACAGGGAGTGTCTGTTGGGATTGGATTTTTCTCCCCATTTTAGAAACAATCCCAGCTTCCTCCCATTGTCTCATGATTACTGGTTTTCAGAAGCCCTGAGTTTTGTATGGGAGCCAAGTTCCTGAGTTTGTTCATGCGCTGTGATTCATAGGTGTCTTGGAACAGGTAAGTAATTACTAAGCTTCCTCATCCATTGTCCTTCTAAGTTCCCCCTTATTTATAGTGAAGAAACACAATGTAACAATGAAGCAAGTTTGAACTATTGAGAAAATACCTTTGTTCAGGTGGAGGCATTATTCAGTTTTCCAAAGCAATCTCATCATGCACACCTGCTTACTAATAGTAGCAAAAAGTGCCAATGTCTTTATGCCCTTTATGAAATACACTTCTCATCCAGAAAGTTCCAAATCCAATGCTCTAAAATTCATGTAAACTTGAAGAAAAATACTTAAGTAACCTTGCTATGCCTGAAGATAAAACATCATTAGTTTGAACTACTGCTTCTATCAAGGCCATGTATATGAATCTCCTGGAGAGCCCCAAAACTATGATGCCTAGGTTCCTCCTCCAAAGATTCTGTTTAATTGATCTGGGTATGACTTAAGATTCAGAATTAAAAAAAAAAAAAAAAAGCCAAAGTTGAGCTCTTGTCAGGAGATTCGGAGTTTACTTTGTCAAGGGATGATCGCTGTTTGAATCCCCTTTGGCCATGGGGAGCTATTTTCCCCTTGTATACAGACCGAGTTCATTGATGTAATTACCTATATAAAATTTTCAGAATAAGCAAATGAATGAGATATTTAGTATAGATTTTCTTAATTTAATTATAGTTTACTTTTTAAACAATTGTGCTTATAAACAGGTTATAAGCAGCATTGTGGGTGGCTGAAACTTACAGTGGTTTGAAACTTACAGTCAGCAGAAAGAAATGACAAGTAACAGGGCAGGCAGGGGGTCCAGGAACTGGCAGATCTCCCAGCCCCCCACGAATCTTAACTGGTTCTCTTTCTTTCTGTAGGCTCTCTGGTGTTCTTTCATGGTCTCTTCCTTTCTCTAGTCACTCATTCTACTGCTTTGTCTTGTCTCTGCATGATGCCACCCTTATAGCCTCAGTCTCCAGGCTCAGGTGTGCCCAGTTGTGCATGCCCACACCATACTCCAGGTGTCCACCATCAGGCACACATGCCCCAAGCCCATGCTTCCAAGTGCCTTCTGCATTTAAGGCTGCAGGTGAAAGCCACAGAGACTAGCCGTGTAGAAGCCTGAGCATCTTCATTTACTCTACACAAGGTGAAAAGGGAACTTCGAAAAAAAATAACACTGGATCAGGCATACTTAGTGAAATGGCCAACAGTCCTTCCTACATCACTAGCCCCAAGAGCTCACCTGTTTCTTGCAGCCAAACGTTTTTATTCAAAATTATGTCTCTGGGCCTCCCTGGTGGCGCAGTGGGTTAAGCAACACACTATGAAGCAAACCGCAGCCACTGCAGCATGAGTTCAATCCCTGCTGCCGGCCAAGGAGGGGACCCACATGGCGTGGCAGACCTCTCCTGCTGTGCCCGCTGCTCCCCTCAGCAGTGTACTTCCGTTGATCTGCCTGTTGTGCTCCCCGCTCTCTGTGGTGAATCCTCTCACCTCCCCACACCTCTGGCCTGTACCCCAGTTCTTGTATGCATAAATAAATAAATCTTTTAAAAAAATTATGTCTCACAATTATTAAGAAAGCAGAATTGTGATCACTGTGTCCTGTATAATACTGTAGAGAGATGCCATTATATTTGAGATATTTCTACCTGAAAGATTAAAACTGTTAGTCAAAATATTACACTTTTATTACCTGGACTTAATCGTGTGGAAAATCTAATTCTGAGCTTTGTAGGGCTGCTGTAACAAGTTATCTCAAAGTTAGGACTTACTGAAACAGAGGGCAGAGGAAGGTCCAAGAGAGCCTCTAAAAAGCCCCAAAAGGCCAAAAGGCCACAAACCAGAATCAAGGGCTATAGTAACAGAGGCAATAACCTAACAGAGGACAGTGCCTGATACTATCTCTGGGTTCTCACCCATGCACACAATTGCAAGGGACCTCAGGCTACAGGAACAACAACCATGGGGTTTATTTACAAACAGAGGGAAACAAGAATACTTACGTATCCACAAGAGGCTGGCTGCTTCATCCAGACAACATCAGTGTTGGCAGTCACCAGTCACCAGGAGTGCTGGATAGCACAGTTCATTAGCAATGCCACTACGGGCCAACGGGTTCCAGTGTTGGCAGCCAGCGGTCACCAGTGCTGGGCAGCACTGGCCAGTAGAAATGACCACTATGGGCCTGCAGAGGCGGTGTTCAACAACACCCAGTGTTACAGCTCTTGTGAGTTGTTGGTTTTATATATATATATACTACCAACAAACAGCTCTTTGAGACACTAGGTCCAGGGCCTTTGGTGCTCCTTCCAGTCAGTGTCACAGACAGAACCAAGTCTCATTCTCTACAAAGTCCTTCAGTCTCTCTCCTCTCCTCAGAGGGGAGCTGCTGGAGGCTTCCCTCCATTCTTCAAAGGCTGGAACCATCTCTCCTCTTCCTCTGTGGGAGCTCTTCTTCCTTTGCTGCTTTTCCAGACCCCTTCTTCCTCTGGGCTGCTGCTTCTCAGTCTGCTCCTCTGGGTCACTCAGATCCCCCGTTGCTCCAAATCTCAATGCCTCTGCTCCCTTCGATCCTGCCTTATATTCACTTTCAAGGTGCCCCCCTCCAACAGTCTGATTGGTCCATTCTCTTATCATCTGATTGGTCCATTTTTCAATCCTGTGCCTGATTGGTCCATTTTGGTCTGTTCCAGAATTCAGGAAGTATAATTTACGAAGGGTGCTCTCCTGACACCTGACTTGTGGTAAGAGGCAAGTCCTGGTATCAATCAACCCACAACTCACACCCAATTGATCCATTCCATGATCCAGGCAGCACACTGCTAAATAAAAGGTTTCTGAGGAAAGATTGCCACACTAACTTGCAGGAGAGTTAGAGACCACTCCTCCTGCCAGCTGCAGCCTGGTAACATTAACCACAATATGAATTTGTTGTCTTAGTGTTTGGTAGATTAGAAGTCCAAAATATGTTTAACAGGACTAAAATCAAGGTATCGACAGGCCCATGTTTCCTTCTGGATTTTAATCACCCCCTTCCTCCCAAAACTCATGCAGTCACTGTCTCTGGACTGTAGAATAGTTAATTATTCTGGTATTCAGTTATGTGAGCAAACCAGGGAAGAAATATCTTTGGATAATTCCATCTACATCTGGGACAGTTTCTGTCATCACCAGCTCAAGTCCTATGTGTATTTTGGGTCCATTGTCACTGACATAAAAGAACAGAACATAAAGAATCAAAGTTAAAAGTTATTCAACCATCAGTGAATCTAATTTTTATTATTAGTTTATTTATTTATTATTATTTATTGGTTTTTTGGGTCATGTTTTTTATTTAGAACATATACTATAAACAGTATACAGTGTTATAATGAGGCATGTACTTATTTTATTTCAAATTTATTTGCTTTTTTTTTTTTTGAGGATGATTTACTTTTTTAATCTTGCCTTTCAGGTCCATTCTAATATAGCCATAAAGAACAACTCCAAATGAGAGTCAATTGCCTACAGAGGATATATTATTCCCATGTATGTTTCTGCCTTCTAACTCCTGCTGACTCATTTGCTGTTAAGGAATGCAGGATCAGTCCTCACCTAGTCACTTGTCTTGAGATGTAAAATAGAGAACACTTTCATTCTAAAAACTTCTGTCTGCATAAAGGTGGCAAATTACAAACCAACCCTGCTGATTACTGGAGAGCAGATGTATGTGTGTATTTATGTTCATACATATGTATTGCACCTAGCAAACACTGGAAAAATAAGAAAACACACTTAACAGACAATTTGATCAGCCCCACTTTTCTTGGAGGTGAATAAATGAATGCATTCCAGCTAATTTCATGAGTTTTAGGTGTTCTCTAATATCCTCAGATACATTTCTGGGGCATATCCAAAAAGGTAAGGCTACATTCAGACTCAGGCCCTGTTACTCTCATAGCAGGCAACCTACCTAACTTAAAATTGAGTTTCATCCCTAGACTCAAACTTTTACATTTCCGATCCCGCTGTAAATGTTACACAGAATCAGGTATAAGACTCATCTTTTTGGCATCCTCCTGTGACATATTGTACTATGAATTCTGGAAGAATGACCTAATGCCTCATCACTGCTCAAATACCAGGAATGAAATTCTATACCTGAGGGAAATTACCATGAAGGAGCGCTAGTACATGTCCACTATGAAGAAAGCCACTGAGGAGAAAGCCTGGAGACGCAGGAGGGGCAACAGAGGAAGGAGAGATTGCAATTTTTACACCTCAGAGCCAGCCAGGGGAAAGAAAGTTCTCTGGGCAAGAGTAAAGAGCCCAAGTCACCCAAAGTCTATGATTTTATTGTGAATCCCAAAGGAAAAATATGAGGGAATTCTAATTAATTTTCTCATGATGAGTGTATGGCATCCAGAGGGATTAACTCAGTCTTTCAGGACAGGGGAAGAAACTTCTCTAATTTTAGAAAAAACAAAATACAAACGACATCAAGTTTTTTGTATACGAATAAGACTCAAGAAGGAATATGAGATATTTGAGCAAATGAAAAGGAGCTGTATCTACACAAATTCTTTCATACACAATTTCAGTCTCTAGGCCCTGAGATGAGTATGAAACTTTGAGATCTAAAAGGGTTTCTCAGAGCGAAGAGTGAATGGTCACTTTTTTTAAAGCATTCCCACCTTTTCATTCAGAGCATTAAATCATGCAATTTAAACAGCTTGGGGTGTACTTCAGAACCTGATTTTTATATGTGTCTCTTTTCTCTGACCTGCAAAGTACTTCAGAACTGAAGACATGAGTAAACAATTTGAAATGTAATTCTCTACTTCCTTGTACTCTAGCAGGATAAAAATAAGACTAGATTGAGAGAAGCTGTAGCATACCAAGCCAGGTAGAGTTTTTCAGACAAGTTCTTTAGAAGATTCAGAAATCTACATTTTACAAAAGGCTAACCCCATCTTTTCCTACAGGTCTGTTCTGGGAGCCCAGGGAAGGACAGTGCAATTCAGACACTGGTGCCTCTCTCTGACTGATCTCCCTTACTTGCCGTGGGATTCTGAACTTTATAAATTAAATTCATAAATAATTTAATTCTTTATTAAATTAGTGGTTCCAAGAAAGGAAGGGAGAAGGGGAGAGGGTAACTCATATCAAGGGGATCAACAATAACATGAAGGATAGAACTGAACTTTCAGTGGTGAATTTAACGTAACATATGCACATAGTGATTGCTGAAACACACCTAACACTTATATAGTGCTATAATACAATGTTTTTTTCAATTATAGGGCATTTAAAAAAATAAAGATAAAAACAAATGTTGATCAAAAAAGGAAGATATCAGAATATTTTTATTTTGTCTTTATTTATATATATTTGACATCAGTTGTAATCCCCATGTATTCCCCATCACCATTTCACCAGTGCACCATCACCTCAGTCCCTTGTGCTCTTATCTGTCCTCAACCCTCTTCCTCCCCCTCCTTCTCCCTCTACCTCCAAGTGTCCCCAATTTGTCCTTGTCTTTTTGTTTTTGTTGTGTTATTATTATTATTGTTCTTATTCTTTTCCTTGATCCTTATTTGGTTCCCTTACATTCCTCCTGGAGGGGAACAATCTGGTATTTTTTTTTTTGCCTTCTGACTTATTTTACTGAGCATAATCCCTTCCAGCTCCATCCATGTTCCTATGAATGAGTCTAGTTTATCTTTTTTGATTGCAGACGAGTATTCCATCGTGTATATGTACCACAGCTTCCTGATCCAATTATTGATAGCAGAATATTTTTAAACATAATGATACATTCTAGTTGTATCTCATATATGTTCTCTCTCTGAACAAAAGCCATAAATAAATATGGCTTCTTGACCTGAAACTATAAACTACATAGAAAGAAACATAAGCAAAGCACACCTAGACACTGACCTCAGTGATGTCTCTGGGGACTCCAAAGCTAAGGGAAAATGAAGCAAGCAAACAAAAACTCAATGGGACCACATCAAGCTAAAACAAACTACAGTGACAGAGACTACCATTAAAATGAGAAGACACCCTACAAAATGGGAGAAGATATTTCCATATCACATATCTGACAAGAGGCTAATATCTAAGATCTACAAAGATCTCACACAACTTGACAAAAAGAAAATAATCAATAATGAGGGCAAAAACTAAATAGACATTTCTTCAAAGAAGATGGACACATGACACATGAAAAAATGTCATCATCACTTATCATTAGGGAATGAAAATCAAAACCACAAAGAGATGCCACCTCACATTTTTCAGAACAACCTTATCAAAAAGACCAGAAACAAGTACAGGCAAGGATAAGGAGAAAAAGGAATGAAGTACATTGATAGTGAAAAATGTAGACTGGAATAGCCCCATGAAAAATAGTCTGGAGGTCTCTCAAAATAATAAAAATAGATCTAAAGTAGATTTAGCAATTCCATCCCTAGGAAGCTCCCTAAAGAATGCAAAAAAACACTAGTTTGGAGGAATATATGCACTCCAGTGTTCATTGCAGCACTATTTACAATAGCCAAGTTATGGAAACCACCCAAGTGTCCAAGGGCAAATGAGTGGATTAAGATGATGTGGTGTTAATTCACAATGGGATACTATTCACTCTAAACAATGATGAAATCTTGCTAATCGCCACAGAATGAATGGAACAGGAGAGGATTGAGCTAAGTCAAAAGGAGAAAGAAAAATACCAGATGATTTCACTCACATGTGAAATAAAACAATGGAAGAGAGAAAACTAAGCCAAAACAAATCTTAGATATCTGTAGAATTGAGGGTACGAAAAGGGGAGTGGAACATAAAGGAAAGGGATGTCCCAGTAGACTATGGTGGAGGGCTATGGGTGTCTTCGTGGTTGGTGTGGTGTGGTAACATATGTCTGAGAAGGTCCTAGACCCCTAAATCATATACAGTGTTATAAAACAATATAAAAACCGTATCATTAAAAAACAAAGTGTAATTGTTCTTTATACATATAAACTATGAAAAAGTGAAAGGATTGCACTATATCATCGCTAAATTCTTCCTGTGATTCAAAAATTTAGATTCCATGATGCTTAAAACTTATCTGCCTCAAGCCCATTCATTCCTATACAAAAATGCATGTTCATAAGAATCTGGCTTTTAAATGGTGTCATTAATTGGTGATTCCAAAAAACACTCCCAGACTGAATTGTATAAAGTGATTGGATTAGGATTTATTAGCAGTTTGAAGAGCAATTTGAGAAAACTGTGAAAATTGAGTTTTCCCATCAACCCACTATTCATAAGCAATGGGCAATAGAGTAAAAAAATCTCCATATTAATTGGAAGAGAAATGAATGTCAATTAAACACATGATTTGAAATGAAACTGAGAGAATCAGAGAGAAAAGACAAGTGGAAGAATTTTGGGGACAAAGGGACAGATTGGAATGACCAGAAAATGAGACATACAAGAATTGCATGTGACCAGGTCAAGAGTCAAGAAAACATCTACAGAAAAAGCTGAGTTTGTTATTATATTTCTTAATAAAAGACAATATTCCTCAATCTGAAAGGAATAAGTATACTTCACATACTTTCACTGATTGGGGATGAAAGATAACATTTCTAAAGACCCTTCAATTATTAGAGAAGTGAGTTCAGAAAGAAAGGAGTGTTCAAACAGTCTTAGGAGGTTGAATTGAAATTTTCCAGATAGTGGGTAGGGAAGTTTTCATCATAAATAGTCAATTCACAACTCAACCATTACACTGTAATATTTCCTGAGCTTTCTATTTTCTCAATTAAAATGCTTCCATTTGCAGTATATATGATGGACAACCCTGAAATGCTTAGTGACATAGTTTTGTAAGTGTCTTTAAGACTGACAAATAGAATACAATGTAAACGGGCCTTTATTGTCACAGTGGTCTTGAAAGTATATCTCCTCTTGAGAGAGGAAAAATCCCATGCATTTCAATTGGTCGAGCTATTATAAATATTAGAAGTCATATGCTTTAGAAATATGATTAGTTTTCAGACAAAGAAACTTTTTCTATTTTCTCTCCACATGTTAATATCTTAAAAAATCTCATCCTTCCTCCCCGGGTTGCAATTAGCTTCTCTTCCCAAATGTCTGGAAAAATTCATTTCACCTTTCAAATCTCAACTCAGACATTACTTCCTGTCTGACATTTCTTTCCTGACCACTCCCAGTGTACCCATGTGAGAGTTTCATCCTACATACCGCTTTGTCATTATCGTTTTATCATCTCACCCACTCAGCTGTGAATAACTTGAAGCCAATCAAGGTATTTTGCTCATCTCTGTTTCTCTATTACTTGGAATGGTGTGTGATCAGAGTTGGTGCTTTTTGAATGAATGAATAAAAGTACATTTTTTGGATGAACAAATAAAACATAGGCATTTTTGTGAATTCTGAGATTTTGATACAGCAAAAGACACAAGGAAAAAATAGGTTATCATTCCAGGGTGTCTATTAAAGTCATGGCAAGCATCACATAAGATAAATTTTCAGCTACACTACACACCCTATGTACCTTGATAAAATATTTTGCAGAAGTATATATGTACTCACATAATCTAAATTTCATTGATTCCTTTTGATCATTTTCTAGACTTTAGAATTAAACAGTCTATGATTTAAACCCTAGACCACCCACCATTTAGAACATAAAATTTACAAGCCACAGATGAAAGAATACATAATTATTGCATAATTCCATCATTCTATCACTTGAAGTCCTTTTGACTACATTTCTTAGCTTGTAAAGTGAAAAGAGGTTATTGTAAGAATTAAATCATATATATAAACTTTAATTCATAAATACATAAATAAGAATATCTGATCTTTCTCCAGTGCTTATTTAGAAAAAATATTTTTCACTCCTACTTCTCTGTGCCTACTCAAGGGTGAAGGTTTTCATATTCTCTGTGAAAAATAAGGTATCATAGCACTATAGTATGACCAATCATAATTCTTAGATGATCATCCTCTAGATAGCAAACCAAATAAATTGCCATTGACTAGAGAATACAAACAGCACAATTTACATTATCAGTTTAGGCAAGTTAAACTCCTCTGATCCTTGTAAAGTGGGGGAAATAATAGCGTCTACTTCATAAAGCATTGTTATAAAATAAATAACAACAGACACATCTCTGAAAATGTCTGCATGTTATAGCTCTACATACACATTAACTATGATTATTAGTTACGTTAAATCAATAAATACTGAAAATAATAAAATTTGCACAAACTTGTAACTTCTTGTGTGTTCTAGATTACCTAGCTAGCAGGTAATAAATTCCTCAATACTCTAAATATGTCAGGCAAAGAGCCAAGGATAGTGAAATCCAATGTGACCACTATATTCTTAGAACCACAGCCAGGCCCTTATATTTTCATTTTGCAAGAGAAATCACCTGTCCCCTTAAGTGAGTCAGCCATGTTTTGTTTTCCTAAAATAAATCCGCACAAAACCCAACATTTTTATATATTTTGGGTATATATACAGATACACACACACATATGGGAATAGATGGTGCTTAAAATTTAAAAGTAGTGGTAACAAATAACTTTTGAAGAGGAATTTTACATTAAGAACAGAGAGAATTTTTATTTACATGGAAACAATTTTCTTACTTTGCAAGGAACTTTATGAATTCCCATTACCATATTTCTGAGCTAGTTTTGATTTATCCATCAATTTCCTCTGTTACATCAGAACTTGTTGCTATGGAGATGACAGAGATGTCACAGATTTACCAGCATAAACCATTTTCCAAACAACTAAGCATCTTTTCCTCCCAGAAAAGCATCTTTCCTTCCCTCAGACATCCCTGGTGTTTGCACTGTAAGAGAAAAAAATAGACCTGACATTTTTCACTTACTAATAAAGATGGACCATTCATCATAGTGGATTTCTTAACAAAATATTAGTTACATTTGGAAAAGATGTTTTGAAAAATCCTTTGAATTATATTCCACATAAATCTTACTAATCATTATATTTAGTAGGTTTTTACACTTAACAAGTTATCACATATGCTTAACAAGTTATCACATATTTGACCCATACAACCACAATGCATAGAAAGATGTCCATCTTATAGGAGAGCAAGAGAGACAAGGGACAATGACAAATACTGGAAATTTCACCATCACTCCTCTTCAATTTATTACACCTCCCCAGATCTTAGGGTCCCGTGATATTTTCAAGTGTAGTAATTAATTACAGTTATCTGATGCTACCATCTTCCTCCTTGTTCTCCTCATAATTTATATTTGTTTAGCAATCACTGTATTCAGAGTATCTCAAATGCTGTTTATGCCTCCCAGTTGTCCAAGGAGATAACCTATGACCGTCTATGAAATGCAATGACTTAAATTTAAATTATAGGGTCCTGTAGGGTAAAGGTTGATAAGATATTTCCACCCTCCTACCACTGATGATGGAGGGCACCTGTGGTGCTGTGAGCATTCCAGGGTGGACATGTGCAAGTGGGCACGCCTGTGTTGGACACGGGCATAAATGGGCGGCATCATGAGGACGCCAGAACTGTTAGGACCAATAGACAGAACTGCGAGGACCGACCGAGAGAACCGACAGTACTGACGAGCAGTAGCAGAGAGAGAGAAGAAGCAGCAGAGAGGGTGAGATGCACCGGGGGCTGGGAGGCCTGCCAGCCTCCCGGCCCCCCGGCACCCCTGCCTGCTATATACCTGGCCACATCTACTAAATAAAGCATGAAAAGCTACCGAGGGCTCCAAGACCCTCTCCTTCCTTGACCATCTGCCCAGAGCTATCCCGAACCTTGGTTCCGTTCTGCCGTTTCCTGCCACTACAGGACCTCAAGGTAGCATGATCACTTTGGACTCCCTGACAAAACAAAAGAGAAGACTGAAACAGTTCTCCTGTCTATCCACTTGTGTTATTTTATTTAGTAATGAGAAAATGCTAAGGGAAACATTGAAATAACTCGAAATAAAAGCAATCAGAATCATGAATTCCAGGATGGAGATGCTCAATTAACTTAAAAATAAAACAACAAACTTCATGTTGTCATTAGAATAAATATAATACTTATTGTGTGCTTGGATTATAAAAGACATAATGCAGTTTCCTAAGCTATAAAATCAGTGTTAATTTAAATTGATTTGCATAAGTACATGTGATAAACATCAGCTGAAAGACATTAAAAAGAAAATAAATGCAAACTGGTTGCATGATATTTCTAGTTTTAAAGAGGCATTTGCACAGTCTACTACAAATGTCTGTAAAAATGCAATTTCCACATACTCACTACACTCCTCCTGCGTGAAAGTTGTGCTAGTCCCGGTAGAAAATGCAAAGCTGCATATCTTCTGCCCCAAAGACTTTTATAATCCAGTAGGAAAAAATGAACACAACTCATTATATGCAAAGCTGTCTGGGAAGTGATAAGAAAGAATTAAGAGAAGACGAGAAGAAATTTTGTCTTTATTAATAATTTGAAATAGGAAATGAACTTCCCAAAAAAGTATGTTGACTGGACTGAAAACTCACAGGTGTAAAGTAAACCTGGGGTGGTGTAGGGCAAAGGTTGATCAGGTCTTTCCACCCTCCCACTACTGATGATGGACACCTGCGGTGTTGCGAGCATTCCAGGGTGGGCATGCGCAAGTGGGCACACCTGTGTTGGACACGGGCATAAATGGGCGGCGTCATGAGGACGCCAGAACTGTGAGACCTGTGAGGACTAACAGACAGAACCGAGAGAACCAGCAGGAGCAGCAGAGAGAGAGAAGAAGCAGCTGAGAGGGTGAGATACGCTGGGGGCTGGGAGCCTGCCAGCCTCCCAGCCCCCCGGCACCCCTGCCTGCCATGTACCTGGCCACCTCTACTAAATAAAGCATGAAAAGCCACCGAGGGCTCCAAGACTCTCCTTCCTTGACCCGTCTGCCCAGAACCATCTGAACCTGCCTCCAGTGCTACCTCCTTCCTGCTGCGACAGGTGGAAAGAAAGATGATGTAAATTCCCCCCAAAACAATTTGCCAGTGGGAATAGAAATGAACAAATGAGAATGCATTTGATGGAAAGGGGGTTTCTAAGCTCCAAGAGAAGGCATATGGACATCTGAAAAGTCAAAAGCATTATGTATCCAATTGGTAGAAACCTAGAAAGCAGCATGTTCTAAAACGTATAGGATTACACATTAATGGATCACACATTGGTTACAACTCAACTAAGCCTAAAATCTGTGTATTCAGCAGGCAAAGGAGATGAAGGGGCCCCAGTAACAGAATTTCAAACAGAATTTTAATCTAGTAAAGTCATAGCTAGAAAAGAACATTCCAGCACCTCAGGAAAATAGATAATCACCTAGAAGCATCAGGAAAAGCATTAAAGCTTTCTTTGTAAAATCAAGAACAGGAAAAAAAGAAGAAACCTCATTAAATAACAGTAGGGTAAATGGAAAAGTTATCAGACTTTTCCACCCTCCTGCTATGGGTGTGAAGATGGTCACCTGAGGTCCTGCACGCATGCCTAACTGGGCATGCGCAAGTGAGTGCACCTGGGCTGAGACACGGGCCATATAAGGGCGGCTTCAGAGGATGCCAGTAGAAGACAAGTGGAGAGTGAAGAAAGAAAGAAAAGAGAGACAGAAAGGCAGAAGAATCATAAGCAGTAAGGAGCCGCAGCCCAGAGAATGAAGATGTGTGTGCTGGGGACTAGGAGGCCTGCCAGCCTCCTGGCCGCCGGGGAACCCCTGCCTGCAGAGTACCTGGTAGCCTCTGATGTAATGATGTAATAAAAACCTGAAAAAGCCACCAAGGGCTCCAGGATTCCTCCTCTACTCATCTGTTGGAATCATTGAGAACCTATTCTGTGCCCTCCTGCCACTACAATAACTATATCGTTTAAGTAAAAATGAAGTGTAGTAAAGTGAAAAACAAAATTGAGAAAAAGCCAGAGACAGACAAGGCAGAAAGGAAAGCAAGCAATCTTATTACGTCTGCCAGCTGAGGCAATGACAAAACCATGGAACACAGCATGTTAAATCAGAAACCATGGCTTCATCAATTATTGATAAACCTGGATTGCCATTGAGACAATCAGTTAAAGATAGAACAAACCAAACTGACTGTACTCTTGTTTATTGAACTGTTTTTTTTAACTGTTTTTAAAAATTAAATCCTTAATTTAAAAGGATCGATTAAAGCAAAATTTTCATTCAAAGTGAGAAAGCTCCTGAAACAAAGCAAGGATCAAGGTTTTTTTAACCTTATCTGAAATAATTCTTAGCTAGTAAGTAGCTATTTTTTCAGAACATGTCAGTGCTGAATTTGTTGTAGGTCACTTCATTGGTTCATGGCCACAGGCTTCTAATCCAGGTGACCTCTCTTACAAAGGTGTTGGTTAGTAATAAATGGATCTCATTAGCCAAATTAAGTGTGAGGGACTTGAGTATTCTTTATCAGGGGGCTGGAGGAAGTATAATATGCCTTTTCTGATCAATACAGTTCAGGACTAGAAGGTGTTAAAAATAATTTTCCTTCCTTTTTTGCTCTGTTACTTATTTCTCTTTTCATAATACAGTTATTTGCAAATTAATATTAGCTTCACTATTATTTACAACTGTAGGGTAAATGAAAGTTATCAGGTTCCCTCCCTGCTGCCATCAGTGTCAATGATAGACACCTGCGGTCCTGCACGCAGGCCTGATGAAGTAGGGTGTGGGCATGCGCAAGTGGGTGCACCTGGGTGCACCTGGGCTGAGACACTGGGCCTAGAAGGGCAAGTCACAGGGATGCCAGGACCAACAGGATAAGCAGCTCAGCAGAGAAGCAGGAGCAGGAGGAGAAGCAGAAGTAGAAGCACCAGAGGCTAGAGAGCCCAGAGAGACCAGAGAGAGTGAAGCTATGCCAGGGCTAGGAAGCCTGCAGCCTCCTGGCTGCCCCCCTCACTACCCATCCTCCCACCCCTGGTCTCCCCACTTGCCATGTACCTGGTGGCCTCTGATGCAGAAACATTATTAAAAGCCTGAAAAAGCCACTGAATACCCCAGACTCTTCCTTTGCCCATCTGCCTGGAAGAACCTGCCTTATGTCCCCCTGTTCTATACAATAACTTAGAGGTGTAGGAATTAGATGAAGTTGTTCAAATTTAAAATCTAGCTATAAGATAAATTCTGGGGATGATGTGCAGTATGATAACTACAATTAACAGTACTATATTGTAAATGTGAAAGCTGTTAAGAGAGTAGACCTTAAAAGTTCTCATCACAAGGGAAAAAATTGTAAGTACGCAAAGTGATGGACTGTAATAAAATGTATTGTGGTAACCATTTTGCAATATATGCATTTATCAAATAATCGTGTTATACACCTTAATCTAGATGTTAAATGTCAATTGTGAAAAAACTATAAAAAGAAATTTACTTTCAACTAAAAATCATCTCTCACAGGTTTCTTAAGCAGAATATAACTCAAGTTAAAATGTATAGTCTTTACTAAATTACAAAATATCTGTACTTAGAACAGATGCTAATATATCCCCAGATGTTGGATCCTGGAGTATCACTTTACTGGAAAGAAGACCTTAGTTGTGGGCACCAACACATAAGATACTGAATAATCACTTAGTTGAAGCAACTACATAAAAAATGCTCTAGACAAAAAAAAAAAAAGAATACTGGAAAGAACTAGTAAAGGGATGTCAAAGAACAGTGGTTTATTACATGTCCATTGTTCTCATGGAGTCAGCATCCTGTCAGCCTAGGAATAGTTCTCCTGAACGTTCAGGTGGAGTCTCCATTATTGTCAAAGATCAACCTTTTCTTATAATATCTATCTAAATTTCCCTGGGCCTCCCTGGTGGCACAAGGGGTTAAGTCTCAGCACTATAAAGCTATTGGCAGCCAGGGAGCTGACCCATGTGGCCACATGGTGCAGCAAACTTCTCCTGTCTTGCCCACTGTTCCCCTCAGCAGTGTGTTTCAGTAGATTTGCCTGTTCTATTCCCCACTCTGTCTCTGGTGAATTCTCTTACTGCCTCCCCCCCAACTCTGGCCTATACCTCAGTTCTTATATGCATAAATAAATAAAAATAAATCTTTTTTAAAAATAAAATAAAAAATAAATTTTCCCTTTTTTGTGCCCCAAATAGGAGAGTTTCCTCCTCATTTTTTGAATTAAGTTTGCTGCATTCTGATGCTCCCAGTTCACAAATCTTTATAAATTTCTTTCACTGTTGCTTTGAGTTTAATTTTTTTTTTACAATTAATCAGGAATTTGAACACATTGCAGCATTCCATTTGTTAATGCCTTATTTTCTATGAAGTAAGAACCATCAAGGTATTACTACCTCTGATAACAGAAACAAATCTGCAGATGTTGCCGCTGGTCATTTTAATCAACGACTCGATTTAGAAAATCTATTGACTTCATTTCCGGCCTTTCTTGTAGATTGTGATTTACTTAGATAACAGCTGGTCACATTGCCATTGTCAGGACTGAAATGTCACCATGGGGCTGCTATTATGGCCAAGATTGCACTTTTTATATCTAACTTTTGAGGATTTTAAGCACAATGGCAATTAGAAAATATGCATTCACTGTCCAATATATAAGCCAAAAAAGTATGCATTCATTCCCAACACAGTACTAAAGAACTATGTACAAAGGTAAGTCAGACAAGATCATATTCTGAAGGAAGAACTGACCAAGGTGGACCAATTGGGGCATAAAATCTATTGTTCATTGTAAGATGCAAGACTATGGGGCTTGTACACATCAAACTCCAAAGGGATTGTATTACTGTTCTCTTTTATGAAAATATCAGAGTAAGGAAAAGAGACTCACTCTGTGTGAATGCAAGGTTTGTTGACAGTAAAACCTAGAATCTACAAACAGAAGAGTTTGTGGAGGCACAGAAAAATTTCCAGGAGATTTGCTCAACTAATGTTAGTTTTAAGATAAATACTACAGAAATGCTTTTTCACTTCCATCAATTCCTTTTGAGGAGGCACAGATCTTTACTAATATAATCTTTATTTGCCAGCTGCTCCATCTACTTTGCAAGTTTTACCCTTTGAAACACAATACCACAGAGCAAAATACTGAGGAAACTTCTACAATCCGTTAATTTTCTCTTGTAATCAGCATGAAATTCAACATCAGCAAATATTAGATGATTTTAAAAAATAAAATTGTCAGAACACCAGAAGCTACTAGAAAGCTTGGTAATTTTCAGATTAGAGATGACAAAAGTAGGTAGTAATACGAGAGCAGGAAATAAACTCTACTCTTAAAAACAGAATTGGGGGTGGGGGGGATACATCTTGATCTTTAGACTTTCAAATGAAATTAGTGGTTACCAGAAAGGAAGTTGGAAGGAAAATGGGTAAATCAGGTAAAAGGGGTCAATTACACAGCAAAGGGTAGACAGGAATTTTGGTGGTAAGCTAAATGCACCTGATATTATATAATATAATGCAATGTAACTTCAATTAAAAAAAAAGCCCATACCGAAGTCTGACCTGTGTCTTCTTAGTCCCAGAGTGTTGACCTGTCTCCTACCCTCTGATTTACAGAGACAAAAGTTGCATGCAGTGTCTGTAAGATTTTGTCAGTGAGCATCTGTCGTAATCTTCCACCTCTATTTATTATATGAGGATAATTGAAGTATGAGTAAGCATTTATCTTTGATTATTAAAATCCTCTAGTTCTCATACTGAGAATAAATGGCATGTGGCAGAGAAAAATCCTACTTAGTAGGTTGAAACTTAAGAAATTTTACAGAATCAACCATTTTCACCTAGGAAACTAGTAGGTGAAAGTAGTTTTTCTACAGAATTTTGATATAAATTCTAAATCGATATGAAAATTTATTCTTACTCTGAGAACTCCCAAATATATTTCTAACTAATTCTAACATCCCCAAAATCTTCTATTTTCCCATCTGGTCATAGATGCTCTTTGGGGTCATGGGGATATAATTTGTGAATAAGCTCATCTTTCTTTTCTAGCACATTTTAAGAATTTTGTCACAAGTAGCCTGAGACTACTGAAACAAAGCCAAAAAAATCTTATGCCTTGTGTGCATTGAATTAAGTGCAGAGAGTCACTGGAGACTCAGGTCAAACCTCATTTGTTAACTCTAAATGAATCTGGGGAAGGGAAAGCATAAAATAAAAGGGATAAAATGAATCCCTATACCATATTTCACAAAGTTGCAGGGTGTACCTATTAAAATATACACATAACATTGTAACAGGCATGTAATATGACCTCTTTAGATATACTTGAAATACTATAGGCAATACAGTATTGGTTAAAGCAGAATTGGAGACATTGATTATAACTGTCTATACATAATGCCCATGAAGTGGTAGTAGCATAACCAATAATCAGAGTTTAAAAAGGTCAATGTGTTTTAGTTTCTAGGAATTTTAGTACTATTCAGCTATGGCAAGGCCAACAGATGAGTAGATGAGTGTCACTAAAAAGACAGTTTTTTATACTCTATAAATAAATACAGTGATAGATGTTAACTGGACTTTTTATAGTGATATTTCATAATGTTTATAATGTTTATGGATCTCAATCATTATGTTGTTTCCCTGGAACTAATAGTATTTGTCAATGATGCCTTCATAAAGCAGAACATCTTAAAGGACTGTACACTGGGAAACAATTGTATTGTAAAAGTTGGACTTTTTAAAAAAGCCAATATACCATGTGAAGTTGTGCTTTGCACTTCACATACAGTATCCCTCTTAAGTAGATGAGCTCCAAGTTATTGAAAACAGCCCATTAGTAAATAGAGAGCAGAGCCAGATGTTATAGGGAGAGTCTTTCAAGTTAAAGGAGAGGTTAAGCCAAGAGGGTTGAACCTGAAGTAAAACTAAAAGCACCTTCTGGGTTCTTATAGGTGAAAACTACAGGCAGCTACTTATTTACCTATGATAGGAAGTATGTCATTTTTAAACATGTGTATCTTGAAGATAAAATATCAGAAGAGGCCATGGTCATAGTAAGGAAGCATGAGTGGCCAGTGCTGATTCCATGGGGCCTCTTTCTGCTCCCCAATGTGCTCCTGGGTCTTGTAAGGAGCAGTCTGTGCAGAAGCCACTGTGCACATGACCGGGCTCCCAGTTGCACATGAATCTAGTGGGTCAGAAAGTAGAAACTTTTTCCATTAATGTTTGATGGGGGAAGACACTAGAATAAAGCCCGGCATGCTGGTTGCCGAGCTTCCTTGTCTTGAGGGCTGGAGGGAGAAGCTCTGCCTCTGTCATTTGCAGGGCAAGACCCTCACATGAACGTGGCTACCCTAATTATTCTAACCAGTATCCATTTTATCTTGCACAGCCTTTAGCCAGAGAACCCAGAGCCTAGGAGAAAGACAATTAAATCTTGCTCTTTTTTCATCATATTTGATTTGATCATATTTGATCTCTTTCTAGCTATGCCACTTTCCTATTTATCAATCTCCTTCTGATCAAATGTCCTCTTACTCCTCCACTTGAGTCCCCTTTTGCAGTAGGTAGGTTAATGCCACCCTCTCACTCCCACAAAGATGTTTACGTCCTGATCCCTGGAACCAGAGACTATGGCAAAGGGAGATAGCTGGAACAGAGAGGGAAACTCATTCATCTTCTCAGGTGGCCCAAGTAATCAGAGTGCACCAGTAAAAGGATAATTTTAATATTGTGCGCAAGGAGAGAGGAGGGGCCTTCACAGGGTCAGAAAGGGAGGATTCATGTTTACTCTTCAAATAAAAGTGGGTTTCTCAGATCGAGAAGACATTTCTGCAGATGATTCTACACCTGGCTGAGTAGCCCAAGCTTCACCTCCTAGGAAGTAAAAGGGAGTGGAAATGGAGCCTGTTTCCATTAGGGGAAGAGCAAAGGTTTCACCTTAGTCTCCAGGACCTCGACTGACCTCAATTTAAAACAATCTGAATGCCAGAGAGGGGAGTCCTGAGAAGACCAGCTCTGACGATCTTGGGGTGTCAGTTCTGAGCACCTTTAGAATCAGTGTTGCAGATGGAATTGTTTGTCAGTCAGCTGACTTGAAGATAGAGAATTCTCCTGGATGATGTGCATGGACTCGACGGTATCCCAAGAGTCCTTACAAGCGGAAGAGAGAAGCAGAGGAGTGAGTCAGAGTGATATGTGAGAAGGACTCAACTCTCCATTGTTGATTTTGAAGATGAAAGAAGGAGACCAAGAGTCAACGAGTGCAAATAGCTTCTGGAAGGTGGAAACTGAGCAAGGAAGCAGACTTCCCTCCAGAGCCTCATGGAAGGAACACAGACCCACTGACATCTTGACTTTAGCCCATGAGGTATGTGAACTTCAAGAAAACAGCTATTTTAACCTTCTAAGTTTGTGATGCCTCTTGCAGCAGTCCCAGAAAAGCAATACAGGCTTTTGTACATGCAGGAAACTTTGTGCTACTGTTAGAACTATGTAGATGGAGGTACGAAATGTAATAAGATCACACTGTATTAAAATCTCTGCTCTGCTACTTCCAAAGGGTATCATCTTGGGCAATTCAAAGACCGGCTCTGAACTACTCTTCCTGTCAAGTCATCTGTTTACAGGCTGCCATTACACTTAACTCCTGTGCTTTGAGGTATTTATCACAATTATAATTAAATAATCAATTGAGTGCTTAATTAAATGTCTGTTTCTCCCTTGAGATAATGGTCTCCCAAGAGGAAAGAAACCCTAACTTGTATTATCCTAGTACAAAGCCTAGCACTAAGCAAAACCAGGCACTTAAAAATATTTACTGGGGCCTCCCTGGTGGCACAAGAGTTAAAGACACCATGCCAACAAGCTATCCCCAGCCTCTGAGACATGAGTTCAATCCCTGACCAGGGAGGTGACCCTCATCAGGAAGCAGACTTCTCCTGTTGCACCCACTGCTCCCCTCAGCAGTGTATTTCAGTCAATCTACCTGTTCTCCCCTCTCTTTCTCTGGTGAATCCTCAACTCCCCCCACCCTGGTACCTCTGGCCTGTACCCCAGCTCTTGTATGCATAAATAAATATTTTTAAAATAATTATTAGTGGAATTGATGTGATTAAATCACCATCATGGGTATGATGTAGACAATAAAACATCAATATATTCAGAATGGAAAAATGAATTTACTGGGCCAGAATAATCCAGGGCCTCAGAGAACTATTATTCAAGAGATTTCATAATCTCCTTTTTTGGTCATATTTTCTAAGTTATTTTGTTTTATTTACAGAGTTCCATTTGCTTTACTTACAGAGTAACATTTTCCTGTTAGATGTGCATAAAACTGATGTACAGTTTCATAGCCACATTTAGGGCCTCCCACAGTGTCTCACCTTAGTAGGCTCCAAATGATTCCCGGGGCTGATACTCACATTTACAGGTACAAACAGAAATGTCATATGGTAAACTCTAGAGGACTGATTTGGGTCCATCAACCAAAGACCATTCATTAAGTTACAATAGAACTATTCCAGAAGAATTTTCTTTTTACACTTGATCACACTTTTTTTCCCAGCAGGAAAATTTACTAGGGCAGATTTAAAAAAAAAAAAAAAAAGACAGTTCTATGTACCTAACAATTTATAAATACAAACTATAGAGGGTACTATCACAAATGATTTTATTCATTAAAAAATGATTCTGGGGCCTCCCTGGTGGCGCAGTGGGTTAAGCAACACACTATGAAGCAAACCGCAGCCACTGTAGCACGAGTTCGATCCCTGCTGCCGGCCAGGGAGGGG